>VDFB02047230.1:577001503-577068080 GCA_007258455.2 Sequoia sempervirens
AGAGGGCAGGAATTCAGACCCTTGTAGATATAATGGCACTTGAGGTTGATGTGAGTAAGTTTGCTACTATTGTGGTTGTAAATAATGATGCACAAAAGGTCCTTGATTCATAGGTTGTCTCAGATGAGGAACTATGGGCAGCTACAGGACTTGGTTCATAAGAGGTGTCTAGTGTTGTAGATCTTGAGTGAGCCCTTGGATCTATGTAGGATGAGTGATCTGTCCCAAGGAAGGAAGTGGACCAGAGAATTTTTGTCCCAAATCAGTGTTGGCTATTACTGCCTCAGCATAAGCATCCACCAATCAGGCTGGTGGTGGGTTCATTCTTTTTACTAATGTTGTAGTAAGGTTATCTAAGGCAGCGTAGTAAACATGCAGGACAACTACATCATTGAGCTCATATGGAGCTTGTAACCTCATGTATTCTCAGTGAAACTAATCATTAAAGGAGTTGATTGTTTCATTAAACTCCCTACGAATTTCCATGAATTGTTGATATAATTCTGAGGGGCTTATTGGAATCTTGTATTTCCTCAAGAAGGAATTCTTCAAAAGATCCCAAGTAGTAATTGATCCTGTTGGAAAGTTGATGTACTAGTAGAAGGCTTCCTCTCCTAAAGAATAAGGGAAAAGCTTGCATGCCACATCCTCATGATGGATCTACATATCTTACAGCATAGTTTGAAATATCTTAATATGTTTCTTAGCTATCCTTTGCGGGTCCCAAGGGTTGAACTTTATGCAAAATATCTCTGGGTTCTTGGGCATGTCTTGGTAAGCATTGAACAACAGTGGAGAGGGGTTGTTCCCTAGCCAGGCCATGAGGGGAGGTGGAAGTGGAATTTTATGTTGAATAGGAATTTGGGGCTACACAGGGGTAGTAGCACCTAGGACTACGCCTTGGACTTGGAAGGTAGGTACATGGGAAGCACCTTGGTTGTGGGAAGCAAGCGGGTAGAAGGAAACTTGAGGTGGTTGAAAGGAAGAGGTGGAGGTGGAAGAGGAAGGAGGGTATGTGGTGACTGGAAGGAGGAAGTAGGTGAATCAGGTGAAGTGGATGAGGATGATGAGTCTGAGTCTGATCCTTGAGTCCTAGCTCTTGTAGGGGGTTGTAGTTCCTAAAATTCCCATTTGTTGGGAGTGGATCTTAGAATTCTATGGAACCTTTTAGGGGAAAATGATCCAATTCCATCCAGCTTAACTTTGAAAGGGCCCTCCTTCTAGTGCCATTTTTTTTTATGGTTGTTTTTTTACCTTCTCAACATAGGAAACACACGAATGCACTACCTCTCTTGAAAGGCAATTTCCAAAAGCAAGTTGCTAAAAATTACCCTGAGGTCTCTCAGGTGTCAGGTCATGACATGCTTTGAATTTCTCAGTTGGCTCAATGTGATTTTTCTAGTAATCATAGGGTATCCTTACGTGGGTTAAACTGGAAGGGGAATTGGATCCATAAATGGGGTTTATAAGATTTTTTGAAGCATTGCTCTATTGTTGTAAGTTCAGGACAATAGTCTTAAACTCCACTCTAATCTTTAGATTTGGCTTTACAATGTGCAATGAACATTATCTAAAGTACCTGTTTAAAAGAAAATTCAAAAAGGGTAGGGAAGGGATGAAGTTCCTAGACCTGAAACTACTGATGAACGGTGGTAATGGAGGACCCTATAGTGGACAACCTTCCCGAAACAAAGTTCCACTTAACCAAATCAACTTACAGTCTCATGAAACCAGTGCAATCTTCTAAGGTTTGCAAATTTTCAACCCTTCATTCACCATAAATCATGAACAAGAGAGAGAATTTAAGTGCAACATTAATATAATGTTTAGGCTTGCTTTACACTATAGTTTATCATCAATAAACAACAAAAAACATAAACAAGGAACAACATCAACACAACAAAATTCTTCACCACCAATGAACAACATTAACTAATCTACCAAAGAAAGATAAAACACATAGAACAACAAAGTAAATCTATGCAAATTCACTAACTATGAGAAGAAGAATCATGCAACATGAAGTTGGAACTTAAGAATCCACCAAATCAATGAATTTCTATTAACATTTCAATAGCATGTCTTTACAACAACTCAACTCTCTCTTGAAAATGAGAGGAGACCCCCTAATTATAGTGTCCAAAAAGAAAAATGAATGGCCAAGATTTAATCTTATTGTGTGGCCAAGATTCACTACAAACTAGGTTTTCACCTACCCCCAAATATTTTACAATTTAAAATTACATTTTCTTTTAGCCTATTTCATCCCCTTGTGGGAATCACTGTAGCTCTTTTGTCTTTTAGCTGATTGCCTTGGTGCAGCTATTTTGTGAGGAATTCATCATCAATAACCAGATTTCCTTCGTGTTTCTTCATAGTAGCATATTCCATGAATTTTCTGATCAATGTATGAAGCTTGCTCCACTCTGTAATATTAGATTGAAGCACCTAGAAGTTCAATTTTTAGGATTGGACAGTAATCACATCCCAATCTTTATCACACTTGGGAGTATTCTTCATCACTTGCTCAGATTGGGCAAAGGCTCAAACAACAAAACCCATAAAAATTGGCATAAGTGCATTTGTGGTTCCGTTCTCCATCTTTTTATGAAAGAGCAGGCTTATCTTCTCTAGGTCTAGCTCAATGATAAGCATATCATAATATGTCATTAATTTCAAATACTCCCAACAAGTTGTCTTGATGTCCTTAGCCCAATCAATGTCAAGCTCCACTTCATGGAGCACCCATTCCAATATCTCTTTCCTATGGTTGAGGCCTAGCTTCCATGTCTCGATGAGCTAGTGGTCATCCTTTACCAAAGAAATCTCCTTTTCCCATGTTCTTTCAGGCATCCCGAGGATTGCATCAATTAGGATATGTAATCCTATATAGCTTTGGGAAGTCGGTGCAGAATTTTCTCATGCCTTCAAGTTGTTTCTGCACCTCTAAGAATTTGTTTGCTATCCTAATAGCGTGACCAATGCCCATTTTTTCATTGTAGAGGACTTGTCAGAACCAATCCTCTATGGCCTTTGTCCAAATTTTCCTTCTCTCAGGTTTATCAATGTGGTTCTTGGACAACAATTGTGGTGGCATGAATGATGTGGTGGGAAGCTCCTCGTTGGAAGACCATTGTTGAATATAAGTTGTTAAGTCCACCACTTTTGCCTTTAGCTCCTCCTTAGAGGTGTTTTCTTTTTGCATTTGGTGCACAATGGTGGCAAAGGATCCTTGAAGATGGTCAATTTTCTGCTCTCTTGTTGTTGTCCCCAAGTCAATGGTAGAAATATTATAGCTGAACCCTTCCTCCCCCATTACCGAAGTGACTATCTATACCATCCTACATCCTAATGCATCCATTGTCAGGTGGGATCTTACTCTTGGCTTATTTTCCTTCTTAGTGCTTATTTGTGCTCAAGCCAAGATGGCTTCAAGTCTTGCCTTTGGATCCATTAGGGTCAGGGTTTTCTTCTCTAATTTCTTTTCAAGCCATTCAAGCATCTAAGATTCCCATTTCGGTGATTCATGATCACCTTCTTCCTCATGGGTAAATTGAATTTCCATTGCTTTTCCCCTTGGAGTCTCCTACTCTATTTTTTCTTCTTCTTCCTCATCTGAATCTCTAATAAATACTATTTCTCTTCCTGGGGATTCAGTGGCAGTATGCTCCTTAGGGCTATCCTCTCCCTTAGAGGTTTTCTCTTCTTCTTGTTCAAGCCCATGTTCTTCATGATGCTCTGCCTCTGCACTCCTTCTTGTCTTGGCCCCTTCTTTAGGCTTGTCTTCTTCTTTCTCTTCTCTTTCTTTTTCTTCTTTCTCTCCTGAAGGAGGCATTTCTTCACCATGTTTGGGGCTTCTATCTTGTTCCCCAATTGGAGGTTCAGTGTCCTCCGTTTTCTCATTTGTATCCTTCTCTTCATTAGAGGGCTACCCTTCAGCTTCTTCTTTGACATCCTTGAGTTGTTAGGCCAACTCTTCCTCGAGCTTTGGGTCAAATGTTTCCACAATATAATTTATACTCAGTTCCTCGACATCTTCCTTAGAGGATTGTGTTTCCTCCTCTTCCTCCTCATGCACCACATTATTGATCACTAGATTTTGATATTCAAGGTGCTCATGGTAGTCATCTACTTCTTCTTCCATCTCTTTGGTTTCTTCCCTCTCTTTCCTTTCTAATTCTTTAGATATCTACATTGTTGCCTCCATCGTAGGTGGTTCAGTCAGAAGAGGAGGAATAGGGAGGTTAGCAACAACTTGCGCTAGGGTAGCTTGTACCGCAGGGTTCATTAGCACTCTAGATAGCTTTGTTGATATCTTTTTCATGTGTCAAGAAAAACTTCTTGGAGCGAGAGTGTAGGCATAGGAATCGTTGCAATACCTAATGGGAGGACTGATGATGGAGACATGGAGGAGGAAGAGAGTGGAGAAGTGGTGGTAGATGAGCAATCTATGACCATAACTTGTGTTGCAAGGGAAGCAGAGGCAAGGTGAACTGAAATTTCCACCATGGGTGGATAAGAGACAACTGTCACCTAAGAAGCAAGCAGAGGAGCAACAATAGTGGTAGTAGCAATAAGGGTGACTACGAGAGTTGAGGTAGCAGGTGGGGACTTTGACTGCTTGGCCTCTTCTTCCTCTTCTTTGCGGAGCAGGTCCTCCTATATTGTGGGCATCTCTGTGAAACTACCCGAATTCCTTGGTTTCTTGCAAGGTTCACCTTCTGACACCTTCCTTGAATATACCTCGGGTTTGGGTTGGCATTTAGATGTTTCTTTTCTCTTCCTAGACAATGTAGTGGGAAGAGATGTCAAAGTCTCTCTTATCGGGGCAGCAGGGGCAGAGGCATTATCAGTCTCGCTCTCAGGTTCATCCTCAAGCTCACCATATGTTAGAGTAGCCCCTTGTAGCTTAATTTGTACAATCTTCCTGTCAATCCATTATTTTTTTGTGGCCTTAATGGGCTTCATCAGAATGTCAGGGTCATTGACCTCTTCCTCATCCTAGTCAATCAACGATAACAGTAGATTAATGACAACATCATATTTGGGATCAATCACTGTGTTTCCATCTTCAATAATTTGTCCTGGTACTAGAAACAACTTGACCATTTTAACAAAATACGTCGTCATGCACATGTAGTGCCTCATATGCACTTCCTTATCATCTCTACAATTGGTCCAAAATTCTTTAACATTATGCAGATGGGCATACTCTATCCCAACCACCTTCTTCAACTTGCCATAGGGATCCATCTGTGGCCGAGCAATGTGGAACTCCAAGTTGTACTCATTCAACTCCTTATTAGAGTATTCTGCACATTGGAATGCGGGAACTACATACATACCCTGACCAAATGTGAGGGGATAAGGAATCCCCACTCTATGTTTGTCGCTCATAAGGGTGTGTGCATGCTGCAACTATCGAGAGAGTTCCAATAATATCAACTAGTCATTTGGGTACCGGGGCAGCTTATAGGGTTTCTCCAAGAAACCCTTAGCTCAGATATATGTAAATTTAGGAAATTGAATAAATAGGAAGCCGAAGCAATAGATGAATGCATTATCACTGTGTGTGACCCTTCTTTCAAAGTCACCTCCGAGTAACCTAATGATATGCCCTATGAAGGCATCATTAGCTCTGCAATAGTCCTTCTTCAAGTTCTAGTACTGGAGTTGCAGATATTTATCATATACTTTCAATTATTCTCCCAAGGTTTGGCTGGGAGCTACAAACAAACCTCTGTATTGGGCACGGTCAGCGAGAAGATAGACTAGGTATGATGTCATGTAAAATTGTGAAGTTTTCTTCACTACCACAAATTGGTCGTGTAAGTAGTTGTTGATCATCCCTACCTAATGGAATTGGGTCTTTCCCCTGATGACTTCTTCAATAAAGTACAACATCCACTCTTGGAAGAAGGTTGCAGTTGGAAGACCCATGACTCTACTCAATAAGGTTACAAAGTCATGGTAATCTTCATGAAAATCACTCCTGAAGAGCTCTTGGGGCACCTTATTTGCACTGCCCCTCTTCTCCTTTAGCCAATACTAATTGATAATCTTCTTACACTTGAGGTGGTTGACATCCCATGTGGTCTTGGCATGTTCTTTGGAGGCCTCTTCCATATTGTCGAAAGTGGGTATATGAAACATCTGCCTAGAGGACTTGACAGAGAAGTTAGCCAATATATTTCCATCTCTGTGCACTATTCTTTTTGTGTTTTCCTAATACGCCTTCCTATAGGCCATTACAAGTTTAGGGGAAATGAGGGTAGGTGGGAAACTAGTAGCTTTGGCCAACCCAATTCTTCTGATTCTTTTGGAATTTTCTATGGTAGGGTTGAGAATGACCCTCTACTTGAATTCATCGATGTCGATATGCCCCAAGTTGGTATCTAAGATCTCTTTCCAGTCTATGGTGACCTTGGAATTGAGGGGTTCCCCTTGGAACTTGTATTTCATTTGATCTTTATCTTCCTTGCCCCTAGGTGCCTTGGCTGCTTTCTTTCCCTTTTCTTTCTCCATGGCTACCTCTGAAGGTCCTGCAGCTGGTTCCATATATCCTGCAAGCGAAGGAGCAGTAAGCACATTCAAGTATAAAATAGGAGGAATGTTAGCCAAAATCCTACAAAATGATGTCAAATCAGATAATTCATCATTCAAAGATCCTAATATCTCTTTCAGATCAGCATTGGCCTTTTACTGGAGGGAGTCATAAGAATGCAGGCCTAGGGGTGCAGGCTTCGTTGGGTTGACAACCATTTTGGAGCCAACAGTAAACAAACGACAATTAGGGCACTATTCTTTGCATGGTTCCACCTGTGCCAAGATTTGGTCACAAGGTGGGGTCCATCAAAGAGGTCAGGCAATTTTGGCACATAGGTCCAATCCACATTGAAGTTTGGAAGCATTAAGATCATCATTTAGGTGTACAAACACAAGGCAGGTGGAAGTAGATGGTGGTCTGGTTGTTTGAGGCCCTACCATTGAAAACAAAATTGGTAAGGAGGTGCCCCACAAGTGGTGTTCCACCATGTGGGACACATAGCTTCGGTGGTTGGCACCCTTTTACTCTTTGAAATCTAGACGGTTTAGTCAAGTGTGGGTTGGGAGGTGCGAAAGGACGTCAGATGATCTTCACCTGGGGACAACAAGAAGAGGACGACGGTTTGTGCAGAGTGGCCTGCAAGGTTGGGTCCGAGAATCCTTGTCATCAATTTATCAGTTCATCACTTAGTGGGTGGATTTCGTGAATTCAGGTTCCACATAGCGGGTCGAAAAAGGTCATGGTCTATTTTGAAGTGGTGAGAATGAGACAAAAGTCCGCAAGTGGCCACTCGCATGGGGTGGCCTGCCCAGTGCTTAACACTTAATCATTTTCACTTTTGAGTTTAGACCAATGTGGCAGGGTTAGAACCCATAGGTTGGAAGGACTCCAGGGTTTCATCATTTTGAGTGGTTGTTGATGGGATGATGAAAGGGGAGAAAAAACCCGAAAGGGATGGTCTGCATAAGTTAAGTTGCTTTTTCTTTAAGCTTGAGCAGTGACCATGAAGGTGGGGCTTGATAGGTAGGAAAATGGGTCGTGAAGGCCATTTGAAATGATGAACCAAAGATAGAATCTTGCGGATGGAAGTTTGCAAGTAGTGACCCGCCCAAAGGGTCAGCGGTTAGGAATTTAGTGTAGGAACTTGGATGGAAACGACCGAGGCAGGGCCCAACCATCGAGATGACCTTAAAGCTTCATCATTTGAAGGGATCATTTGAATGATAGTGGAGGCAAGGTAGAAACTTGAACAGCCAGATCCGACAAGGTGGAAAGCCCCCATTTTTATTTTGCTTAAGTTTAACCATTGGTGACAAAGTGTGGACGTCTTTCTGAGAACTCAGGTCTATGGAGGATATTGGCCAACCGTCTTACAGCTTAGTGTTTAAATAAATGGGTGATGGAAGCAGCTACTTTGCGGGCTTGTAGGGTGTGAAAGCCCTGGTTCAAGAATGGTCACAACATCCTCAAGTTCTGCATGTGCCTTGTGGGCGATTTTCAACAGATTTCAAAATTCTAAAAAGTGGGTTTTCATTGCCCAGGAGTGTTCTAGCCAGATTTCAAGTTTTCCTTCTTGCGATTTTAACAAATTTTAAGGAAATGAAAGAAAAATTAAAACATGAATGGTGATGAAATACCAACCTAAAAACCGTGATGAAATCAATGAGGAGACTACAAATGGAGACCACAAATTGGTGAAGGAGCTTAACAGGTGCGACGACGGTATTGGCGGCAAGCTCTAACAAACTCCTATAATTCTTGATGGTGAAAATGACAAATCAAAATAGGATATTTATATACCTTTTAACATTTAATGCATACCATTAATGCGGGTACGATAGTGGTTGTAGTTGGTGAGCACGTATTTCAAGAAGGGTGGCGAGAAAGATGAAGTCCGCAGAGTAGACGACCCCTGGACTTGGTCGTTAGGTAGGCCTGCAACAAAAATGGCACAGGAGGTTGCAGGCTGCACTAGGTGGGAGGATGTGTTAACCCAGCCATTTGAAATGACAAAATCAAGGTGGCGCTCTACATAGAGTGGCCTATAGGGGCGGACCCATAATGCCCAAAATATGACAGTTTTAAAGCGTGAAGGAAAACAACTAGGGAAATCTCGCAAAGGTCTAAGGCCTTGAAAATTTGAGGGTAGAAAAACTTGGTCAACTCAAAATGATTCTTCTAACACTTTCTAACCACTTCAGACTCAAAAATAAGGGGCACACAAAATGAGGCGGCAACAAAAGTGACCTGGAAAAATGAAAGGAGAGGATCCTTGTTTCGAATGGGGTGTGTTTGCTAATAGGCACAACAACTATCATGTCGATTGATATATGGCCTATGAAATAGGGTATTTAAATTCATCTATCAACCTCCTTCTAGAAGTGCTCATATTTTTTTGGGTTTCCTGCATTATTAGTAGATATGTGCCTTGTGTGTGAGTTAGGGTTAAATCTAACCTTCCATTTTCAATAATTCATAAAACTTACAATCTGCAATTAGGTTAAATTCCTTTTAAAATAATCAACATTTTAGCTACCAAACCATGGGTAATGCAATTTAACCTTAAGCGATGCATGCATAAAATAATTAACAAA
The DNA here is from genome assembly GCA_007258455.2 of Sequoia sempervirens. Taxonomy (NCBI): domain Eukaryota; kingdom Viridiplantae; phylum Streptophyta; class Pinopsida; order Cupressales; family Cupressaceae; genus Sequoia; species Sequoia sempervirens. Next base: position 577,010,645 of record VDFB02047230.1, read on the forward strand.
ATTTCAATTATTCAAAGCATAATTGGTTTTGCTAATGATACAACTTTTTTGAATGTGATCTCATAACCCTTGGTAGCTATGTTCTTCAACTTCTCAAGGCTTACCTTTCTTTGCATGCCACATTTTTGTTTTAATTATTCAATGTTCTTATAGGTGAGTAGTCTAGCACAAGGTAGAGTGTTAAGAAAGTAGCCACATGCACAAGGTGGTGCCAAGTGCGTGTATGTTCACCACCTTCATTAATTTTGTTTTACAATGCATTAATTTCCCTGAATAAAGATGAAATCATGGTAGCTTAGGGTTTAAATAATGAACTCCTTGATTTTTGTAAAGGGCCCACCATTAGAGAAGAAAATGGCGTAGGAGGCTGATGTGGCACACTTACGTGTCACTTCAATTCTTATGAGGAAAATGATTTATAATTAATGACACCCTTGGACACTTAACAATATACAATCAAATGAGGCTTGAATCATCTAACACCACACCTTGAAAAGATTACCAAGTGTTGGTACTTTTAACCACCAAGTTCATGAGAACCGAGTGGAAAGGGAGACTCAAGACTAGGTGTAAATGAGAAAAAATTGGTTAGAAACATATTCACAACAAAACTTTTGGTCTTTGATTCCAAAGAAAGAAAAAAAACCACTACCGAGCTAACTACTGAAGAGGGGAAACACACATACCATAAAATTTTTGTTTGGGCACTCGACTTATTGGGCACAACAATTGACTGGGAAAAAAGTGAAACTTTTCAAAGATACATTATCCTTAGAGAAACAACATTGACTCCTGGGACTCGGGATTTTGGTAATTCAATGTGACTAGGGAAAAGATTTAGCAACATTCCATTTTTGAGAAAGCAAGAATTTAAGTAGGACCAGTAAAGTTGGATTAGAACTTACCATTTTACCATTTCCTCCAAAAGTAGCACACCAAAGCAAGAAAAATAAAAGGAAGGGAAAGGAAAGCAACAAAAAAAAGTGGGTCCACATTTTTCTGAAGAGAAAAATGGGGCATGTTATGAGACCACACAACAACTAGCAATCAACAAAACCAAAAAAATGATAGAAATTCAATTCCGGACCTAATAACAATACTTCAACTTTCTGCAGTCCTTGAATTATAAATGATCAAAGCCTCATTATAGCATTCCATCTTCACTTTAGCCAGCATACAAGATTAAATTTTACTGAGCTCATGTGTGTGCAACTGATTTATTCTACTATAGTAAATTCAGAGCATAGTAGATGTTTGCATTGACCTGCATAATTTGGAAATTTCCTTTTAAGCCAACCTTGGATAGAGCCTTGTTGCTAGTCAAGTATCCATATTCCCAGAAAGATTATCTTTGTAATTCCCCCAAACATAGCTCTAATGCTAGTTTGACATCTATAGCCTCGTTAGAGATATTTGGATAGTCTAAAGAGTTGAATTTTATCTTTTGATATTTCTCTTGATATTCATTTTTCATTTCCATTTGATATTTCTTTGTAATCTCTTTTTCTTCAACTTGCAGGAAATGAATCCCGCTATTAGGTTGGGAATTACAATGGTAGAAAAGGTTACCTTTCGATTTTTCACTCAATGCAAACAACTGCTATCCAAAATTCAATAGAATGATTTAGGTATGGGTGTTTGTAGCTCAATATTAACTGAATGGTTTATGCGAATTAAAGTAAATGAATCTAAACAATTCCCCAATCATCTATAATTAAAGGACTACTTCCGGTCAAAGTATGAATCACATTTCCATAATTGACATTTTATTATTTTGACCACCTTTGAAGGTTGCTAACTACTATATATCTTTGTAACACAAAACCCCAAAAAACAAACAAAACAAAAGAAAGCACCAAAAACCAAAAAAATAAACTATTTACATAATTACAAGGATGAGAAACCAACACTAAGCTTGAAAGTGATGCTTTAGGAATTATCCATTGATAGGAAATGGAACATCCTATCCAGTTAAAGTTTTAAGCCTGTAAGTGTTGTCACCTAAGATTTCAAATACCTGGTAAGGGCCAGTCCATAACTTGTCAAACTTACCATGTCCACCCTTATGCTCATGGGCTTTGTCCCAATACAAGACTAAATCAAATATTCTAAATTTTTTCAATCTATCCCCTTTTTCGAACCACTGTTTTACCATAGACTGATGCCTAGCAAAATGATCTATAGCTCTGGTGTGTTTTTCATCTAAATACATCAATTGTAGCAACCGAGCTTAGTATAATCATCTAATCCAATATATTATTGAAAAAATTTCCAAGGGAATTTTCAAATTTATAGGAAATATAACATCTATCCCATAGACTAAGTGGTAAGGAGAATTTCCCAATGTGGATTTCATCCTAGTGCGATCTACCCAAAGGGAGAATTTCAATAGAGAATGCCATTCCTAGGATTCTTTCCAATTAACCTTCTAATTATATCCAACAATTTTTTGCTTGATGATCCTGCTAATCCATTTCCATGTGGGTAATAATTAGATAAGAATTTCAATGTTATACTATATTCAATGCCCAATTAGAAAATTTCAATGAGGAAAAGGAAAGTCCATTATCACATACCAAGGTGTACAGTACTCCAAACCTGGTAATAACATTTTCCTCTAAGAATTTTATTACCACCTCTAAGGTGCATTGTTTACTATGACATGCTTTAGTCCACTTCGTACAATGATTGGTGGTGGTCAACAAAAAACTTGTGACCTACATAGAAATGATGAAGGATTAATTGTATCGATGAAGTCTAATCCCCATTGCAAGAAAGGGCGCACCTCCATCACTGACTGTAATGGTTGAGCATTAAATATCCCTTTATCCATAATAGTTTGACATGTGTAACAATGCTTTACGTGCTCATAGGCGTCTTTGAAATTAGTTAGCTAGTAATAGCCGACTCTCAAGATGGGGTGTGCAATATCCAATGGTGCTTTGTGAGTTGTACCAAATCCATCATATAATTCCTATAGCACTTCATTCGCTTTTGTATTATTCAAACATCTTAAATAAATTCCTTCATTATTTCTCTTGAATAGAACCCCTCCTTTAATCATGTAACTCTAGGCTTTAATTTTTAGGGTTCTTCTTTGATTTCTTTGCATATGGTTAGGGAAATTGTTGCTAACTAGATAGTACCATATATTTGAATACCAATCATCTTGGTCTTCTATGTCTAGAGTATACTGTTGGCTAGAGATTTTTGGATCAATCTCAACAATGGATTTAACTAAGGCTTTCCCATGAACCAAATTCATGGGTATAATCTCTAAATTGAAATCTTGCATGATCGTAACCCTTGTGACTCTTTTTTCTCCAAGCTCACTCTGCGTTGGTAGCATTTTTACTATGCCATCAAGGACAATCACCTTGAATATACTTTTGAGAATGTAGTGCCAAAATTTTCATACTACCTTGACCAAAGCAAACACTTATTTTTCAATATCCATGTATCTTAGCTCCACCTCTTTAAAGGGATAACTCATCAAATCAATTAACTTTTCTTCTTTATTTTTGCCCCTTTGTGTCAACATTGTTGTACATGTATGATTGAAAGCAAAAGAGTAAATATAAAATTGTTTAATGTAATCCAAACTTACTAGCACTGGTGCTTCTACAATTATAGCTTTCATATTTTTGAAGGTGAGCTTAGCCTCACTTGTCCACTCGATCTTTTCATCTTTCTTCAACATATCATTGAGTGGTTTCCCTATCTCCGCAAACTTGATGATGAACTTTTGGATGAAATTGATATTGTTAAAGTATGACTGTAATTCTTTCAAGATACTTCCTAGGGGTTGTAGCTTGAGTAAAGCACTCACTCTATCTGGGTCTATTGAAATGCCTCTCTCAAAAATAATGTGTCCCAACAAATTTTCTTCAGTCACCCTAAAAAATGCATTTCTTAGGATTCAATGAAACTTCATAAGTTTCACACTTTTTTAATATTGCTCTGATATCACGAACATGATCTCCTATATTCTTGGAAAATACCATGAGGTTGTCCATGTATATAATAATGTACTTTCCTACCAGATTGTGGAAGGCATAATCCATAGCTCTTTGGAATGTGGCTCCAACATTTATTAATCCAAATGACATCCTTTTGTAAGCAAAAGTTCCACACTTTGTAGTGAAAGTGGTCTTCATCTGATCTTCCTTCATGAACATTACTTGGCTATACCAGGAGAAACCATTCAATAAGGACATCATATGTGAAGCACTAAAAATTTGTAGCACTTCGTCCAATGAAGGTAGGGGATAATTATCTTTTTCAGATGCCTTATTAAGATTTCAGAAATCCACACATAGCCATATATCTCCATTCTTCTTTTTGACTGACACTAAATTTTCCACCCAAGTAGAATGTCTGATGGGAAAAATTATCCATCCTGAGAAAAGCTTTTGCACTTCCTTTCAAATCAAAGGTTCTAGAACTGCATTTATAGGCCATTGTTTCTACTAGAAAGGTTTTGCATCAGGCTTTAATAGAATATGAGTAATGATGGAAGTGTCATAAGTCTTTAGATCTTCCTATGTCCATGCTATAAATTTCCAATAATCTATGAGTGCCTGAGCAATATTTCTTTTCTCTTCCTTGGGACATACCTTACCTATAAACACATTCGTTAGATCTTCAGTATTCAAATTATATAATTTAGACTGTCCTCCATTAGTTTTAGGAAGGTCTTTTTGTCGAACTATCTGATCCACATTAAATAACCTTTCTAGCTCAATTATTCCTTTCAAAATATTATTATCCTTTTCTTGAGCTAATTCTTCATCTTGAATTTAACCATCGAGGTGATCCATTTCTTCAATTATTTGTGCCTTGAAGATACTAGTATTAGTGATGAATTCCAATATATGATTATCATATTTGAACGCCTATAAATTAGTAACATTATCAGGGACTGAGGGTAGCTACACTAGCTCAATAATAAACCTTCTCAAGTTAGAAGCATCTAAAGGTTCTAGAGCACTAGTAGTAGTAGCTAGAGCATCAGCTCTTTGATTGAATCTTCGTGGGATGTGAGTGATATTAAAGGCATAAAAATATTCTATCAAGTCCCACACTCGGTGTTAGTAACTGGATAAGTGCTTATAATAATAAATATATTGTTTTCAGACTTGCTTGACAACTAGTTCTAAATCACCAAAAACCTTAATAATCTTAACTTCTTAATTGTGAGCATCAAACTATGGGTGAGGGCTTCATATTCTACCACATTGTTACTACATTAAAATTATAATCTATAAGTAGCAAGAAAAGACTTACCTTGGGGACTGATGAACTCAACCCCAGCTCCAATTCCTTGTTTCAATTTTGACCCATCAAACTTAAGGGTCCAAGTTTGATCCTTAGCAACTTGGAGCTTAGCGTTCTTAAGAATGGAAAAATTTATATTTTCAATCTTTCTTGTCTACATTTTATCTTCAAGTGTTTTAGGCCCAAACCTGTTAAGTGTAGTATTTTTTGGATAGTGTTGACTTCCAATTATGTGAATTATTTCTACGCACATCACACAACTGTCTTTTGAATGTGCAAAATTGTGTAACTTGCACCAACCCAACAATAGAAAACCTTTTAGTGAATCTTTAGTTTGTCTACTCTTTCGAGCTTCTTTAGAAATATTCTTCCAAAATTTGTCTAAGTGACTATATTCTCCTTAAAAAGAATCATAGTCTGATTTGGCTAACATATCTGTCTTGGGATTTATCTAGTTATGCTTTTCAACATTACACATGAAAAATTCTTCTATTGTAACTCTGGAACTTTGAATTTCATATACTCTTGGTTCTACATCTATGTATAGAACTTCATTTTTTTGATTATAATTGGTGATCATGTGTTTCATGTGCGACTCTCTCTCAATCCCAATCTGATTAGGGACTCCTTTCCAAGGTAACCACATATGTGAGAAATCTATGGACATATATCCATTCAATGTCTTTGACCTGTCTCTACTCAATACCATCCTTTAAGTATCTAGTATCCCAACCACCTGGATATCAATATAATAATAAATTCTGGGATCAAATGTTAATTGCATATGAATGTCGGTTAACTCTTCGATTACGTTTACCTTAGTTTTATCGATTTGGGTAACTTTCTTCAAGGAATTCGTTGGGGTTAAACCTAGATTCTAATATATGAAAAAAGGCATCATGTTGGTAGATGCTCCAGAATCTACCAAGCAATTATGGAGATTCTTACCAAATATTCTCAGTGTCAACAAAAATGGTAGGAATTCTATCTTTCCTTTATAAATGGCTACTTATGCATCTGCCATAGGGACTATGTTTTTGTCGTTCTCCTTAATAGGGTTATCCTTCACTTGTATCTCTTTAATAAGTGTGCTTTCTTTGGGAAAATCTTCTAAGGTATTCAATAAAGCTTTATTGATCACACGTGTTTTGAGAAATTCTGCTAAAGAGAGGTTGATTTTTACCCTTTTGATTTCTTTTGCCAAATAAGTAGTCAAATTATTTTGATCAGCGGGTTCTCTTTTTCCACTCTAGGAAATATTTGATGAGTTATATTGGGAGGTTATTGTTGGACCCATGGTTGTCGTTGCACCAAAAGGTTGACCTGTTAATGCCTAATACAACCGTTAGAGTTAATGGATCCATAGGAGGTGATTAGTCCATGTCATAAATCCCGAGGGGAGCACTGACCATTTTCCAACAATCTCCCCCTCAATTCAAACCAAGGGGATTTGAACCTGACACCTTTTGCTCTAATACCAATTGTCTACCCCACGGTTGTCGTTGCACCAAAAGGTTGACCTATTAATGCCTGATACAACTACCAGAGTTAATAGATCCATGGGAGGCAATTAGTCCATGTCACAAATCTCAAGGGGAGTGCTGACCATTTTCCAATAGTTACCTTAGGTAACCATGGAGTGTTACTTGATTTATCATCAGGTGGAGTATTAAAGTTATTAGGCGGGATTGACTTGGTCAAAGGCCCTTTGAGTCTACTTCCACCTTTTGTATTATTTCTTAAGTTTTAGATATGCCCTTTCAGATATTGTTGGAAATCATGAATTTTGTTAGTTTCATCCTGCGGTTCATTTTCATCTTGATAAGGAAATGTATAGGTTTCTAAAGTCATGGCTAAAATATCTCCTTCTTATTCATAATTATTGTGTGTGTGAAATATTGGATCAAATTTTAAATGAAAATCAAACACATATTAATAAAACATTAAATCAAGAAAGCTGAAAAAAAACAGAATATGCAAACCGTTATCGCAGCTTTCCCGAAATCGTTTTATCTTCCTCTAACTTCAACGTTTTGTTGCATCAATATTGCTCTTAGATCAGCAGACCAATGCTCAACAAAATGACAGCTAAAGAACAAGATTTAAAATGCAAACTATGCTAAAATGAGAAGATTGTTGTGATATTGAAACTGATATGGATGCATAAGCTGATTTCCTATATGAACATAGATATGTGTGGGTGTGCAAAAGTGAGTGCGTGCATGTACATGTGGATGATTAACCAAGGCTTGGATTTGCGCCAGAATTTATAGAGTTTTCGAATGGATTTGATTGGCTGAATCGATCGACGGTCCGGATTAAGCTTGTTCGAATGGATGGCGGGAGATCTTCGAAAGTGGAAGAGAAGATGGAAGGTTTCCCTTTTCTTTCAATTTTCGTCATTGAGTTTCGAAGGGAAACTTCCATTTCGAAAGATGAGATGAGAATTTGGAAGGGTGAGTTAGCATGAGTTAGAAATTAAATAAATTAAATTTATTTAATTTGGAAGTGGAGATGAAAATGGAAACCCACATAATTAAATAAATCATATTTAATTATGTTTTAGAAAATGAAATTAGGGTGAGGAAATATTAAATAAAATATTTAATATTTAAATCGATTATGGGATGGAGAATATTCCATTATTCAAATATTCAAAAATATTTAAACTTTAGAATAGAATGATAATCAAATATAAATAAATTACGAAAATTTATTTAATTTAATCAAGCGGAAGATGGAAATGTTAGTAATTAAATAAAATTATTTATTTAATTGAGGTAGAAGAATTAGAAAATGAATGATATAAATAAATAATTAAATTTATTTATATGTAGATGACATCAGAGGAATTAATTAAATAAATCATATTTAATTAATTAACAAGCTTAATCATGACCATTTTTAGACATATACATTTTACCCCTCTTTGAAGTGATGTGTAAAACACATTGCTTCAAAGAAAAATAAGATTTTTGCCCCAGATATGCTTTTGATATTTCTGCTGGTGATGCCCCCTCAGGAGGTAAATTACGAATAAGAGAGAGTGAGTGATTTAACTCACAATAAATGATGAAAAAGAATGGCCATTTTGAAAATAAAGTCAAATTTACCCTTGTTTGACCTTTAAAAGGTAAAAAGGTTGAAAATGACAAGTCATTTGCACTTTTGACTTTGGTGAAAACTGTAGCTCTGAGAGTGACATCACGACATGGAGATTCCGTATCATCACCACCGATTCGAGAGATCTCACAGATATCAGAGGCCACTTGCGTACGGACCACCGGTGAGTCGATCTATCCTCCTGTGCTTTCAAATTTTTCTATTTGAATCAATTTTTTTTGTTTTTCCGCGGTTTTGCATTTTGAAAATGACGTTTGCGCGCATCTAGGATAGTTTAGGCACTTTCGAAAAAAATAGGCGTGCTTAGAGTAGAAACAAATGCACATAGAGCATAGATTTTAAATGTTTTAGAAAAAACCAGTTTAGCACATCCCGTAAAAACTAGCGCACATATAGGGTAGGATCAAAAATTTTAGGGGTAGAGCGCTTTTAGGGTAAATAGGCGCGCATATAGGAAAGAGCGCATTAGGAAAAAATAGTGGCGCTTAGGTGGAGTAAAGTTGCACATATAGGAAAACGTGCATAGGAGGTCTGTTTGAGAGCATCCAGTGAAAACAAGGGCGCATACGGGTTTTAGCGCATCCCGTGAAAAGAACGACACATATAGTAAATAGGAAGAATTGATGTTTTGATGATAGGAATGTGAAAATGATGACTTTTATTGCTTCTTTGGTCAATAGATAGGTAAATTGTCGTGTCATCATGCTGATATGGATAGAAATGATAGAATAATCTGATGATTGATTGATAACTTTGCTTCATAGATTTAGAAGAAAAAGAGTAAATGATTGATAACTTTGCTTTCCATGAATGAAAAACAATGAGTAATTAATTGATATGAGTTCTGATAATTTTTTTTTTTGTGATAGAAAACAAATAGTGATTGATTGTAGAACAGATTTGATATGATATCCAGCTAGATAGACTTGAGTTGATTTGATTGATAGGACTGATTGTGTGATATGGGTCATTGATTTGATGCATTGATATGATTCATTGATAAGGGTCACTTGATAGATCACTGATGTAGGTCACTGATATAAGTCACTTGATAGATCACTAATGTAGGTCACTGATATAGGTCACTGATAGATATGAGCCTAATTTGATGTTGTTTGAATGATTGAATGATTGGTATGATTCTGATGAATTATCCTTGTGATGAAAATAGGAGGTTTTCAAAAACCTCCAGATTAGAGAGCGACACTCAGCAGGATGGGATAGGATCCCCGAGTTGACACCTGTTGACATAGCATTGATTGACACCTGCAGTTTGAGATCCTTGTTGGCGATGCCACCAATTAGGGTCAACAGAGGATTGTTGACAGCACTTGCAGAGCGATGGCACTCAGAGCACAACACCTTTCACATGCCGACCGGTGAGGTGACAGTGACTCCTAAGGATGTGTACAGGATCTTAGGTATCCCAGTGGTTGGAGCCCTTGTGTATTACGATCACAAGGAGCTAGGAGGCACAGATGCTTTGAGGAGGGTGTACGAAGACGCATAGATTGTAGGGTACTGGGTACCGTGGGCTGATTTTTGAGGATATCCAGCCTTGCCAGCAGTTTTGGGTGCATTCATTGGAGGTCTCCTTTGTTCAGATCATCGAGCAAAGGGATTGTCAGTGGGATGGGGTAGGATTCTAGAGCAGATGTTGCTACAGCCGCGACGATATGCATGGGGTAGTGCATGATAGCACATCTCTATCATGATTTGCACCAGGTGGTGTACAGAGGTTCATCTAGTTTGTCTTGTAGGGTTACATTACTGTAGATTTGGGCATGGGAGCATTTTGCTATTTACGAGACTGGCGTGCCCTAGAGTTAGGCCACCAGGTAGGCCCTATATATATATACATATGCTATGTTCCTTACCATGCCCAAGCTGGGCAAGGTAGATTACTGGAGGTGACTATTGGATGACATGGATACAGTTGTATGGTGACTGTATCTAGATTGTGAGCCATGGGTGACAGATGACATAGAGATGTCGTACATATGCATCCTTCGGTTCCTGATAGGGAGGACTCCCTTTATTCTTGAGAGGTTTCTGGCATTGCGGGTGCAAAGGCAGTTCAGATTCATGCAGGGGATGCCGCAGGGGGTTGCACATTACACCCGGAGTAGAGATGAGGCCGGATGGGGGCCATGTATTTCTTACTAGATAGCGTATACAGAGTTCCAGAGCTTAGCACTTGAGGATTGGGATGACAGGTGAGATATTATTGATGCTGGGATGTCTGATGAGTATTCTACATATTTCCACACGCATCCCTTTCCTCAGTTCACCAGTCCTGATGAGCCAACACCGATTTTGGTAGCACCACAGCTAGGGGCAGTGAGACAGGAGGATGTGGCCGGCGGCGAGCAGGGAGCAGTTGGAGGAGAGGAGGGTTCAGATGATGATGATGATGATGGAGATGATGGTGGGGAGGAGGGACATGTGTTGGGCGGTGCTGTCATAATAGTGGTTTACAATTCCTGAGAGGAACGAATTTTACCTGAAATCACATAATTTTAGAAAATATAATGATTTAAGCCTTAAAAAGTTCCATTTTAAGGATTCCAATTGAAGAGGGTTTGATCAAATCACCTTAGATCAAACCCCCTTAGATAGAACCTCGCTAGTTTTAAACCATGCACCTATAAAGTAAATTATACTTGCACCCTATCAAAATCAGCGATAAAAATTACTTTTGATTTAGATTTTGGGGGATCAAATGAATTCATTTAAAATTTATTTCAAATTATTATGGTATTCCTCAAAAACAAAGCTATCTAATGAAATTATATTTTAATATGTTTGGTTTTGTTATGTATTTGTTTTAATTTTTATTAAGCATGGTTTTTCATCGAAAGTATTTCTTTCTTCACATGTGGAAAAAATAAGAAGATTATCAAAAAAATTAGAGAAAATATGAGTGCACGGATGTTAAGTCCTTGATCCAATAACCAAAATAATAAAATAAAATTTTGACATATCTGAAAAAGTTCTGGCGTTATCTTGATGCGTGTTGTAGTGTAATTAGTTTGACTTTGAAACTTGATTAAGGAAAAATATTCAATAAAAAACTATCTAACCAAGTGGAAGCACTAGATATCGAGTTACAAATCTAAATTTGAAAGAATTAGAATTTTATCTTCATGGAAAAAAAAAGTTATGCATTATCACGGTGTCCAGATCACTTTTTAAAAATGTTGTTTCTGAAAAAATCAATTTTAGTGGGAGATGGAAAAAGAAGTGCAATTTGATTCCAAAAATTTTGAAAAAAATATTTTTAGAATCTACAGACAAAATTTGATGAGACTCTAGTTTGCACCATCTTCAAATTTCTCATAGTTTAGCCGCTATAGGTGCACGAATGTGAAGATTTAGTTAAAATAATAATTCCGGTGTCTAGTTTGGCAAAATTATAAACCACTATTATGGGATCACCACAGGGGAGGTGAGGCTGGATATTACGAGGGGTTTCACAGATTATCGTGTTTGAGGATAGGGATAGGAGTGGCCGGGCCGGTGATCATTATGACATCCTCCTCGGCGAGGACGGTGCTACACTTGAGGCCTAGATGCGGGAACATTACGAGGCGTGGAATGACTCTGAGAGTTATTTGGGGCCAGGGCATAGGCTTTATTGTATAGCTTTTAGGTGTAAGTGACCACGAGGGCACACGGTACACTGAGAACCCACAGTTAGCTTTCGAGGTATTGATTGCGAGGGATGCATTCAGACGGAGGGCTGTAGAGGCTAAGGGCATTGCACAGAGGCTAATGGGCACTGTAGAGAGTGCATCACTGTGAGATGCCATTGCAGAGGGCATGTAGATGGCGAGGGAGGCTGAGTACTATAGGGTTAGATACGAGGAGCTGTGTCCTCCAGAGCGCAGAGAGCCATACCCACGGTCCCATAGCAGGATGAGGAGTAGATCACAGACACATACCCAGAGCAAGGGAGTGACAGGACCTCGACAAGATCCAGATGCAGGCACCAGTGGCAGACCACCCCCTTCCAGACCAGCTCCATTAAGGGCATCGACTAGCTAGACCTTATGATGTATATTATTTTTGGAGCATGTATATGCCATTTTTTATCATATCCGATGTATTTTGCTTTGGACATTTTAGTTTCATTGGACAGTTGGACATTTGTATCATTTTTTATGAGCGAAGATATGCAGCGGCGATGATTATTTTGATGCTAATTTGATGTGCATTTATGATGTGATGATGTGATATGCGTTTATTTCTATGTGTTTATGGAAATTTGATGACTAATATGATATGCAGGATGATTTGATTATGATGTTTTATTATGATGATGATGATTTGATGATGAATACTAATGATGTCATGCAGATGAATTACTTATGAGGTGTATATGGGATGTTTATTTATTTTTATTTTTCAATGCATATAAAAGATGAAAAATGAATGTTGTGTTCATGATATGCATTATGATATGATGTGATGTGAAATGATATGAGTAGATAGCGTATGATAAAATGTTATGACATAAGATGATAGGAATACTGATATGAAATTGAGATAAATAAATAGTATGATAAAATTATATGTGATGAAATATAAATATTTTTAATAGCATGACATGATAAATGGATTGGATGTGTAATGATAATGAAATGGTAATGATATGATATGATGAAATGATGATACTGAGATGAAATAAATGATGATAATAATAATAAAATGAGATGGTATGAATGAAATGAATGATAATGATAGTGAAATGATATGCTTTGATAACGATAATGAAATGAATGATAATGATGTAATGAATAATGAGTGAAATGAGATGATAATGAGATGGTAATGACATGAATGAAATGATAAAATATATGTTATAAATGAAATGAATGATGATGCAATAAATGATAATGATAATGAAATAATGAAAGGATGACAATATAATAATAATGAATGGAATGATAATAGGAATGAATGATAAATGAATGAAATGATTATAATATAATGATAATGAATGAAATGATAATGGAAAATGAATGATAAATGAATGAAATGATTATAATATAATGATAATGAATGAAATGATAATGGAAAATGAATGATAAATGAATGAAATGATTATAATATAATGATAATGAATGAAATGATAATGGAAAATGAATGATCAATGAATGAAATGATTATAATATAATGATAATGAATGAAATGATAATGGAAAATGAATGATCAATGAATGAAATGATTATAATATGGTAATGTAATGATGGGATGGTAATGATAATGAAAATAAAATGAAATGAATGAAATGACTATAATGGTAATGAAATGTATATGAAACTAGTATGAGTGATAATGGTAATGCGATGATTTAAATGATAATGATAAGGAAAATAAAATGAAATGAATGAAATGACTATAATAATAATGAAACGATGAAATGATAATGATAATGATAATGAGATAATAATGAATGACTAATGAAATAAAATGATAAACGATATGGAATGATACCGAAATGATAAATGAAAATGAAATGAAAATGGAATATTGATGAAATGATAATGGAAATGCAACTAATATGAAATGATGAAATGATAATGTTAAATGATAATGAATGCCATAATGAAATGGTATGAAACTAATATGAAATGATATGAAATGATAACAAAACTAATATGAGATGATAATGAAAATGCAATGATGATGAAATGATATGAAACTAATATAAAATGATAATGAATGATAATGATAATGATAATGCCATGATAAGATGATAATGCGATGAAAGTATGTAATGATGAGATGATAATGCAATGAAAATATGCAATGATAAGATGATAATGCTAATGAAAATGCAATGATGAGATGATAATGCTAATGAAAATGCAATGATGAGATGATAATACTACTGAAATAATGATGAAATGATAATGAAGATGCAATGAGGAGATGATAATGATACAAATGTTTGCATTGTCCTCCACAAATAGTCCAAAGAAATATGATAGCCATTGATCTTTTAAAAACTCTTGATGCAAATCCAATATGCAGTTATATACAATGACCTAAAATGAAATTCAACTAAATGAAACCAACCATTTTGTTGAGCCTTTTAGCGAGCCTGCTTAAATCATCATAGAGTGTTTGAAAATGTTGGAAGTGTGTACAAGCATCAGAGGGGAAATTAGCACCAATGATGACCTGAGTACAACTTTCATGATTTTTGATATAGCAAGTGAATACAAGCATCTAGGTATAATTGAACCGAGATGACCTGAGCATTTCTTGCATAAATAGACAAAGACTAACCACCATCTGATGCAAATTTGGAACTGTCATCAATGATAATTTTTGAAAAATCATGTCTCGCGACATATTTGCAATAGATAAATGATTAACCTCAATACAACAGTCAAAGAAAAATCATCCTCTTTCCTTGCCACTCTAGTTCAATACATCATCGAGTGTGCTCCAGAGAAATGATATCAAAAAATTAAACAACCATTGTTCAAAAATGAAATACTATGATTCCAATCATTAGTCAGATTAGAGATCATCTAGATATGAGCCATGATAAGGTACACAACTGAAAGCTACTGTGTTACGGATCAATGATTGGATGTTTGATTTGGTTGTTTTGTTTGCGTGATTGGTTTTGATGTCATTGTCCTACTGTTTTGGTAAAATATGAAAGTTGATTTCCCCCAGTATGCCCCATGTTTGCCCTTGGTATCAACATAACTTGCTGAAAATGAATATGTACAATAATCAAGCCATGGTAAGATGCTATCGCTCGAGGTAGATGATGACAGCATGGTGCTGGTGTGGCCCTAAGATGATGAAAAAGATGCATGAAAAAGGAAGGCTGAAGAGTTAAATGCAGAACATGAACTAATAGATGGAGAGCCCCAAATAGCGTCTGTTTGCCAGATTTTCACTATTTGTTTTTATTGCATTTTTCTTGTCAATAGACTGTCTGTTTGCCAGGTTTTCACCCTATGACTTTTCTTTTCTTTTTCTTTTTCTTTTTTTGCATTACCGGATGCTGTTTGCTAGGTTTTCACCAGGGTAACCATTTTTTAGGACTTTTTTTTTTTGAATTTTTTCAAGACTTTTTCTAATTTTTTTGAATTTGTTTAGGACTTTTTCTGATTTTTTTGAATTTGTTCAGGACTTTTTCTGATTTTGGATAACTGCCTTAGACATAATACTTTTTCAGTTGCATGTTGTTGATAGGTTCATCAAACAGGTCCCCTTCTGGTGTTGATAGCTCGTATGCTCCTGAACCATAAATTGCGATAACCACATAAGGACCTAGCCAATTTGGTTCGAACTTCCCTTTCTTCTCTCTATCTTGCTGATTGTGTGGGTTCTCTTTTAGAACAAGATCACCCACCTGGAAGGTACGTGGCTTTACTTTGTGGTTATAGCTGCGAGACATCATTTGTTGATATGCTTTTAGATGATCAGCTACTCTTTGTCTCTTTTCATCTAGGAGTTCCAATTCTTGGAGTCGGGAAACTCTATATTCATCATCTATTGGAAGGCCTTTCAATGATACTCTAAGTGATGGAATCTCAACTTCTAAGGGCAATATGGCCTCTGCTCCATAGACAAGAGCGAATGGTGTTGCTCCTATTGGCGTGCGGATACTAGTTCTGTAAGCCCATAAGGTGGGATTGAGTTGAACGTGCCAATCCTTCCCTGAATCATTCACAGTCTTCTTCAAGATTTTCAATATTGTTTTATTTGAGGCCTATGCTTGGCCATTCCCTTGTGGATAGTACAATGTCGAATATCTATGCTGAATGTGAAATCTCTCACAGAGTTCATCAACATCCTGATTTTTGAATGGACGTCCATTATCTGTAATAATGGAGTTGGGAATGCCATACTGAAAAATAATATAGTTGAGTATGAATGATGATATTTGTTTGCCAGTAACTTTAGTAAGAGGGACGACCTCAATCCACTTGGTAAAGTATTCAATAGCTGTGATGATGAACTTATGCTCGTTCGATGAAGAAGGATGAATCTTGCCCACTAGATCTAACCCCCATTGAGAAAATGGCTAGGTTGGTGTGAATGGTTGAAGTTCCTATGCAGGAGCATGAATGAGATTCCCATGAATTTGACATTTTGAGCATGTTTTCACAAAAGTGAATGATTCCCTCTCCATTGTAGGCCAGTAGTAACCCATTCTAATCAATTTCTTAGATCAGGTTAGTCCACTCGAATGAGTACCACAGATGCCACCATGAACTTCTTGTAAAGCTTTGTCAGATTCCTCACGTTCAAGATATCGAAGTAAAGTACCATCAAGACCACAGCGATACAGGGTGTCAGTGATAAGAGTGTAGCGAGCGGATTGGCGGATAAAATTGCATTTTTGGTTACAGGATAAATCGGGTGGTAAGATATCATCTTTGAGGTAGGAATAAATTTTTCCATACCAAGGTGAATCGGATCCTACCAAGTGGCAAATGATTTGGCTTTCAGGTGTATCATAAGCAGGTGTAAATGATTGTTCCACCAGAAATTCATAATGATTTTGAGTTTCTGGAAGTTGTAACAATGATGCGATTGTAGCCATGGCATCAGTTGCTTTATTATCAAGCCTTGAGATTTGTGTGAATTTGATGTCCACAAAATATTTCTTGAAATCATCAACCATCTTTTTATATGGTAATAGTTTCTCATCTTTGGTTTGATAATCATTATTGATCTGATAAATGACTAGCTGTGAGTCACCATACACCTGTAATTCTGTAATTCTCCATTCCAGTTCTATTTTGAGTCCAATGATCAATGCTTCATATTCAGTTATGTTGTTGGTGCATGGAAACATCAGCCTATATGATCGAGGAATGGTATGCCCTTGAGGGGTGACAAAAAGTATGCCTGCCCCTGATCCATGTTGAGTGAAAGAACCATCAAAATATAAGGACCATAGTTTTTTAGATTCTGTGGTGAAGACATCAGCATCTGGAAATTCAATGTGTAGGGGATGATCTACATGTAGTGGTGCTTCAACTAATTGATCAGTGATAACTTGTCCTTTGATTGCCTTGCGATCAACATAATGTATGTCAAACTCACTCAGAATCATTACCCACTTTGCTAACCTTCCTGTTAATGAAGCTTTGCTTAACAAATACTTGAGTGGATCAATTTTTGAGACCAGATTGATTGTATGGGTTAGCATGTAATGCTGAAATTTCTATGAAGCAAAGACTACTACTAGACAAGCCTTCTCAATAGAAGTGTAGTTGAGCTCATGACTTGTTAGTGTTCTATTGATGTAGTAGATTGCACATTCCTTTCCTGTAGAGTCTTCTTGTGCTAGCAGTGCCCCCAGAGATGTTTCTGTTGCAGCAATGTATAAGATGAGTGGTTTGTCTAGATTTGGTGGTACAAGAACTGGTGGAGTCATTAAATATTGTTTGATTTGCTAAAATGCCAGTTCACATTTGTCATCCCACTTGAAAGGAACATTTTTATGATGTAGATGTGTGAAGGGTAAACTTTTATCGGCCAATTGTGCAATGAACCTCCGTATAGATTGAATTCATCCTTGCAGTGATCTCAACTGACTGATGTTCTTTGGTGGAGGCATTTCCATAATTGCTTGTACTTTTGCAGGATCTACTTCAATTCCTTTTTTTGAAACAATGTACCCCAAAAGTTTTCCAGATTTGACCCCAAAAACACATTTCTTAGGGTTGAGGCGGACTTTGAATTTCTCTAATCTTGCAAATATTTTGGATAATATTTCAAGATGTCCTTCTCTGGTGTATGATTTTTCCAATATGTCATCCACATAATATTCCATGAAGACATGCATCATGTCATGAAAGATTGTAGTCATGGCTCTTTGGTAGGTAGCCCCAGCATTCTTCAGACCGAAAGGCATGACGTTCCAACAATAAGTTCCCCATGGACATGTGAAAGTTGTTTTCTCCTGGTCTTCAGGTGCAATCTTGATTTGGTTGTAGCCAGAAAAACCATCCATTAATGAATACATGGCATGGCCAGCTGTCAGACCAACTATGGTGTCAATGTTTGGCAGTGGGAAGTCATCCTTAGGACATGCTTTGTTAAGATCTCTGAAATCTATCCATATTCTCACAGTTTTATCTGGCTTAGATACAGGAACAATGTTGTAAATCCATTCTGCATAGTCGATTGGTCGTATGAAGCCCACATCAAGGAGTTTTCTTAGTTCTTCCTTAACCAATAATGCAACATGAGGGTGCATCTTTCTGAGTTTTTGTTTCACTGGCTTGGCCCCTAGTTTGATAGACAAGTGATGCATGATAAGGTCAGGATCAAGACCAGGCATGTTAGTGTAAGACCACACAAAATTGACTTGATTTTCTTTCAGGAATTCCATGAACTCTGGTATTTATTTCTCTGTCATTGATGCAGCTAACTGTAAAATCCTTGGTTTGTTTGAAGTCTTAAGATCGACAGCATTTGTAGGCTCAATCAAAATAGGAGATCGCTCATGGTAGTGCTCCGGGAGAGTGTCAAGATTCCCATCGTCTGGTGCCTCAAAGAGGTTTTGATGCAGGAGCATCCAGTGGTGTAAGGGCAATCTTGCATCACCCAAAAATAGTGAAATTTCAAGTTTATCATTTTTTAGATGTTTTTACATTTTTGGATACCCTTTTCGTCATAATAAAATTCCCAATTCACGGTTTTTATTTTCTCTTCCTGGGTGGAAAGATATTGCAGTTTTTGTTGCCCAGATTTGCACCTGAAAATCTTCTGAGTGGGATTTGAGGCACTTAGAGCTTCCGGATCGGCCCCGAAACTTGCCAAAATCAGCGTAGCAAATTTCAAGCGCGTTCTTGACTTCGAGAGCTTTCCAACGGTTCGAACGGTTCGCGAATCAGAGTCCTGGATCAAAAGTTATGGCCCCGCGAAGTTGGTGCACTTTCTAGAAGTTACCATTGCAAATGCCCTTTCCAAATTTGAACTTCTTGTTGTAAATTTTCGGCGCCAAAACCGCCTAAACTCAATTTGAATTTTGTTTTGGCTCCAAACTAAGGAGGAGCTCTATTTATGGGTGGGTTTTCTAATTTTTGGGTAACTTTTTGGGGACAAGCTCACATATTGTGAAAGGGTTAATCTGTAGCTTTCTGTAGCTTGCATATGTTGTAGAACTTGGGGATTTGAGATCCTCTGCATGTAAGAAGCTCCATTTTCTAAATAATAAAATTATTCTCTTATTTGTGGGTTATTTTCTGTGTCTCGGGTTGCACCCTCATCAGGTTTTCACCATCGGATACGCTCTTTATTTTATCTTTTGTTTGATCTAATACTGCCAAATTCTAGTTTTCACCATTAGATCTTTCATTTTTTTTTTTTACTTTTGTAGTTGGGAGACTTGAAAGTCTCTTGATCAAAAACTCTATGTTGAAAATCGCTGGTGGAACAATCATTTGTATCCTCTGCGGAAAGGAAGTTTACGATAGCTTCATCACTTGGAAACATGGGTATGTCAATAGGTTCAGATGAATCCCAATCAATGAGATCAGGATAAATCAAAGGTATTGGATCGTCAGGTTGTGTGAAATCGGCTATGGTTATGGTCATAACGGAGTGGTCCATAGGATCTGAGGTATGAGGTGGGTCAATGATGATATTGTCCTCATGATAGTCTTGTTCGTTTAGATCTGACTCAATATCACTAGAATCATAGTTGATTTGTGGTTCAGATTCTTGTGGTTGGGACCCTGAACCTTGACCTTCAATTAGAGTTGGGGCATACTGGTGTATTACATCAACCTCTTTGTCCCTCCAGAACTCATCATTGTAAATGGTGTCCCATTCATATTCAGCAGAGTCAGTGTCATAATTGTTTTCCAAGAAGTTTTGAACTGTTGTCAAACATGCTTCTTGTGGATCTGAGCCTTCTTGCAATGTGAAGACAATGCCATGTAGTTGTTTGGATGTGCTTTCTTTGGAGTGAGTATCATAAACCAATCTAGTTTTCTCTTTTACAGCAAGTCCGTGGAGGTGAATGGGTTCAACTACTCCTTCCTTCCTTTTTCCGATAGGTCCTTCATCATAACTCATCTTCTGCATGATTGAATATCCTTTTCCATATTTTTCGGTGGGTAATTTGATATTAGAGACTGCTTCATCTTCATCATTATAGAGCCAGTTTAGAATCTCTGTATCCTCAAGATTTTCCATGGGAAATTTTTCTTTGATGAATTGTCCATTAAATTTTATGATTGGCTCTATAGGTGTTTGCTTTGATGTTCCCTGATAGACGGTTGTCCATGTGATCGAGGTGATGTAGGTAAATTGGCAAGACAAAGAGAGTATTCTCCAACCCCATGATCTTTAAATTTCATTTTTTTGTCAAAACTATTGGCCAATTGACTAATTTGTGTGTAAATCTTTAGAGAAGTCCCAACATGAGTTTCTCGATTGTTAGGGACCAAAGTATCTTGATTGGCTTTTATGTTGGCACAAGTTTGGATATTGGAATTATCAGCTAGTATTGTGATTTCCTGTCCATCATAAGGAAACTTGAGACATTGATGATAGGTTGATGGGATAGCTTGCATCTCGTGGATCCAAGGATGACCCAACAAGATGTTATATGCAAGATCACGGTCTAGTACTTGACAGAAAGTATTCTTTATAATAGGGCCCACTCTGATTGGCAGCATGATTAGACCTTTGGATGCTCTTTCTTCATCATCATAAGCTTTTATGGTAATCTTTCTTCTGAAATCAATGGAGTCTTCAAAAAATCCTAAGGACTTAACCAACTTCATGGTACAAATGTTCAAACCAGCACCTCCATCTATTAGAACTCGTATGATACGAAACTTGAGAACCATGACTTCTAAGTAAAATGATGAAAATTTATGGGGGTGAGTTATGGAAACGTCATCTTTGTCAGAGAATGAAAGGAAAGTGGGTGAGGACAAATGTCCTACCATGGCTTGAAATTGATTCACATCCAAGTCAGTGGATACATTAGTTTCAACGAGGTATTTTTCGAGAATTTCTTTATGGGCTAGAGAAATCTTCAATAGTTCCAGAATAGAAATTTGAGCGGGGGTTTTCCGAAGTTGGTTGACCAAATCATATTGATGTTGAGGTGGAGGTTCAGTGGTGTTTGAAGAGGCGCCTTTTAAAACAACTTTAGCTTGTGCTCTTGTTGTTGCGTTGACTTCTCTATATTCCACCTTCTTGTTGACTTTAATGACATTTACCCGCTCGTCGTTTGAGTAGAGATGATTGATTATATGATCATCATTGATATGATTCACATTTTTTTCAGAAGACTCACCCTTTTGATAATTGGGCAATGGATTACGAAATGCTTGGTGGTCTGCTTTGGTTTGTTGATTTCCTTCTACTGTAATGATTTCACTGTCAATTAAGTCTTGAATGGCATTCTTCAAGGCTTGGCAGTTGTTTGTGCGATGACCTTTACACCGATGATAATCACAATTACATGCCTCATTCCATGATGGAGGCTTTACACTAGGTTCATAATTTTGTTGAGGCGGAAAAGTAATGACATTTTTGGCCATCAACTCTTTGAATGTTGATTCTAAAGATTGTCCCAATGAAGTGAAAGTTCTTCTATTTGAGAAGAATGAAAATCTTTGCGGATTTGAATTTGAGGTGTTCCCTAAGGAATTGTGATTGTTATTGGTTCCTCGGTAACCTTGGTTGTTGGAAGTCCCTTGATGGGGAGTAGAGTTTTGATTTGTATTGTTCCTCGGAGGAGGAGGATTATTTCTTTGATTTGCAATCGAGTTGACATTGTTGTTGTGACTGTTTGGAGTACTGAGGACAAATGGTTTGGTCGAGGCATGATTTGCATCAACAACACCATCATTCACCATATTTTTGTTGTGAGTCCATAATTTGGACTTGTCCTGATTATTGTGATGGTTAGATGAGTTAGGATTTTCTTTGTCATGTTTGATTATTCCTCTTTTGACCAAAGCATTTTCGATGGTTATGGCATCTTCAATCATTTTCTCAAAAGGAGGACAATGTAAGTTCAAGTGATAGCTCATTTCTAAATTTAAACTGTTGATAAAAGTAACCATCTTTTCCTTTTCAGGAACATGATGTGGATATTTGGAAAACATTCTTCTCCATCTCTGAAGAAATGTAATGAAAGATTCACCAGGTTTCTGTGCAACCTTGCAAAGATCTATCATGGTAATCTGATGTTGTATGTTGTAGGTATATTGTGATATGAATAGGTTGATCAATTCTTCAAATGTCCTGACGGGAGGTGTGATCTTAGATAACCATTCCATAGAGTGTACTCCAAGACTCCTAGGAAACAGTCGCATCAAGTAAGTATCTTCATGAGCGAACTCTAATGTCATATTCCTGAAGTCTCTAACGTGATCAATTGGATCCATTTTCCCATTATAGCGATCAAATTTTGGCATTTCACAATGCTTGGGAAAAGGAATCATGTTAAGACTTCTATCGAAAGGATAAGGACAAATGTCCTCGAGAGTGTATTTCTTTGTAGTTGTTCCCCCTTGTAATTCTTTAACTTTTCCTTGAAATGCCTTGATCTGTTGGGTCAAAGCATTAAGATCAGAAAGGGGTGTCTCTTCAGGTTTATTTTTCAAGTTTTTAGTGTCAAAGTCATGAGGCAATTTAGCCCCTTGTTCGGCTAGATAGCGAAAATACTTTTCCTTATCTCGCTACAAGATCTTTTCAATGGATTTATGGAATTTTGGATCTTTTTCAGCCTCTCTAAGACGTTCCTCATCTTGTTCCTCATTACTATCCACCTGGTTTTTATCTTTGTAATTATGAAAAGGATTTTCTTCTCGATTGTCTAGGTTGTTGTTGAAAAGTGGATTTTGATTTATGTTGAAAAGGGGATTACTACTTTCTCCTTCTTCTTGAGTGTTTTGAATGACTTTCTTTTTGGATTGTATCCTTTAGTTTATTGTGTTGAGATCTTGTGGAGATAGGCATATGAATTTGAAAATTTTCTCTAGACTTAGATCACGATTTCTGACAAGTGTGATGATGATGATCTGATAAGTTGTGGGATCTTATGATAAGATCAAGGATGCTCCTAAATTATTGATTGTGGCTTCCAAACGATGAAGGATTTTAGAATCCTGTTGGGGAAGTTGAACCAAAAATTAGAAAGCTGTTTTGAAAGTTGCACTCTAAAAGATTTTGATCTTCATTTTTAAAGAAATTCTCTCAAGTTCTTTGAAGAATATGGATGGGGTGTGAAGGATATTCTATAGAAGGTTGGGGTATGTTTTCAAACTCAAGAGGTTGGTTATGATTATGTCGTTGTGATAGAGCTAATCTCTGATAATGAGCTCGAGAATCTAAGGGATCTACAACATATTCATCAGTGAATCCTCTAACAAAATCCTGATATCTGTGAAGAAATCCTCGATAGTGAAGCAAGACTTGTCAACTTTTGTACAAGAATTTTCTCTTTTGTAGTGTTTTCTTGTATCCTAATGGTTTCTTGGGTTTTATGATTCTTTTAGACAATGATTTCTTGGGAAACTTTGTTGACTTCCAATCTCTAAGCATGGGAATGTTATTAGGAATTTTTTTGAACCAATGGTATGAAAAACTCTTAAGTGGCTTTCAGTTGTTGTTGTTCATGTTCTTTTTGGATGATCTCTTTATCTGAATTAATGTAATGGAAGACACAACAAATTTTTTTGAAAACAGTTGTTCTTAAAGCCCTATACTAACATGAAGTGTTTGATCAAGAAAATGTTTTTCATAAAATGTTTTCACGGGTTTTGCACATGAAAGACAATTTCAGACAGACTCACTCTTAAATGCTCAAGTAGGTCATTCTAGTAATCAACAGCCCACATCTTAGAACTACGTCGACTCACACAGCCGTGTCACCCCCAAAGGGGTGCCCGTGTTTTTGTCTTTTCCAGGCACGTACTCAGAGTTACGGAAGTGGATACCGGATCCCCTGAGCAAACGATCCTTGGCAGTTATATGGTGAGTATCTTGGGGGTAGATTCTTCCCTCCCCTTGCACTATGATTATTAGAATGTTTGGAAACTGAGTCGGTTGGCCACTACACTAGGTTCGTAGTAAGGATTTCCGTTTGGTGCGGCAATAATAAACTCCCTCAGGAGACCTCCCAACCTTTAGAACAAAGGTTTTGGGGATGGTTATCTTGCACACTACCGGCAAAAGAGGGTTTCCCCAAATCTGCTTTAAATTTTATAATGGGGCAGAATAGCCTGGCTTTGGCTTGAACCCACTTGAGTTGTT
This sequence comes from Sequoia sempervirens, assembly GCA_007258455.2. Lineage (NCBI taxonomy): Eukaryota > Viridiplantae > Streptophyta > Pinopsida > Cupressales > Cupressaceae > Sequoia > Sequoia sempervirens. The sequence continues at coordinate 577,035,320 of VDFB02047230.1, forward strand.
CCCGTAGGGTGAGTACTTTTTCCCACTACGGTAGGTTCTCTAAAGGATGTAACTGAAACAATAAAATTGCATGAAAACTAAAAAGGCAAGTCTGGTATTCTGATCACCTAGTTAAGGGGAGAGCATAGACCTATTGCCACATTCAAAGCAAGTAGATGTTCTTTTTAAGTTCCAAATCACAATGATCTAACCTAAGTGAAGATATTACTTCACCAAAAATAGATTGTTCAATTTTAACTACAAGATCATTGTTTGGTGACTATCCTAGATTGCTTCATTTTAATCCAGATGTGACTACCCTAGGATTGCTTCATTTTAAAATTCAGAAAAAGAAAAAGAATTCTATCTGCAGGAGGCGTCAGACTGAGAATTCTATGTTTTTGTTACAGTCTATATGCGCCCAAAGATATATGCACTGGAACAGAAACTATATGCATCTAAACAGTCACTATATGCACCGGAATAGATGCTATATGCACCTAAACAGAAACTAAATGCGCTACAAGAAAGATTTAAATACTTTAAAAATAGTTACTATGTATGCCAAAAGAAGGATTTTATATGCGCGTAAACAGTCACGAGATGCGCCTAAACAGTCACAGGATGCGCCTAAACAGTTATGGGATGTGCCTAAACAGTCACGGTATGCGCTACAAAATCCTGCAAAATAAAAAGTTAAAATCCCCGTATGCACGTCAGAAAATTTTGAACGCACCTAAACGCCAAATTTTTCCTGAAAAGCCGATTCCAGAACGCGGAAACTGTCAACAGAAACTTGCATAAAATGTTAAATTCGTGCGTTCGAGCCCCACGGTGGGCACCATTTTATGTGTGTGTGAAATATTGGATCAAATTTTAAATGAAAATCAAACACATATTAATAAAACATTAAATCAAGAAAGCTGAAAAGAAATAGAATATGCAAACCATTTTCGCAGCTTTCCCGAAATCATTTTATCTTCCTCTAACTTCAGCGTTTTGTTGCATCAATATTGCTCTCAGATCAGCAGACCAATGCTCAACAAAATGACAGCTAAAGAATAGATTTAAAATGCAAACTATGCTAAAATGAGAAGACTCCTGTGATATTGAAACTGATATGGATGCATAAGATGATTTCCTGTATGAGGGTGTGCAAAAGTCAATGCATGCATGTACATGTGGATGATTAACCAAGGCTTGGATTTGCACCAAAATTTATAGAGTTTTCGAATGGATTTGATTGGCTGAATCAATCGACGGTTCGGATTAAGCTTGTTCGAACGGACGGCGGGAGATCTTCAAAAGTGGAAGAAAAGATGGAAGGTTTCCCTTTTCTTTCAATTTTCGTCATTGAGTTTCGAAGGGAAACTTCCATTTCGAAAGATGAGATGAGAATTTGGAAGGGTGAGTTAGCATGAGTTAGAAATTAAATAAATTAAATTTATTTAATTTGGAAGTGGAGATGAAAATGGAAACCCTCATAATAAATAACTCATATTTAATTATGTTTAAAAAAAATGAAATTAGGGTGAGGAAATATTAAATAAAATATTTAATATTTAAATCGATTATGGGATGGAGAATATTCCATTATTCAAATATTCAAAAATATTTAAACTTTAGAATAGAATGATAATCAAATATAAATAAATTATAAAAATTTATTTAATTTAATCAAGCGGAAGATGGAAATGTTAGTAATTAAATAAAATTATTTATTTAATTGAGGTAGAAGAATTAGAAAATGAACGATATAAATAAATAATTAAATTTATTTATATGTAGATGACATCAGAAGAATTAATTAAATAAATCATATTTAATTAATTAACAAGCTTAATCATGACCATTTTTAGACATATACAATTATGACTCATGACAATAATATGATACTCAAAGCATTCATAACTTTCAACTAAAGCGGAGTCATATCCCACCATAACTAACTTGTTCCCTTGGGGCAGGTGGGAGTCACACTGGCTGTTATAATGCAGAGCAACCAAAAAAATATATGACATAGTTTTAAACTATGGGAAATCCACTTCTGAATGAGAATTTTTATTGTGGATTCAACACCAATTGTTCATCGCAAGGTTTTCCAAATTTTTATTTGACATAGACCTATCATCAGAGGGATTAGCATTATCTAAAGGAGTGGACACTCCTCCATTATTTGGTTGTGTGTTCCAAGGTATAGGTGGTCTACGAGCATTGTATGCTCAACTTTGCAAATCTTGATTATTACTCTGAGAGTAAAAATTTTGATTTCTTAATTGTGTAACCTCTATGCTTAATCTTTTAAGTTGAGCTACAATTTTCTTAATCTCTTTTGTCTTCTAGGATCTTGACTCTTTGAATTTCTTGAGCCTATGACAAGAAAGAATTTTCATTATTCCATGCAACTATGTGATAGCTAGATCAGGGTGTGGGACTAGAGCTTGGCTATTCCTGTTGAAAGAAACTATTTTGAGGAAATGTCCCATTCTAGACCACTGAGGGAAAAGAATTAGGAGCCATTGGCTGATTTAATGGAACTCCATTCACACTTGGCATAAGATATTTATTCAATCCATTTTTTAAATTTACAGACAATCCACTTTTGAGGTGTTTCATTTCTAGGTTTCCACTTACGACTTTGGCATAGGCTTAAACAATTAGAGTAGTAGGAGGATTTTCCCTTCGTTTCACAAACATTGTAGTTAAAGGATCTAGGACCATATAATAAATGGTGATGGCGGGAAAATTATCCACTACATAAGGTTCTTGCAACTTAGAATAAGCCTTTTGAAACCTATCATTAAAAGCAATTATAGGTTCACCATCAAACCTTTTAATTTGAGCAAACTGGTGATACAACAAGGCAGGATTAACCAGCGTTCTAAACTTGGCTAAAAATTGACTCTCCATATCTTGCCATGTAGTTGATCCCACAATACTAGTTTACAATTTTTGGCCAAACTGGACACTAAACTAATTTTTTCTAACTAAATCTTCACTTTTAGGAACCTATAGCGGCTAAACCGTGAGGAATTTGAAGATGATGCAAACTAGTGATTTGTGAAATTTTGTCTATAGATTCTAAATATTTTTTTTTTCAAAATTTTTGGAATCAGATTGCACTTCTTTTTCCATCTCCTTTGAAAACTAGTTTTTTTCAGTAAACACCATTTTTAAGGAGTGACGCTCACCGTATAACACATAACTTATTTTCCATGAATGATAAAATTCTATTTTTTTTGAATTTAGATTTGTAACTATGATATCTAGTGCTTCCAATTGGTTTCATAGTTTTTTTATTGAATATTTTTTCCTTAATCAAGTTTTGAAGTCAAACCAATTACAATTTAGAAATAGGCAAACTGTATAACACAAATTTTTTTGTATGTATCGAAATTCAATTTTTTTGTTGTTGGATCAAGGACTTCAATATTAGGTGCACTCATATTTTTCAAATTTTCTTTTGATAATCTTCTATTTTTCCACATGTGTAGAATAGAGAGCTTGATTCTCGGTGAAAAACCTACATTCACAAGAAATAAATAATAATAATAATAATAAAATTAAATTTATTTAAAATTATACTTTTTAGGAAGCTTATAATAAGGACTACATACTTACAAAAAATAAATTTTAAATGAATTTGTTTGATCCCCCAAAAGGTAAATCAAAAGTGATTTTTTATCAACATTTTGATAGGTGTAAAGGAGACTCCGTTATAGGTAAGGTTTAAAACTAGCGGGGTTCTATCCAAGGGGGTTTGATCTAAGGTAGTTTGATCAAACCATCTTCAATTGGAATGCTTTAAATGGAACTTTTAAAGGCTTAAATCATTATATTTTCTAAAAGTACTTGATTTCAGCAAAAATCAGAATCTCCCAGAAATTGTAAACAAAATTTGTGGGATCACTCATGTCCTAACAAAATTACAAGGCAGGTTGATGTACCACTGGTAAACTTCATCACTTAAAGTGTAAGGGAACAACCTGCATACAACATCTTCATGTTGTATCCTTGCTCTAAAACATGTATCCTTAAAGATATTGATATGATCTTCCTTATCTTTGTGAAGATAATACTTAGGACACAATTTGTTTGGATTCTTTGGAAGATCATTATACATAGTGAATTGAGTCGATGAATCTACATTAAATAAATCCATTGATATGGGAGGGGGTGGTATAACAATGGTTAGATTTTGTGGTACTGCACTTGTAATTCTTGACCCTTGGGGCCTAGATGACGTATGACCACTAAGTTTGACTAATGTCACATGAGGATCACTAGACTGAGACCTAGTGACTCTTCGAGACTCTAGCTTCCTTCCTAATGAAACTAAAGGGATTGTGGCCCTCCTTTTAGAACCACTCCTATTAATGAAGATGTTAGTCACACACTAATATATGGATAAAATTCTCACAGACACACCATGGGAACCTATCTTTCTCAAAAGACTCCATTGGGAAAACCAAATCTAAGGCTAACTTAGCTTAATCCCAAGGCTTGTTTATGTTAGGTATTGACACATTAGGTTCACTTAGAGTTTGTTCTAATAATGCTATTACACATGAGGGGTAATGATCCTTACAGTACATTAGAAGGTATCATAAATATATGATAATAATCTTGGTCTAATCATTCAATAACTTCATGAAATCAACAAATTTTCAATAATATTTCATTAAATTAAAATAGCATACATTTATCCAAGTAGATCTAGCTTTAAGCATTCAAAAAATTCATGGAATCAAAAAAATTTCAATAAAGCCCCATGCATTCATTACTTGTTTAGAACATTTTTTGAAATTTAAAACATCTATTCTAAAATAAAGCATAAAAAAATACTAAAAAGTAATATTTATCCTAGGTATTATCCATGCATGCCTCAAGAAATAACCATAATAGAGAAAACCATTCCATATGTCACTAGATTGCTTTAGAGCTAGGCACAAAATGATGTGATATTTTAAAGAAAAGGGGGATTATTTGCCACAAGATAGTGTCAGTATGCACCCTTAATGAACACATAGTCTTATCTGATAGGAACAAACAATCAACTACATAAGATTTAATATCAAGAAATAGATTTGAAATTGGATTTGATATTGATTAAATTCTAATGAAACATACAAATTTTTAATCTGGAATGGAACAAAAATAGGAAAGAGAACAAAACTTGAATTTTTTGGTTCTCCGACATCCACAAATTTTGAACTTAAAAAATAAAATAAAGCAATAAATGTCCTTTTATAGAAACAAATCCCTAAAGAGTTTAAACTTAGTCCATCAAAGCGAATTAGAGAAACAAATTAAAATGTAGCACATGGAAGGTGACAATTGTTATCATAACATTCTAGGAAAAGTCAAAAACTTTGACTTCTTCATCAACGACAATCTTCAACTTCAGGCCCTAGTTCTCGAGTACTTTGTGCAAAAAAAGATTGTTGTTACTTCTTCAAAATCTTTGAGACTAGCCACCTTTACCAAGATCGAGAACAAACCTACAAGATTCACTTCAAAATTTTATCAGCACACAAAACTTCTAGCATAAGGTATCTGACCATCTATTCTTCCTCATTGAACTCTAGGTCTAAAGACTCGTCTTAACTTTTCCTCTGCTAATATTCTCGAAAAGTGATGAACACTTGATGCATATGCTCCTTTCAAAATCCTTGAATCACTTTCCAATTGTACTTAAGCCTATCATAATCTTCTAATATTTGAATGATGTTTTCATTTCCTTGCATCATTTCTACTTCATATTTAATCATACTTTATAATTTCATCAAAAACCTCCCAGATTAATGAGTGAGCAGGGTCCTTATTCACCCTTTCAAGCCAATCCTTGAAATATTTTACCTCTTTATCACTCTGCCCTAAATTTTGGGGATCACAACTTTGTTGTGATAACATTTCAATAAATATTTCATCTCTATCAATCAACTTCTTGCATCTCCCAATGACCCTTTCAAATCCTTCTACACATTATAGAAAAGTGTCACTTTCCCAATTCACTTGTTTTCTCCACATTTCAAATACTGGAACTTCTTGTTCCATGGTTATCCTTTCATTCACCAACTCTCAAAAATATGTCTAAATAAGAGCTTTTAATTTTTTCCTTTTTGCATCAGTTTGTTCTTGGTGAAATTGACATTATCCTTCCAATATTTTAGACTTGTCACACCAACGGTATGCCTCCTTATGTTTCCCAATTGCATCTTTAATTAACTCTTTGCCTTGCCTCACCAGGAATTCCATCCATTCTTTAAATACGCTTACCTTATGGTGAAGTGCTACAATGGCATCTACTTGCTCCTTAGACATAAGAAACAAAATTTGATGAAAGGGTATGTGCGGGATCATCATGGATAAAATAGGCCCTTAAGTAGTAAAAAATTCAGAAAAATCAGAGTTAGGCAACTTGACGTAAAAATTTGAATAAGTTATCTATATTATTTCAAAAATATGTAAGAATAGAATCTATAGCAAATTGAATTTAGTTTCTAAACTACTAGGTTTATTTAGAAAAAAAAACAAATCTATTTGGTGAAAATTTGAAATTTCAATGTAATAGTACTTAAATTTCGTGGAAAAATAAGTAGGTGTCTGTCTAACCACCCTAACCAAAATAAAATGATAACATTTTTTTATAATATTTTAGATACAAGTAGAGGACTCATGTCTCAATGTGATGCATATGTTTTGTAATTTTTTCAAGTAAATAATTAATTATGAATTTTTATTACAAATTTTAAAAAATATAAAACTTGTATGTCACCACCTTAACTTGGTCAAACTTCATGAAATTCCTTTTTTAATCCTATAGTATGCAAAGCATAGAATGTGACACATGTTTTTAGATTCAAAAAATGTGATACCGTTTGAAAGTTATAGATGTTTTTCAATCATCCTATCAATCAAGACTTTAGTCATAATTCAAATAGAAAATGAATAATAATTATTTATTAAATTCAAATTAAGGGTAAGTGCACCAAGGTGGTTACCAAAAAGGGGGCTTAAGTGGCCACTTTTTTTTCTGAAATCAAGAAATACTAACCTTGGACGTGAAATTGAGGATAGTTACTGTTACCTAATTTTCACCTACAGGCTCAATCAGGTAAGGCATCTATGTTGTAGGTCTTCATAAGGGCCAAATGGGATATTTCCATTGAGGGTTAGTTCATGCATCTGATGACACTTCACAGGGAATTCAGTAGGGAAGCTTGCTTTGTTGAAAATATGCCTCAACAATCATGGGTTGAAGCCTCTATTAGAGCCAAGTCGGTATGACATCTTCACTGTCTAGCCAACTAGCAGCTTTGATACATTTTGTTTACATTTTGTTTTGAACAAGTCATTGTGACCTAGTTTTGTCTTGCCGAACGCTTTCACTGTGGAGCCTATCGCTGTGACAAGAGGGGTTCGGTATGACCTCTTATCGCATGGAATTCTTTGGCCGATAGGCCATTCAATCATAAATTGAGGAGACTCATGGTGACCACAGGCTTCGGGATAACCTATGGCAGCTTGGTGAGAAGTCCCAGCAAAGAGTTAAAGTTTCGCCGACAGCAGTTGGTTTAAAGTCATTGGGGAAGCTCTCGCTGGAAGAAATATTGTCGGTAAGAAGTTTTACCGATGTGAGAAAGTCACGCCGACTGCATTTCGTTCGGGGTAACACAAGTAGTCTCAGAGAGAAGTCTTAGCGAGAATGCAATGTCTCGTCGATGGTGTTGATGTCTTTGGTATAAATCTTGGCGACAGATGAACACTTCAGGGTAAGTCAAAGAAGCTCGGTGTGATGTCTTAGTGAAACTAACATGTCTTGCCGACAGTGCTTTATGTTGAAGTCTTCGACATAGCAATTTGAGCTCGCTAAGAGGTCTCGGCAACCCGGGAATGTCTCAGCAACAAAGGATGGGGGTGGTGTTGGCAGGAAGTCTTGCTGAAACCACCCCAAACTCAAGTGAAATTTCAACGAAGCAGGGAGACTTCGATATAGGGTCTCAGTAATAAAGAAGTCTCAGTGACAAAAAGAAGCTCGCCGAGAGAAAGGTAGATCACGCCAAGATGTCTCACCGATGGGGTGAACTCTTGGCAAAGTGAAGTGGTCTCGGCCAAGGAAAGCATTTTCGACATGATGTCGTGGTGAAGGCATGATGTCTTCCTGACCAAAGAGAAAGTAGCTCATCGCCAAAAGATAGGAACCCCGGCGAGAGGTTTTGCCGACAAGCCAATGCCTTGTCGACATCATAGGGTCTCACCAAGAGTCTTCCCGAAATGAAGAGTTTGTCGAAGGAAAAGGAATTCTATAGGATGTCTCGGCAAATGATGGTGGTCTCAGCGATGGAAGCAGGAATTGGTATGACTATTGGACCTTGCTATGAAGTCTTCCTGACTTTCTGCGGTCTTGCCAAAGGAAATAAAGAGCTCGGTGGAATGGAATGCATTCGGGGTAACATCAAGGAGGTCTCACCAACAGAAGAAGAGGGTCTTGGGGTAGCCTCTTACTTTCGATAAAACATCTCACCGACACTCGGGTGTCTTGCCGAATGACGAGGAGCTTGGGGAGATATCAAAATGAACTCAGCAAAAAAGAAGACCTCGGTGTGAGGTCTGGGCAAAGCAAGGAGGTCTCGCCGACAAAAGGGAGCTCACCGAGGAGTTAGGGAGAGTGGGGTTGTTCGGCATAAGTCTGGCCGAGTGTGGGATGTCCTACCGAAAAGGAGGATGCCCTTGGTATAACATTGGGAGTTCGAGATGAGTCTCTCTAACCTGATAAATCTCCCCAAATGATAAGCGCAGGAAGATGACCCCTCGCCAAGACAAAATCAATTTGGCAAGATGTCTCACTGATGATAATGAGTCATGCCGATAAGTTGCAGAATGATATAATCACATCGGGGAGACACAATAAGTGTCTCACCGATATGCGATTTTGACTGAGCAAGCCTTTGACCGTTGGCAGTCTCATGTGGTGTATGGTTAGCCAATCAGAGGGACCTAAGGGCGAGCTATGGCAGTCTAACCAGGGAGAAGATGATTAATAGAAGGAAAAGTGACGTGAGCTCAGAAGCATTCAAAGCAGCTCGACTGAGGGGCTTCTCTAAGGGCGATCTTTCACACCGACATGGACACGTAGGTTGCAACTCATTAACTACATAAAAAGATCTAAGGGGCAGATCTTTCATAAGCAGATATTTTTGTAAGCCTAGAGGGGTCGACACACTTTTGTATATAAGGCTTTTTCGCCTTCTTGTAAAGGATTTCTCCTGCTATTTTTTTTGAATCCTGTGACCCTTTTGCAGTCCTCTCTCATATTAACAAATTTATGTAATTCATTGTGGAACATGTTATATAAAATTCACCTTGATTACCATTGATGGTTCACTCTTTGCCTTCTAGTTCTCGTGAAGTATTGTGCATTTTTTAAGTGATTCATCGAGCTATTTAGTGAAATCTTTCTTTTCCTTATAGCTTGTTTTCATGTTAGCATGCCTTTCTTTACAAAAGTGGTATCATGTAGGTTATAAACTATGTTTACTCAATTGCACATGAGCTTTCAATTTGTGAAAGTCCATTTTTTCCTTCTTGAAAGTGTGTGCATGTCGAACCTGTTTGTATGCATAATCCACAGAATCTTGTTGTGCAGTCACATATCCATCATCAGTTTTCAGGTGTAAATTGAGTATCTCATTGTTCTTATCAGTTCGGTGTATCACCATAGTTTAGTTTCAGTTATATGCTTTCCTTCCCCTTTTACCCCTATAGAATTGGTATTTTAGGTGATGACCCAACAAGGAAGCTGGCCTTCTCTGGAGGTTGACCTCTGCTTACAAGAAACCCACATCTTTAAAGGTCTTCCCATGTTACACTGAGGTGTTGAACATCAGATTCAACAAGGGTGCAATTTCAGTAGATAACAGTTACACTCAAAATTTTGAGATGGAACAAAAAGAAGGATCGAAGTGCTCCGAGTTTACTTTCTAAACTACTAATTTGTTTTGAAAATGGTTGAGATTAATGGGTTCAAACGAGGGGCATACACAAATTGGTGTTGTTTTTGTTAGAAAAACATAACCTAGCAACTCTTGTACAACCCTCGTACGGTGAAATTTTTAATAGCATTTTTAAAATCACTACAGTCAGAAGTTAGCTAACAGTATGTAGTTGATGAATGCTTTTTCTGATAATTTTTTAATGAATATTTAATATTTTACTAATTTTTGAAGTGGACATTTCCTGAAAAATAGATTTTGGTTGTGCTACCCCTACAAATTTTGGAAACTAATTGATTTTTAAAAAAAATAAAATTGTTTAATGGAGTCTAGTTTCTAAAAATGTAATTTATTTGAAATTTAGATGAACAGTTAATTTATAACGAAAAAACACCAAACACTACTTTTTGTCAAAAAAGAGACATACAAACAAAATAAATTATGGATGAAAGGATTAACATTGTTAGAAAGTGAAAAAACTTACATCATTGGATAGCCAAGAGAGAACCTAACATTACCCAAATGTTCAATTTTCTTGATATTGAACCACGTGCAATCCTGATAGTGAGCACGAACCTGATTATGTGAAATATTGTAGAATTTGCAAAAACACATCTCTGGTCATTGAGAATTCCCTCCAAGCCTTTGGGTTGGTATTCAAAGGAAAATACCAATCTTAAGGCTTGGAGATTCCCAAAGCAAGATATAAAGCACACGCATTATAATGTGCTCACGGTATATCTCAGTTTTGACATGGATTTTGTGTTTTGTGAATGCATTGACAAAATGCGAGTGTGTTATAGACGTGAGTGTGTTATAACACACTCGTGTTTTGGTCTACATTCAAGTTTTTTTTTCTCTTTTTCTTGTCTCTTTCTTCTTGTTATCTTTTAGGGAAACTATATACATGAAATAAACATTTAAATATAAGTTGACATTTACATATGGACGTTTACTTTATTATACTTAAAGTTATATTTCATGTATATAGGCAGGATGTTTGGGAGTGGTTTCAGATCTCTAGGAGTTATAATGCAAATTCTAGTTCTTGGATGATCTTAAAAATTTTAGACTGAGTCAAATTTCAGGAATCAACATGTCAAAATTCAATAATCAGGAGGTCAAATTTTAGTAGTCAGCAAGTTGTATCATCTCTCTCACTCTCTCCTTCTCTTTACTCTCTATCTCTCCACTCCCTCTCTCTCTCCCTTCCTCCCTCTCCCCTCTCTCTCTCACACACCCCTCTATCTCCTCCCTACATATGCCTCCCTCCCTCCCCTCTCTACTTCTCTCTATCTCTTCTCTATCTCTCTACATCTCCTTCCCTCTCTACTTATCTTTATCTCCCCTCTCTCTCCCTTTACCTACCTCTCCCTCCATAAATTTGTATCTCACCTATGTCTCCCTCCCTACCTCTTTCCCTCTCTACTCTCTATCTCTCCTCTCCCTCCCTCTACCTACATCTCTCTCTCACCTCTATTCCTCCTTCCCCCTCTTTCTCTCTAACTCTCTCCTCTATCTCATATTCTCTCTCCCTCCCTCTCACTCTCTCCTCTCTATCTCACCACTCTCTCTCTCTCTCTCTCTCACACACAAACCTCTATCTCCTCCCTAACACTCCCTCCCTCCCTCCTTCCTCTCTACTTCTCTCTATCTCTCCTCTCCCTCCCTCTCTCAACCTCACCCTCCCTCTCCTTTTTTTGTCTCTCCTCCCAATCTCTATCACTGTTGTCCCTCCCCTTCCCCCCTATTTCTCTCTCAATTCTCCTTTTCTCTATCTCACCATTCTCTATCTCTCTCACTCACACATACACACACCTATATCTCCCTCCCTCCCCCTCCCTCCCTCCCTCCCCTCTCTACTATCTCTCTCTCCTCTATCTTTCCCTCTCTATAACTACCTCTCCCTTCATCATTCTCTCTCTCCATCCCTCTCTACTCTCTATATCTTCTCCCCCTTCCTCTACCTACCTCTCTCTGTCTCTCCATCCCTCTGTCTCTCTCTGTCTCTCTCTGTCTCTCTGTCTCTCTCTGTCTCTCCCTCTGTCTCCTCTTTATCTCACCATTATCACTATCCATACCTCTCACTCCCTCCTCTCTAAATCACCATTCTCTCTATATCCCACTTTCTCTCCTTCCCTATCTCTATCTCACCTATCCCTTTCTACCTCTCCCTCCCTCCAACCTCTCTCTATCTCTTTATCTCTCTTTCTCATTCTCTCCTTACCTCTATATTCTCTATCTCACCAATCTCTCTCCATATCACTCTCCCTCTCTCCTTCCCTCTCTACCTACCTCTCCTGACACTACCTACCACTCTCTCTACCTCTCTCTCTACATCCCCCCTCTTTCTCTTTTACTCTCCTTCCATCTCTACTCTCTATCTCTCCCCCTTCCCTCTCTACTCTCTTTCTCTCGCCCCTTTTCTCTCTCCCCCTTCTTCTCTTCCCTCATTTTCTCTCCTTTCTCTCTCTCTCTCTCTCTCTCTCTCCTCTCACACACACTCACCTATATCTCCTCCTTTCCTCTCCCTCCATCCCTCCACTCTCTACTTCTCTCTATCTATCATCTCTCTCTACATCTCCTTCCCTGTCTATTTATCTTTATCTCCACTCTCCTCTTTTACCCACCTCTCCTCCATCACTCTATATCTCAATTGTGTCTCCTCCCTACCTCGTTCCCTCTCTACTCTCTATCTCTCCTCCCCCTCCCTCTCACTCTCTCTCTCTCACACACACTCACCTCTATCTCCTCCCTACCTGTCCCTCCCTCCCCTCTCTACTTCTCTCTATCTCTCCTCTCTCTAGGTCTTCGTCCCTCTCTACCTATATTTATCTCCCCTCTCCCTCTATTTACCTACCTCTCCCTTTATCACTTTGTATCTCACCTATGTTTCCCTACCTACCTAGGGTTGATGGATTAAGGGTTGATGGTTGAGAATTGAGGGTTGATGGTTTAATGTATAGGGTAGAGCATAGAGGGTAGATGATAGATGGTTTAAGGGTGGAGGGTTTAAGGGTTGAGGGTTGAGGGTAGAGGGGTTGAGGGATTAGGTTTTAAGGTTTGAGGTTTGAGGGTTGAGGGTTGAGGGTTGAGGGTTGAGGGATTAAGGGTTGATGGATTAAGGGTTGAGGGTTGAGGGATTAGCGTAGAGAGTTTACTTGGTATTGGCCTCCTACAATGATTTAATAACTAATCCCTTACAACCATGATTTAGATATTGGACATCTAACCTGAATATCTATTTCAATCATCATGAAGGTGCATTTAACTTGTCAACCCAAGGAAATGAACTTGAAATGGGTCAGCATAGTATGTGCACTAGGAACTCAAAGTAGCCATTTTCATTCTATAGCTAAGGAACTCACAATGCTGAAATTAAATTTCTTAGAAGGGAATACCATAAATTCCAATCATCAATCAACAACTACATCAAACTAAAATGCATAACAGAAATAAAAATCTGAGCAACAACAGGGTACTATACTATCTGCTTTGGTTGTAGGAACAACCACATAATGGAATTCTAGTGGTTGCAAGAATAGTCGATGCCAAATTTCTAACTAATTACTAAATAGCAAGTAATACTAAACTAATACTAAACTAAGAGGATGGATTACTCACCAAGTGGCCCCCCTTGGATAAGTATCCTCTAAAACTAATAAGGACTCAGATGCTTGAACTCAAAATTTTATTTTATTCAATGTAAATCATGAGTACAAAAGAGTAATGTATTTGTATTACTGAAAACTTGAGAGTGCAAGTACAATATCAAATCATGCAACCTCCAAAGAAGGGGCATCAAATATTTATTTATACTATCAACTAAACAAGGCAGTCAACTCCACAACTAGGAGGATGCCATTTAGGGAAAACAAAGAAAGTGGCGTGGTGGCGGTTGCGTGTGCATAGAATTTGGTCAGACATGCAGGTCCAAATGTAGATTTAACACAATAGTAACGCCCACATCTACTCAACCAACATTAAAAACCACTACAAGGTGGTTACATTCGGTTTGCATGAGGAATCTTCTTTCGTTGACCTCCTTTGACCTTTGAGCAATTCCTTTGCTGGACATTACAGTGCATGCTCAGTTGGTGGTGTCTTCCTCAACTTAGCATCCTTAAATTAAATCTACATGATAATGTTAGTACACACAATAACTGCATATCTATAACCACCTTAAGGAACATTCACCACATGCAAAATTAATATAGATAATCCACATAATATGCCAATGTCATTAAAACTTACAAAAATAGGATTAAGCACAATGTCTATGGTTTGAGGGAAACATTATGAAAATATCAATATTTAGCATCAAAATTCATGACAAATTCTAACAAATAAACTATAGATTCTACCTAAAATTGGACCAAAAACTAGGCTTATCACTCCCCTAACCTAACGTTTTTCTAGTCCTCTAGTAGGGAAGGGTTGTTCTTCTACTTGGTCAAAGCTCTAAAATTTGCAACTGATAGTTGTCCAACATCAATGTTTGTTGAGCGTGAATCAGGGTCCCAATAGAATCCTCCTAATCTATCAACTCTGCTCCATCTCTATTTTTCTGCATCAATGTCATACTAGTAGAGCCTGAAGTTTGGCATGGGCCACATGAGAATGGGTGGTTGGAAAGTTAGGAGAAGCCAAAATCACCCCTTTGTTCTCCCAATATAAATATACCTATCAATCCTTTTTAGTGTTGCAACATAATTGTGGATGGAATGAGGTTCAACCTGTTTCAGCTCATCGGTTAGGTTATTCCATCTTTGTGATAGGTATCTTCTCATAATTTCCTCCTTTGTTGTTGCCTTTACCTCATACTCACTATAAACTTCCTTAATCCAAGACATAATCCTATTTCCATAACTAGGTTTGAAAAGCATTTTGTGCCATTCTCTGTAAATATCCCTTGGGTTGCTTGATTCAACCCTAATGGGCAGAGGGATGTTAGACTCCAATTGCTTATAAGCCCCATGTTGTTGTCCTCAACTAATTTCATTTTGCACCCAAGAGATAAATTTCCTTAATTGGACATCCTCAATATACAATAGCGGATTCCAATCATGGTCTTGAGTTATAGCATAATTATGCAAATAAAACTCACATAGCGAATTTTTCATTTCAAGGGAGGCAATCCTATAAACATTGAAAAATCCATTAGGAGTGTCAATAGAAAAATTCAAACCTGAGACAATCCTTGATAGCTTAAAAGAGAGATATTTTTCTTTCAGGTGCAGAGCATAGACCCTTAGAGGGGTCCTACATTCCAAAATCTATGGTACCAAGGCTGACATATCATCCACCCTCTTCTTCAAGGTGACAATTTCTGCATCTTTATCTTCAATTTCCTCATCTCTCTTTTGAATTTCCTTCTGAAATTTCTATTTTTCCTTTTTCCATTCTTCCTCCCTCCTTTGTATTTCTTTCCATAAATTCAAAATTGCCATATGTATTGTAAAATCAGGAGGATTATGAATTCATACAAATGTTTTTGTCGATGGTTGCTCCCCATATAGTACTATTTGCATGGACTCAAGCTATCCAATTGTCTCTGGCTGTGGGGGTACTATTTCTTCTGCCACTTCTTGTTGTAGGGTCTCTTACTCTTGTTCTTGTTTTGCTGTAGGAACTCCTGCTTTGGTTCTATCTATTGTTGTAGGACCTCTTGTTGTAGGACTTCTTCCTCATGCTGCAGGAAATCCTAATTTTCTGCAAACTCTTGATTTTCAACTTGTTATGCAATATTGGCAAGATCAACCAATATCATGTTTGTTGCTGCCTCAAATATATCTTCCTCCTTGACATTCACCTACTCCATTGGAGATTGTATGTCCTCCTATGGTATTTCTCTAGATTTAGAGCTTTCTTGTGGAGGCGTACCAAATGTTGGCCTAGCTGGTCTTGATTTCCTAGGAGGTCTCTCACATTTTTCTTTGGCTGCAGGATGAACAATTTCAACCTTCCTCTTTTTAGAACTCAACACCCCTTTTTCTGCCGATTGCCTTTTGGCCTTTCCTATTATCATTTTTACTTCTCTCTTCTATGCCCTAGTTTTTATCAGGGTGCCAAGTGGAACATCGTCATCAGAATCTAAGGAGGAGCTTTCTTTTTCTGAGTTCTCTATTCCAGAGGAACCAATTTCTATGATTTATTTTGCTATAGGAGGGTTTACACTAGGGCTTGCACCAGAGGTTGAAGCACCACAAATAGCTTTTGTCATGATCAATCTCTTGCTAGACCTATGAGGTTGAGGCAAAACCCTAGGTTGCAAGTGCTTAGGTCTAATTTGATCAACATTTATAAATTCTTCCCAAGTCATTCTAGATACATCATGCAAAGACTTTTCAACTAGCTATTTAATTAGACAATGGTGGGAAACAAAATTGTCCTTACCTTTTTGGGTCTTGGGCGCTATGATTGAGAGAAGATTGCATAGCACGTTAGGCACATTCATCCTCCTCCCATGCCTCATGTGACTCAACAGTTTGAAATATACTGAATGCATGTTCGATAGACGACCTTCACAAGTGAGATACCTTATAATGTAGATGACTACCTATTTCCATGGTTCAGGCAGAGAGGTTCTTTTTTCACCCTATTTATCCACACTGATTGGAGGGTCACCATGTATTGTAAATTCGTCCCTAGCTGACCTGGCGTCTCTGGAGGTAGGGTAATGTTCACCATTAGCAAGTAACCTTGTAACCTCTGTATTTCTTTCCTTAGTTTCCACAACCTCCAACCCTTTTACTGTGGCTTTTCTTTTAGAAAATGTCTAGGCGAATTCAAGTGCAATGCTTTCATCAAAGCCATCTAGCTTCAGGAAGTAATCTAACAATCCATACTTTCTAAATTTGGCCAAGCATTGTGCATTCTACAATAAAACATCACGAATTGAGGGCTCATTTCAAATTAGCCCTCCTCCCATTATCTGCAATCAACTATCACTCTGCAAAATTTCCTTCCTGCAATTCCTGTTAAATTTCTAGTGCCAATATTGACTAAATTTTCCCTTTCTTTTGTTTTACCTTTTTGTTTGCAACTCAGGATTACGACAAGGTCAATAATGGAAAGATAATGAGTGATAAAGGAGAATTATGATGGGAAGAAATGGAAGCTACAGTTAGTGTCACTTACACATGCGAGCCATCCTCTAACTCAGATTTCAAATCGGTTCATTTTAAATTTTTTGACATAGCCTAGCATGAATTGACACATGGGAAATATATTCACATATTTTTCTTTCCCCCCCAACGTAAATTTGGACATGTGTCCACACATGCGAGATGGGAGTGGTGATTTGACAGGGAATAATGACATGTTATGTGAACGTCTATACTAACGCACAATGATTAAATGAATGCACTTAAAAGATGATTAAAAGATAGCAATTAATGCACACATACCTGAATGTGTGGAGGATTTGTTGCAAAGATCATGGAGAAAGTATTGTTCACCTTTTTAGGGAATAAATTGAGCAATTAATGAAAATGAAGTGGAATGAAGTGATGGAAGAGAGAGAAAGGTGGTGATGGATGGGTGAATGGGTAGATGGGTGAAGAAATGGACTTCCACAAGAGTGGAAGTCTTTATTATGACAAGTGTGTACTTTAATTAGCCAGAAGGGGGACACTAGGTCCACTTCCTTCAGCTGCAGGAAGCTCGGGTCTTGAATGTTGAGTGAGTTGTTGTAAGAACTCTTCTTTGGAAGCTAGCTTGTGATATAATATGAGGCAATGACCATTGACAAGTAACTTGAATATGATAGGGTCAATGGTAGTAAGTTGAACAACTCCATTAGGAAAGACCTCAATGACTTCATATGGTCCTAGCCACCTTGTCTACGATTTTCCTGCATTGTCCTAATATCTTGAGTCATAGAGCAGGCCCCAATCTCCTGGTTGGAATTTTTTTTCCTTGATAAATTTTTCATGCCACCTGATTCTTTGATTCTGCACTACTTTTGTATGATGCAGGGCTGCTCATCTTATCTCATCCAAAGCATTTAGTTGCATGATTCTTTCTCTCTATGCTTTAGAAATATCCATCCCAAAATCTACTGCAGTCTTAAGAGTCTTATATTCAAATTCAATGGGCATCATGGTTGTCTTTCCATACATAAACTCAAATGGAGTGAAGCATGTAGTTGTTTTCCAGGTTGTCCTATTGGCCCAAAAAACTTCTGGTAATCTGTTTACCCAATCCTTTCTATGAATAGCTACCATTTTGGTCAAAATGGCTTCAATTTCTCTATTGGTCACCTCAACTTGGCCATTAGCCTTGGGGTGATAAGGAGTAGACTTCCTATTCCTTATGTTGTATTCATTGACTAGTGCTGCAACAAAGGTTGATAAGAATTGAGCCCCTTGATCAGTCACTATTTCTCTTGGAACTCCATATCTTGTGAAAATCTCCTTATAAAGAAATTATGCAACCTTGTTATCTCTTGCATGCTTCATGGTCTTAACTTCTACCCACTTTGTCACATAATTAGTGCATACCAAAATATAAGACTTGCAATTTGATTGAGGGTTAATAGGTCCTACAAAATCCAATCCCCACTTGTCAAAGTGGGTGATTACTACCTGAGGGAAAAGTGGCACCTCATTAGATTTGGCTGGTTTGCCCATTCTTTGATATCTATCACATTTTCTGGTATACTTTCCTGCATCCTTGTGGAGTGTTGGCTAGTAATATCATGTGTTCAAAATAATCATTGTTGTCCTCTTGGATGCAAAATTTCCTCCACATGGTTCATTGTGGCATGCATGCAAAATTTCATATGTCTCATCTTCTCTCATACATCTCCTCATGACATGGTCTGGTCCAGTATAAAACAAACATCCGACAATCCAAGAGAAAGGAAAAGATTTTTCAATGAGTGTCCTTTTCTCTTTTGGAGAGAAGTGAGAAGGAACTCTACCTATGACCAAATAATTTACTATGTCAGCATACCAAGGTGTTTGTATACTGAGGGAGAATAGATACTCATCAGGAAAGGAGTCATCTATGGATTGATTATCTTTTGATGTAGTCAACCTTGAAAGAAAATCTGCAACAACATTGGCCTTCCCTAGCTTATCCACAATGGTTATATCAAACTCCTACACTAACAATAACCATCTTGTTAGCCTAACTATGATCAAAGTTTTATTCATGATATATCTAATGGTTGCATGATCAGTGTGCATAAAGATTTGGTAACCTATTATGTAATGTCTGAATTTGTTTAGTGCATAGATTACTGCTAGCATTTCTTTCTCTATCACTACATAGTTGAATTCAACTCCTTGTAAATTTTTGCTGACAAAGTAAATAGCATTTTCAACAGCTCCTTCTTTCTATCCTAATACTACTCCTATGACATAATTGATGCAATAGTATGTATGTGGAAAGGAAGTTCCCAATTAGGCCCTTTGAGTATAGGAGCATGAGTCAAAGCTGCCTTCAAGTCAGAAAATGTCTTGTCACAAGCTTCAGTCCACTAGAATTCAACATCTTTACTGAGAAGAGTATACAATGGTGTTGCTACCATGCTGAAATCCTTGATGAAATGCCTATAATATCCTACATGACCCAAGAAACACCTAACATCCTTCTATTTTGTAGGTGTGGGCAGATTTTTTATTACTTCAATCTTTGCAGGATCTACTTGAATTCCTTTGTGGGAGATGTAGTGGCCAAGGACTACACCTTCCTACATCATCATGAAGCACTTTTCACTATTTAAGGATAGGTTTTGGTCTTCACATATCTGTAGGACTCTCCTGAGATTTTCCAATGCTTGATTAAAATCAACACCATAAGTGGTAAAGTCATCCATATAAATTTTCATGCAATCATGAGAAATGTCTAAGAATATGCTAATGAATGTTGTCTAAAAGGTTGTAGGTGCATTGCATAAGCCAAATGGAAGTACCGAGTAGGAATAGGTCCCCCATGGATAGGTAAATGTGGTCTTCTCTTGGTCCTCTAGTGCAATTTTGATATGGTTGTAGCCGTTGAATCTATCTAGAAAAGAAAAGTATCTCTTTCCTACAAGTATTTCTAAAACTTGATCAATTAAAGGTAAGGGAAAGTGGTCCTTCTTGGTGGCAACATTAAGTTCCTTATAATAAAAAAAGCTCACCATTTCCCTCCTTTCTTGGGCACAATCACTAATGGAGACACCCACTAACTATCTAAAATGGGGTGGATAAATCCCGCATCTAGTAATTTTTGCAATTCTCATTTTACAATTTCTCTTAGTGTAGGGTTAATTCTTCTTTGTGGCTGTCTTACTAGGGTGCAATCATCTCTTATGTAAATTTTGTGTGTATAAATTTTAGGTTCTAATCCCTTCATATCATGATAATCCCATGCAAATACATGTTGATGGGTCCTTAATAAGTTTGCCAACAACAATTTTTGTTCTTCACTTAATTTACTATTAACATTCAAATATTTTCCTTGTGACACCTATACTTGTGTAGTTAACTCTATCATGGATGCTTCATTAACACATGGTACCTTTAGTTCATATGGCAGAAATGTATGGGACATACTTGTTGCTACAGAAACTTTGTCTACAGGAATTGTGGCTATAGGAAGAGTGGTTGCAGGAAGAATGTCTGCAAGAATAATGGCTGCAGGAAGAGCAGGTAGAAGTGTTTTGATTGGAGTAGTAGAATGAGAAGATGATGCTTCCTCCACTTCACAATGATTTTGAATAATGTTAGAGAATACTTCATCCTCATATTGGAGATGCATGAAAGAGCTTCTTCCTAGCATCATAAGTTGTGCCATAGAATTAACTTCCTTGGCCTCTTCACCAACATGTGGCCATACAAGATTCTCTTCATCATGAGATGGCTGAGAAGGAGGATAAAGAACAATTTTTTTTGTGCTCTTCCCATTTGAAATGGTCATGTCACCTGACCGACATCCAATGTATGAATCTTCAGTTGCTAACCAAGGCCTTCCAAGAATAATGGGATACCCTCCTAGTGTAGCTTTAGGAGAAAGAATCATAAATTTTGTTGGGTACTTCCAGGAGTCTAAAACTACCACAAGATCCTCCACTACACCATCAAGCTTAATAGTAGAGCTATCAACAAGCTACAGGATAGTAGGAGTAGATCTCATGCTTGCAATGTTTAGTTGTTGCAGGATGTCCTTAGTCATTACATTTATTGCTCCCCCTAAATCAATCCGAGCATTCTTTACTTGGATTATGTTTATAACAACTGCTACCACAGGACTACCTGGGTCATTATACTTGGGGATAGTCACTTTTTCAAGCATGATGTTAGCTAGTTGTCCCACCACATGAATTGTAGTTGGGTCTTTCTTTTTCCTACCTGGCTTCTTAGGCATGCTTCCTTGATTGCCTTGCCATAGATTGGAACATCCTTTATGGCCTGAAATAGAGGTATCTGGACACATATATGCTTTAGCTGATCCAAGATGTCAAAATTTGTATCCTCCCTTTCTTCCTTCTTCTTGGCAACTTCCAATCTCTGAGGAAATGGTGGTTCTTGTTCAGTCTTCTTGACTTGGACTAGTTCAGGATTTTTAGGTACACTTGGTTGAATGGGATCATTCAGAGGTTCCTCCTCCTCTTCCACATGAAGCTCAATGGTAATGGGCTAGGAATGGGCTGGTAGAGTAGTTCCTAAACATAAGTGGATGTCACTTACACTCACAACATATGCAGGGAATTGATTTAAATCAGTAGAGTATGCAGGCTACTATTGTGGTTAGTTATTTGGATTGGGTGTGGGATGAGCTGGTAGCTGAGTAGCTTTAGGTGCATTTGAGATTGGATTAGTAGGTGGAGGCATTATAGCAGGCTGTTGGGGCTGAGAAGGTGGCTGCATGTAACTGGTTTTCTAGGTAGGCCATTGCTATCCTCCCCTCCATTGATTTGTTTGCTGCCAATTTCCTAGAGGTGGCTGCCAATGCCCTTGAAATTGTTGCCAATTTCCCTAAGGTTGCTGCCACTGGGGTGGAGAGTTTTGATGATTGGGCCAACCATTTGGAGGGTTAATCCAAGGATGTGGTGGATATCCTCCATAGGTAGATGGATATGGGGGATACCATTGGTTACCAGATGAATAGGAATTAAAATATGGCCCATCATAAGATAGTGGATCTGGTGGAATACCTTGTCTTGGAGCCCAAGGCTTCCTTTGTGCAACATATTAGACTTGGTATTATTCAATCTGAATTAGTTTGAACTCATATGGAATCTTCTTGCTTTCAAGATTAACTACCATCTTGCATCTGTAGTCCCTCTTCTTTTGTATACAATGGGGGCAATACTCTATCAACATTGTCTCTACCTCCTCTTGCTTCTTCTTGGCCTGAAGTGTATCTAGCTAAGTGGCTAGATTATTTATAATGTCTTTCCTGAAGTCTACCAACAAATGAGTAATCTCCATTCTTGAAACTCCACTAGTAGTTGACTTACCCAAGGAATATTGGTAAGCTCTCTCTTTTTTTGAAGCTACCCTAGAGTAGTTCTGGCATATTTTCTTGATATCTTCCCAAGGAACTTGGGAGATATCTCTTCCTTCCATGAGGTCCAAGGCATCAGTGTATCTATCATTGATTCATCTCAAGAAAATCAACTTTTGTGAGTCTTCATTGAGTGTATGGTGTGGGGATTTTTGTAGGAAAAACAAAAACCTTGCTATATAATCCTCTAGGCTCTCATCTTACTTTTGTTGCATCCTAAAAATGTTACCTCCTCTCATGTTGTTTCCCCTACAATATTCCTTATATTTCTCAAGAAATTTTTTCTTCATGTCTTCCCAGGTTTCCATAGTATCTCTGCCTAGGCTCATGAACCATCTTAATGTAGCCTCTTTCAGAGTGGTGGGAAATAGCTTAAGCCTATGGGAATTAGTGGTATAATCATAACTCCTGTGGAGTATGTCAAACTCAAATAAAAAGGTATCAGGATCTTCTATGACAAGTCCATAAAATTTGGGGAGTGTTGAGGCAGGGATGTTCTTGATGTTGTCAACTTCATTCTGATGGGCAATGGGGAAAGGAAAAGTTGGTTGGTTAGGTCTGTTCTTATTTTCATCACCCATGCCTACTTGATGTAGTTCCAAAGCAAATGGATTCTCAAGCTGATTTTGGTCTTTAGAGGAGACTTCAGAGCTAGTCATATCAGGAAATGCATCAACAAAGGGGTGTATATTTTCTTCTTCTTCTTCTCTTTGTAGGTTCTAATAATCAACTAGCTAGAATAGATTATGATTGTTAGGAAGAAATCTCCCATAAGCATCCCTTCTCCTTCCTCTATGCATGCAGTATCACTCACTATCAAATAGCTCACATTAATAATTGGTAAAGAATAAGGGGGGTCATTACTTCCTAAATGAGGATATGCTAAGAACAACTTCCAGAAATGCTATAGCAAGAAACACTACCAATGAATCTAAAGGACTCCTTAGTTTGACACCATCCTCGACAATGGTGCCAAAAATGTTGGCCTCCTACAATGATTTAATAACTAAGCCCTTACAACCATGATTCAGAGATTGGACATCTAACCTAAATAACTATTTCAATCATCATGAAGGTGCATTTAACTTGTCAACCCAGGGACGTGAACTTGAAATGGGTCAGCACAGTATGTGCACTAGGAACCCAAAGTAACCATTTTCATTCTATATCTAAGGAACTCACAATGCTAAAAGTAAATTGCTTAGAAGGGAATACCATAAATTCCAATCATCAATCAACAACTACATCAAAATAAAATGCATAACAAAAGTGAAAATCTAAGCAACAACAGGGCACTACTTTGTCTGTTTGGCTACAGGAATAGTCACATAATGGAATTTTAGTGGCAGCAGGAGCAATCGATGCCAAATTTCTAACTAATTACTAAACAAGTAATACTAAACTAATACTGAACTAAGAGGACAAATTACTCACCAAGTGGGCCCCCTTGGATAAGTATCCTCTTAAACTAATAAGGACTCAAATGCTCGAACTCAGAACTTTATTTTATTCACTGTAAATCATGAGTACAAAAGAGTAATGTATTTGTATTACTGAAAACTTGAGAGTGCAAGTACAATATCAAATCATGCAACCTCCAAAGAAGGAGCATCAGATCTTTATTTATACTATCAACTAAACAAGGCGGTCAACTCCATGACTGGGAGGATGCCATTTAGGGAAAATGGAGAAAATGGAGTGGTGGTGGTTACACGTGCATAAAATCTGGTCAGCCATGTAGGTCCAAACATAGATTTAGCACAACAGTAATGCCCACATGTTCTCAACCAACATTAAAGTACACTACAAGGTGGTTACATTCGGTTTACATGAGTAATCTTTTGTCGTCAACCTCCTTTGACCTTTGAGCGATTCCTTTGCTGGACGTTACGGTGCATGGCTAGCTGGCTGTGTCTTCCTCAACTTAGCATCCTCAAATAAAATCTGCATGGCAATGTCAGTACACACAATAATTGCATATCTATAACCACCTTAAGGAATATTCATTAACCACATGGAAAATTAATATAGATAATCCACATAATATGCCAATGTCATTAAAATTTGCAGAAATAGGATTAAGCCCAATGTCTATGGTTTGAGGGAAATATTATGAAAATATCAACATTTAGCATCAAAGTTTACGACAATTACCAGCAAATAAACTATAGATTCTACCCAAAACTAGACCAAAAACTAGTCTCATCACTTGGGTTTAAGGGTTTAAGTGTTGAGGGTATAGGGTTGAGGGTAGAGGGTATTGGGTTGAGGGTAGAGTGTAGAGGGTTTAAGGGTTTAGGGTTTAAGGGTTAAGGATTAAGGGTTTAGGGTGTAGGGTTGAGTGTTCAAGGGTTAAGGGTATAGGGTTGAGGGATTAGGGTAGAGAGAGAGGGATGGAGGGAGGGTGAGATGGAGGGAGAAGTGATATAGAGAGAAGTAGAGAAGAGGAGGGAGGGATAGAGATATATGAGGGTTAAGGATCCAATGTATATGGTAGAGGGTTAAGGGTAGATGGGAGATAGATAGAGGGAGTGAGTGAGTGAGTGATAGAGAGAGACTTGAAAGAGGGAGAGGAGGTAGGAGGGAGAGACTTGGGAGAGAGAGAGGAAGGGAGTGGGAGAGAGATAGAGGGAGGGAGGTTTAAGGGTATAGGGTAGAGGGTTTAAGGGTACATTTACATATGGACATTTACTTTCTTATAATTTAAGTTATATTTCATGTATATAGTTTTAGGATGTTTGAGAGTGATTTCGGATCTCTAGGAATTATAATGCAAATTCTAGTTTTTGGAAGATCTCAAAAATTTTAGACTTAGTCAAATTTCAGTAATCAAAAGGTCAAATTTCAATAATCAGCAAGTTCTATTATTTCTCTCTCTTTCTCACTCATTTTTATTGCTTACACTCTAGACCTCTCACTCACTATCTCCATCCCTTTATCTGACTCTCTCTCCATTGATCTCAAGAACTCTCTCTCTCTCTCTCTCTCTCTCTCTCTCTCTCCTTTTCCCTCTAATTCTCTCTACCTCCCTCCCTCCTTCCCTCTTTACTTATCTCTATTTCCCTCCATCTCTCTCTCTCTACCTACCTCTCCCTCCATCACTCCCTACCACTCTCTCTATTTCTCTCTACCTCACCTCTCTCTCAACTCCCTCTCTCTCCCTCCATACTTCTCTCTCCTTCTCTTTTTCCCTATCTACTCTCTATCTCCCAATCCCTCTCTCTACCTGCCTTTGCATCCATCAAACCTTACCACTCTCTCTCTACACCTCTCTATCTCACCTTTCTCTCCCTCCCTCCCTCATTCCCTCTTTACTTCTCTCTATCTCTCCTCTCTCTACCTCTCTTTCCTTCTCTACTTATCTTTACCTCCTATCTCCCTCTCTATACCTACCTCTCCTTCCACCACTCTATATTTCTCTCTATTTCACCTCTCTCTCCCCTCACTACATCTCCATCCCTCTCCCTCCCTCTCTACTTATCTATACTCCCCTCTCCCTCTCTACCTAGATCTCCATCCATCACAACCTACCACTCTCTCTCTATTACTCTATCTCACCTCCCACTATCTCCATCCATACCTCTCCCTCAACTTCCCTCTCTACCCTCTATCTCCCTAATCTCTCTATACCTACCTATCCATCCATCACTCCCTAACACTCTCTCTACACCTCTCTATCTCACTTCTCTCCCTCCCTCCCTCCCTCCCTCATTCCCTCTCTATTTCTCTCTCTAGCTCTCCTTCCCTCTTTAATTATCTTTATCTCCCCTAGCCCTCTCTCTCTCTCAATAAATTTCCCCCTCCCTACCTTTTCCCCTATCTACTCTCTATCTCTCCTATCCCTCCCTCTACCTCTCTTTCTCTCTCACTCCTCCCTCACCCTATTTCTCTCTCTCTCTCCTCTCTATCTCACTATTCTCTCTTTTCCTCTTTGTAACTCTAATTCTCTATATGTCACCATTCTCTCTCCACATATCTTTATCTCACCTATCCCTCTTTACCTATCCCTTCCTCCCCTCTCTTTCCCACCCTCCCTCCTTCCCTCTATCTCTATCTCACCTATTCCTTTCTACCTGCATATCCCTCCATAAATCCCTACCACACTCTCTCTATTGCTCTCTATCTCACCTCTATCTCACCTCCGTCTCTCTCCCTCAATACATCTCCTTCTCCTTCCCTCTCTACCTACCTCTCCATCCAACACTCTGTACCACTCTCTCTACACCTCTCTATCTCACTTATTTCCCTCCCTTATTCTCTCTCTACCTCTCCTTTCTCTAATTATCTTTATCTCCCCTAGCCCTCTCTCTCTCTCACTAGATGCCTCCCTACCTACCTTTTCCCCTGTCTACTCTCTATCTCTCCTCTTCCTCCCTCTACCTATCTCTCTCTCACTCTCTCTCACTCCTCCCTCACCCTCTTTCTCACTCACTCTCCTATCTATCTCACCATTCTCTCTTTCCCTCTTTGCAACTCTCTCCTTCTCTACATGTCACCATTCTCTCTCTACTTATATTTTTCACCTATCCCTCTTTACCTCTCCCTTACTCATCTCTCTCACCCACCCTCCCTCCTTCCCTCTATCTCTATCTCTCTCTAATTATCTCTATCTCACCTATCCCTCTCTACCCGCATATCCCTCTAGCACTCCCTACCACACTCTCTTTACTACTCTCTATCTCACCTCTCTCTCATCTCCCTCTCTCCCCCTCCATCTCTCCTTCCTTATCTACTCTTTATCTCTCATGTCTCATTGCCTCTCCTTCCCTCTCTACTTATCATTATCTCCTCTTTCCCTCCCAACCTCTCTCTCTCCCCAATACCTCCCTTCCCCTCTTTCTCTCTCCCCCTATGAGGGTTGAGGGTGTAAGGTTTAGGGTTTAAGGTATAGGATTGAGGTTATAGGCTTAAGTGTATAGGGAATAGGGATTAGGGTTTATGATATTGGGTATAAATTTGAGGGTATAGGGTATATGGATGAGGGATGATGGTTTAGGCTTTAGGGTTTAAGGTATAGGGTTAAGGGTTGAGGGATAGTGTTTAGGGTTGAGGGTATAAGGTTAAGTGTATAGGGTATATGGATTATGGTTTAGGATATTGGGTATATAGTTGAGGGTATTGGGTTGAGGATATTAGGTTTAGGGTTGATGGTTTAGGGTTTAGGATTTATGTATAAGTTTGAGGGTTGAGGATTGAGGTACAATGTTCAGGGTTGAGGGTATGAGGTCAAGTGTATAGGGTATAGGGATTATGGTTTGGGGTGTAGGGTTAAGGCTTGACAGTGTGGGATTTGTCATTTAAGTATAGGGTTGAGGGATAATGTTTAGGGTTTAGGGTATGAGGTTGAGGTTCTAGGGTATAGAGATGAGGGTTGAGGGTGTAGGTTTTAGGGTTTAATGTATAGGGTTGAGGGTTGAGAGATAGTGTTCAAGGTTGAGGGTATAGGGCTAAGTGTATAGGGCATAGGGATTAGGGTTTAGAATATTTGGTATAAGGTTGAGGGTATTGGGTATAGGATTGAGGTTTGGAGTTTAGGGTTTAGTGTAAAAGGTTGAATGTAGGATTTAGTATTTAAGTGTAGGGTTGAGGGATGATGTTTAGGGCTTAGGTTATAAGGTTAAGGGTATAGGGTATACGGATGAGGGTTGAAGGTGTAGGGTTTAGGGTTGAAGGTATAGTTTTGAGGGTTGAGGTATAGTGTTCAAGGTTGGGGGTGTAGGGTTAAGTGTATAGGGTATAGGGATTATGGTTTAGGATATTGGGTATAGGGTTGAGGGTATTGGGTTTAGGGTTTAGGGTACAAGGTTTAATGTAGGGTTTAGCATTTAATTATAGGGTTAAGGGTATAGGGTATAGGGATGAGGTTTGAGGGTGTATGGTTTATCATTTAATTCTCAACCCTCAACCCTATACAATGGACCCTCAACCCTAATCCCTCTACCCTCAACCTTAAACCCTCAACCCTCAACCCTATACATTGAAACCTCAACCCTCAATTCTCAACCCTCAACCCTTAATCCCTCAACCCTCAACCCTTAAACCCTTAACCCTCAACCCCTATACCCTCTACCCTATACATTGGACCCTCAAGCCTCTACCTAGGCCTAGGCCCTCTGCCGTCAACTAAAACCTCCAACCCTCAACATAATCCTCCGACCTTAAAACCCTCTACCCTCTGCCACTCAACCCCTCAGCAAGCCTAATCCTCCTTCTGTCCTCTACCCCTGCTCATTTGGACCCTCAACTAATCACCAACCCCTGTACCTCAATCCTCTACCCTCAACCTTAAACCCTCAACCCCTCAACCCTTAAACCCTAAACCCTTAAACCTCTACTCTCCCACCTTCTACCACTACATTAAACCGCCAATCATGAAGCCCTCAGCCCTAAGCCTCTGCCCTACTGCCCTGCTCGTGGACTCGAAACCTACCTAAAATCCTCCTACCCCTCCAACATTAAAAGGCCTTTAAAGCCTAGGCCCCTTGAAACCTTCTGCACCTGCCCTCGGCCTAATGCCTCTACCCTCAGTCCTAATCCCTCAACCCTAATGCCGCAAATCATCAACCCCTGGGTCCTCCCTAATCCCTCAACCCATACCCTCAACCCCTATCCCTTTCTCTCTGTCTACCATCTCCTCTCTCTCCTCCCTCTCTCCTACCCTCTCCCACTCTTTACCACATACCTCTTTCTCAATCAATCCTACCCACTCTCTCTCCTCCCACACCTCTCCATCCTCCCCTCTCTCCCCTCCCCTCTTGGGTTTCTAGGAATTAGGGGTGGAGGTTTTCTTGGGTTTAAGGGTTGGTGAGTTAAATTCGGGTGGGAGCAATATCCTCTGCCTCATTCATCCTCAACCCTATACACCCTCAAGCCATTACCCTAAATCATCAGCCCTGGGTCCTCCACTATAATCCCTCAACCCTATACCCTCAAACCCTATCCCTTTCTCTCTCCCTCCCTCTCTCATACCCTCTCTAATTGTCTCTATCTACCCTCTCCCTCTTTCTACGTACCTCTTGCTTAATCAATCCCTACCATTCTCTCTCTCACTCCCTCTATCTATCTCTCTCTATCTCCCCACCACCTCTCCATCCAGCAGGCCTGTTAAAAGTGGGTGCGAGAGTAGGGGTCTCACGGTGATTTTACTCGGGAGACCCAGACCCATTTTTTTCAAATAGGCCATGACATTTCCAATTTCACCGAATTGGCAAGCTAGTAGGCCCACTATCTTGCCAATTCGGTGAAATTGGAAACCTAACTTTCCCTATATGAAAAAATGGGTCCAAGAAATGGGGCCTCTCAATGATGTAAATCACTGGGAGATCACATTTCTTTGAACCATTTTTTCAAATAGGCCACTACATTGCCTATTTTACCAAATTGGCAAGCTAGTGGGCCCACTAGCATGACAACTCGATGAAATTGGCAACCTAACTTGCTTGCTTGAAAAAATGGGTCCAAGAAATGGGATCTCCTAATGATGTAAATAAATTGGAGACCCCATTTCTTGGACCCATT
Organism: Sequoia sempervirens; assembly: GCA_007258455.2. Taxonomy (NCBI): domain Eukaryota; kingdom Viridiplantae; phylum Streptophyta; class Pinopsida; order Cupressales; family Cupressaceae; genus Sequoia; species Sequoia sempervirens. The sequence continues at coordinate 577,065,313 of VDFB02047230.1, forward strand.
TTTTCAAACAAGCCACTACCTTCCCAATTTCATCGAATTGGCAAGCTAGGGTAGAGGGTTTAAGGGTTTAAGAGTTAAGAGTAGAGGGTTAAGGGTACAGGGGAGAAATATAGGAGTGAGTGAGAGAGAGATACTTGAGAGAGGGAGAGGGGGTAGGAGGGAGAGAATTGAGAGAGATAGAGGGTAGAGGGTTAAGAGTAAAGCGTTTCAAGTTTAAGGGTTCTGAGTTTAAGGGTTTAGGTTTAAAGGGTTAATGCTTTAGGGTTTAGGGTTAAGGGTAGAGGGGAGAGAGATAGAGGGAGTGAGTGAGAGAGAGAGAGAGACTTGAGAGAGGGAGAGGGGGTGGGAGGTAGATACTTGAGAGAGAGAGATAGAAGGTAGAGGGTTAAGAGTAGAGGGTAGACGACCCACTAGCTTGCCAATTCGGTGAAATTGAAAACTTGACTTGGCCTATTTGAAAAAAAGGGTCTGAGAAATGGGGTCTCTGCATGATTTACATCACCAGGAGACCCCATTTCTCAGACCCATTTTTTAAAATAGGCCACTATATTGCAAATTTCACCAAATTGGCAAGTTAGTGGGCCCACTAGCTTGCCAATTCAGTGAAATTGGCAAACCTAACTTTCCTGTTTGAAAAAATGGGTCCAAGAAATGGGATCTCTCGATGATCTAAATCATCGAGAGGCTGCATTTCTTGGACCCATTTTTTTCAAATAGGCCACTACATTCCAAATTTCACTGAATTAACAAGATAGGGTAGTGGGTTTAAGGGTTTAAGGGTTAAGGGTAGAAGGTAGATGGTTAAGGGTAGAGGGGAAAGAGATAGAAGGAGTGAGTGAGTGAGAGACTTGAGAGAGGGAGAGGGGGTAGGAGGGAAAGAATTGAGAGAGATAGATGGGGGTAGGAGTTTTAGGTTTTAAGGTTTAGTTTAAGGCTTAGGTTTAGGGTTTAGGGTTAGGGTAGAGGGGATGAGATGGGGAGGTGAGTGAGAGAGAGAGACACGAGAGAGGATGGGAGGCGAGGACTTGAGAGAGACATAGAGAGAGAGGAGGCGGTGGGAAAAGAGATAGAGGGTAGAGGGTTAAAGTAGAGGTAGAGGACCCACTAACACGATTCAATAAAATTGGAAAACCCTAACTTGGCCCTATTTGAAAAATGGAGTACGAGAAATGGGAACCTCCTATTTTACATCAGCAGGATACCATTTCTTCATCAAAGACCCCATTTCTAGACCGATTTTTTCAAACAAGCCACTATATTGTCAATTTCATCAAATTGGAAAGTCAATGGACCCACTAGCTTGCCAGTTTGGTGAAATTAGCAACCTAACTTGCCTATTTGAAAAAATGGGTCCAAGAAATGGGGCCTCCCAGTGATTGGGGTCTCTCGGTGATGTAAATCATTGAGAGACCCCATTTTTTGGACCCATTTTTTCAAATAGGCCACTACATTCCCAATTTCACCGAATTGGCAAGCTAGGAAAGTGGGTTTAAGGGTTTGAGGGTTAAGGGTAGAGAGGAGAGAGATAGAAGGAGTGAGTGATTGAGAGACTTGAAAGAGGGAGAGGGGGTAGGAGAGAGAGATTTGAGAGAGATAGAGGGTTAATAGTAGAGGGTTTCTAGTTTAAGGGTTTCAGGTTTAAGGGTTAAGTTTTTAGGGTTTAGGGTAGAGGGGAGAGAGATAGAGGGAGTGAGTGAGAGAGAGAGAGAGACTTGAGAGAGGGAGATGGGGTGGGAGGTAGAGAAATGAGAGAGAGATAGAGATAGAGAGAGAGAGTGTGTGGGAGAGAGATAGAGGGTAGAGGGTTAAGAGTAGAGTGTAGAGGGCCCACTAGGTTGCCAATTCGGTGAAATTGGCAACCTAACTTAGCCTATTTCAAAAAATGGGGTATCGAGCCCATTTCTTAGAAACATTATTTCAAACAGGTCCCTATATTGTCAATTTCACTGAATTGGCAACTTAGTGAGCCCACTAGCTTGCCAATTCAGTGAAATTGACAACCTAACTTGTCTGTTTGAAAAAATGGGGACTCCCGGTGATATAAAAAACCCCATTTCTTGGACCCATTTTTCAGATAGGCCACTACATTCCCAATTTCACGGAATTGGAAAACTAGGGTAGAGGGTTTAAGGGTTAAGGGTAGAGTGTTGAGGGTTAATGGTAGAGGGGAGAGAAATAGGAGTGAGTGAGTGAGAGAGTTGAGAGAGGGAGAGGGGGTAGGAGGGAGAGAATTGAGAGAGATAGGGGGTAGAGGGTTAAGAGTAGAGGGCTTCAGGTTTAAAGGTTTTGAGTTTAAGGGTTTAGGGTTTTAAGGATTTAAGGGTTTGGGTTTGAGTTTAAGGTTAGAAGGGAGAGAGATGAGAGAGAGTGAGTGAGAGAGAGACACAGGAGAGGGAGAGGGTGGACCTTAGAGACTTGAGAGAGAGAGGAGTAGAGTGGGAGAGAGATGGGGTGAAGGGGCCCACTAGCTTGCCAATTCGGTGAAATTGGCAACCTAACTTGGCCTGTTTGAAAAAATGGGTCTAAGAAATGGGGTCTCTCAGTGATTTACATCAATGGGAGACCTTGTTTCTCAGACCCATTTTTTCAAACAGGCCACTATATTGCCAATTTGACCAAATTGTCAAGTCAGTGGGCCCACTAGCTTGCCAATTCGGTGAAATTGACAACCTAACTTTCTTGTTTGAAGAAATTGGTCCAAGAAATGGGGTTTCCCAATTGTGTAAATCACCAAGAGGCTCTATTTATTGGACCCATTTTTTCAAAGA
>VDFB02047230.1:577068180-577097662 GCA_007258455.2 Sequoia sempervirens
GGAGGAAGGTTGGGAGATTAAGAGAGAGGGAGAGAGGGAGGGAGAGAGAGGGAATGGGGGAGGGAGAGGTAGAGATGGAGAGAGGCAGAGAGAAGTATATAGGGAAGGAGAGATAGAGAGGTGGGAGGAGGTTGAAGAGAGATGAGAAAGAAATAGAGGGGGAGGAGGGAGGGACAAAGGGACAGAAAAGTGAGATAGAGAGAATGAGATAGAGGGGGACAAGGAGGAAGGAGGGGAGATTGAAAGGGAGAGAGAGGAGGGAGGGTGAGAGATAGGTAGAGAGGAATAGGTTAGATAGAGATAAGTAGAGAGGGAAGGTGGTTGGTATGAAGGAAGAGAGAGAGAGAGGAGGGAGGGAGAGAGAGAGAGGTAGAGAGGGATAGGTTGGATAGAGTGAAGTAGAGGGGAAGGTAGAGAAAATTAGAGAGGGAAGGTGGGTAGGAGGAAAGGAGGAAGGGATGGAGGGGGAGAGAGAGGTTAGATAGATAGAGTATAGAGGGAAGGAGAGAGTGTGAGAGAGAGGTCTAGAGTATAAGAGATAAAAAATGAGTGAGATAGAGAGAGAAAGATGATACAACTTGCTGATTATTGAAATTTGAACTCCTGATTACTGAAATTTGACATGTTGATTACTAAAAATTGATTGAGTCTAAAATTTTTGAGATCTTCCATAAACTAGAATTTTTATTATAACTCCTAGAGATCCAAAACCACTCTTAAACATCCTGCCTATATACATGAAATATAACTTAAAGTATAAGAAAGTAAATGTCCATATGTAAATGTCAACTTATACTTAAATGTTTATTTCATGTATATAGTTTCTCTAAAAGATAACAAGAAGAAAGAGACAAGAAAAAGAGAAGAATTTTTTTTCAATGTAGACCAAAACACGAGCGCATTATAATGCGTTTGTGTTTTGGAAATATTTTTTTTATTTCAAAAAATGTACATTTTTTGAACTCAAAATGTGCATGTTTTTTGAAATTTAAACCATAACGCGAGCGCATTATGGCTTGGTAATGATCAATCCTAGGCTTGGTCATTACCAAAACATAATGTGAGAGCATTTTACTATAACACGCTCGCGTTTTCACTATTTTAGGATGAAAAAGTAAATTGGCCACAAATTGGCTACCCATCTTCATGCACTTGCCCGTAAAACGTAATTTATATTGGTGGAAAGCTAAGAATCTCCTTTAAAAACCCTTTTCATTTCATCAATTTTGGGTAAAAAAAAAGTCGTCAGCCACATACCCTACACATACCCATCATATCGCCACTTTTTGGCCCATCATGATCCTGCACATACCCAAAATTGAGTTTGCATTTGATCAGATTGGGCTAACGACTTGATAAAACCTTCCAAGCAAGAAATCCACTCCTTTATATCTCTTTTCTTTTGTTTACTAGGTATGTGCAGGATCATGATGGGCCAAAAAGTGGTGATATGATGGGCATGTGTAGGGTATGTCGTTGATGACTTTTTTTTTACCCAAAATTGATGAAATGAAAAGGGTTTTTAAAGGAGATTCTCAGCTTTCCACCAATATAAATTATGCTTTATTTTGAATTTAATAAATAATTATTATTCATTTAAATCTATTTGAATTACAACTAAAATCCTGATTAATAGGCTCATTGAAAAACATCTATAGCTTTCAAATGGTATCACATTTTTTGAGTCCAAAATATGTGTCACATTTTATGCTTCGCATACTATAGGATTAAAAAAAGAAAAATGAATTTAATGAAGTTTTGACCAAGTTAAGGTGGTCAGACATATGAGTTTTTATATTTTTTAAAAGTTGAAATAAAAATTCATAATTAATTATTTACTTGAGAAAAAATACAAAAAAATATGCATCATATCTAGACATGAGTCCTCTACTTATATCTAAAATCTTATAAAAATATATTATCATTTTACTATGGTTAGGGTGGTCGACGGACACCTACTTCTTATTTTTCCATAAAATTTAAGTTTGTTGCATTGAAATTTCAAATTTTCACCAAATAGATTGTTTTTAAATAAACCTAGTAGTTTAGAAACTACATTCAATTTGCTACGATTCTATTCTTACATATTTTTGAAATAATTTAGATAACTTATTCAAATTTTTACGTCAAGTTTTCTAACTCTTATTTTTGTAATTTTTTGCCACTTAAGGGCCTATTTTTTCCATGATGATCCTGCACATACCCTACTCTTTTATGTGTTCTCCCACAAAGTCTGGTTTACAATTTCGGAGATTTTAATTTTGTTGAAATCACATATTTTTAAAAATATAATAATTTAAGCCTGAAAAGTTTCATTTAAAGCATTCCAATTGAAGAGGGTTTGATCAAACTACCTTAGATCAAACCCCCTTGGATATAACCCCGCTAGTTTTAAACCATACCTATAACAGAGCCTCCTTTACACCTATCAAAATGCTGATAAAACACCACTTTTGATTTACATTTTGGGGCCCGATCAAATGAATTCATTTAAAATTTATTTTTCTAAGTATGTAGTCCTTATTATAAGCTTCCAAAAAAGTATAATCTTAAATAAATATAATTTTATTATTATATTTATTTTTTATTTCTTGTGAATGTAGGTTGTTCACCGAAAATCAAACTCTCTATTCTCCACATGTGGAAAAATAGAAGATTATAAAGGGTATGTATAGGATCATGATGGGCCAAAAAGTGGCGATATGATGGGTACATGTGTAGGGTGTGTGGCTGATATATTTTTTTTACCAAAAGGTGATGAAACAAAAAGGGTTTTTAAAGGAGATTCTCAGCTTTCCACCAATATAAATTATGCTTTACTTTGAATTTGATAAATAATTATTATTCATTTTCTATTTGAATTACGATTAAAGTCCTGATTGATAGGTTGATTGAAAAAAATCTATAGATTTCAAACGGTATCACATTTTTTGAATTTGAAACATGCATTACATTTTATTTTTCACATACTATAGGATTAAAAAAAAAGAAATGAATTTCATGAAGTTTTGACCAAGTTAAGGCAGTCAAACATACGATTTTTTATACTTTTTTAAAGTTGTATTAAAAAATTAATAATTAATTATTTACATGGAAAAAAATTATAAAAAAATATGCATCACATCTAGACATGAGTCCTCTACTTATATCTAAATCTTATAAAAAAGTATTATCATTTTATTGTGGTTAGGGTGGTTAGACAAACACCTACTTCTTATTTTTTCCCTGAAATTTAAGTACTACTACATTGAAATTTCAAATTTTCACCAAATAGCTTTAAAAAAAAAAAAAAACCTAGTAGTTTAGAAACTACATTCATTTACTATATATTCTATTCTTACATATTTTTGAAATAATATAGATAACTTATTCAAATTTTTACATCAAGTTGGCTATCTCTAATTTTTCTAAATTTTTTGCCACTTAAGGGCCTATTTTTTCTATGATGATCTTGCACATACCCTAAAAAAAAAATTAAAAATATGAGTGCACCAGATATTGAAGTCCTTGATCAAACAAAAAAAATTGAATTTCAATACATACAAAAAAAGTTGTTATATAGTCTACCTATGTTTGAATTGTAATTGGTTTGAATTTGAAACTTGATTAAGGAAAACATATTCAATAAAACACTATGAAACCAATTGGAAGCACTAGATATCGTAGTTACAAATCTAAATTCGAAAAAATTAGAATTTTATCCTTCATGGGAAAAAAGTTATGTGTTATACAGTGAGCGTCACTCCTTAAAAATGGTGTTTATTGGAAAAAACTAGTTTTCAAAGGAGATGGAAAAAGAAGTGCAATCTGATTCCAAATTTTTTGAAAAAAATACATTTAGAATCTATAGACAAAAATTCACAAATCACTAGTTTGCATCATCTTCGAATTCCTCATGATTTAGCCGCTATAGGTGCCCGAAAGTGAAGATTTAGTTAGAAAATATTAGTTGAGTGTCTAGTTTGGCCAAAAATTATAAACCAGTATTGTGGAATCACTCATACCCTAGCGACAGTTGTCTCTAAATTTAATTTTATTTCTTCTAAGTCCTATCCCTATGATGAATGTCCAACATTAATTGTTATTACCCTATAATCCCTAGGTGTTATTTCATGCTTGCTCTTATCTCCCACTGGAGTAGCTATTTGGAGAATTATCCCTCCATTTGCATTCATCTTCATAGCATGTCTTGTATTTTTTCTACCTCTAGGTTTAGGGGTCTCTAGTATCAAAATTTTGAGATCCAGAGGCATCAGTGAGGTTCTTCTTTATTTTGTTCTACCTCTTCAATATTTATTCGTTCCTGATGATCTGCATGTTTAGGAAATTCTCCTCTTGAACTATCAACATTACCTATCACACCCTCCAAAACTTGAACACCTTATGTCATCACTGGCATGGATTCCAGATTATCTTGATTCATCATCATCTCTTCCCTTTCATGACTTATATTCTCCTGTCTTTCCAAGTGTTCAACACTGGTCCTTGGGGCATCATTTTCTTGTTTTCTTGAAACATCAAGATTCTCTGTATTTCTTACTTCACCTCCCAATGTTTGTGAGGGATCTACATTTTTATTATCAACTCGGCCTTCTCCTTGCTCAACATCATCTTTACTTAGAACTTCCTTGTGGAAGTTGATCATCAACTGTATCTTCATTACAATTATTATCAATGGGATTCTGACCTGCAGTATCCCTTGTTCCTCTCTCATCAATTTTCTAGGGTTTCCTACCTTTGGGGAAAGTGATCCTCTAATAAAATCATTTTCTTCTCTATCCATAGGATTGACCCTATGTTTGACACTTCTTCCACAATCTCTTTACGTTGGCTAGCTGGCGTCATTGGAATTCTCCCACTTGAAGTATCAAGAATTCTTTCCTCACCACGTCCAACTGCCTCTACCTTTCCAACCTTTATTTTCCTTTTAGCAGTCTCAACATACCCTGATTAATCTTTTACATGTTGCTTTCTCTTCACATTAGGCAGGTATGTGAGTGTTACCCCATCTTCTTTTAAGGCTTTACTATAACCACAAATCTAGTGTTGAGTGTATGTCAACACTTGCTTAGAAAACTCCTTAATGGTTACTATTTCCTTCTTTGTATAATCTAGGTCTGGGATATGTTCAACAAAAATATTCTATGTATCAAAAATTATATTCAATACCTCTCTATCATATGTATCCAATTGCTTTGAAATACTAGTGAGTCCAAGAATCCTTGCTACTAGTAATGGAAATGTCTGGTATGATTTCTTCCTTACCTCATGCTCGTCATCACAATTATGCCAAAAATCTTCTAAATCATAAACATGAGCATACTTACTTCCTATTTTCTTGGCAAGGTTTCCCTCCAGATCATAATTCTTTCGGTGGAGTGTAAAGAACTCCAACTTATATAGCTTCAGCTCTTCCTCACACATATCAACATTTTTTGCCACAACACATTTGTAATTCTCGATGGTGATGGGGAATTTGATGGAAATTTTATTTCGTTCTTGTGAGAAAATGGCATGAGAAGTTTGCATTTGTCTCACCAATTCTAATAACAACATTTTTTCCGTTGGATACCTGGGTAGCATGAAGAGGTATCATTTGAATGCTTCCACTCTGATGTAGGAGAAAGTAGGAAATTAAATGTACCAACCCCCAACTGACCAGATAACACTTTATGCTTTGAGGGACAATCTTTTGGCTTTGTTTCCTATCATTATTCTTACTAGCCTCATAGAAAACACATCATTAAACCTATGGTAATGCTCCCGGTATTGGTGGATAGTGATTTGGGATACATGAGCATAAATCAAATTATTTCCTATTCCTTTGCCTAGGGTACCAACTTTGTTCAATCCTTGTATGTTTTCCCTCAAGGCATAGGAATAAACAACATAAGAAGATATAAAAAACCATAGGGTGTCTGAGAACATCATTAACTTTTCACGCAATCTATTACTGATGAAACTCCCCTAGTGAATTTGCACAAGGCCTTCCATTATTTTCATTATAAGGCCAAACATCCAAGGTTCAAATTTGCTGGCATCTTTAAGTCCAACTTTCCTACTTAATAGGGTTATGATGTCTTGGAAATCCTAAATAAACACAAACCTTGGGATTTGTCTCATTTTCTTGGTAATATCTTCCTAGCACCATGTTGCATCTATAAATTTCTTGTTTTGTTATTAGGCACTCAGGTATGTCATGTCAAGGACTTTGCATATCCAACAAATTCATCTAGGTAAATGTGGGGAGCCCAAATATGTATGCAATCCCTTTTACATAGAAGTTTTGATAGATTATCCTTTCTTTCTCAATGACCCTCTTGTTTGGGTCATAACAATTCATACATTCCATTACTAGTTCAGGGGCTTCAATTGTTGGTGGAAACCCTCTTGCCAAATGTAGTCCACTTGTAATAATGTTCCTTGCACACTAAGAGGAATTCTCTTATTGAATCCAGATGATGAATTCATTGTTAGTAAACCATCCTAGATGAGTGTTTGTAACTATCCCACTAATTGATATGGTTTATGAAACAGGGATTTGAATTCCTCATCTATTGGCGTCCTTTTGGAAGTTCTCATATTTTTCTGGGTTTCCTCCATTATTAGTAGATATGTGCCTTGTGTGCGAGTTAGGGTTAATCTAACCTTCCATTTTCAACAATTTGTAAAAATTATAGTTTTCAATAAGGTTAAATTCCTTTCTAAATAATCAACATTTCAGCTACCAGACCAGGGGTAATGTGATTTAACCTTAAGTGATGTATGCATAGAAGAATTTACAAAATTTTAGTTATTTGAAGCATACCTGGTTTTGCTGATGATACAATTTTTTTGAATGCAATCTCAAAACCGTTGGTAGCTATGTTCTTCAGTTTCTCGAGGCTTAGCTTTCTTTTCTCGTCACAATCTTGGTTTTAATTCTTCAATGTCCTTATAGGTGAGTAGTCTGGAAAAGTTAGAGAGTTAAGAAAGCAACTGCATGCATGAAGTGGTTCCAAGGACATGTATGTTCACCACCTTCATTAATTTCCTTTTGCAATACATTAATTTCCCTAAATAAAAATGCAATCATGGTAGATTAGGGTTCAAATCATGAACTCCTTGGATTCTACGTAGGGCCCACCATTAGAGAAGAAAATGGAGTAGGAGGCTAATGTGGGATAGTTACGTGTCACTTCAATTCTTACAAGGAAAAGGATTTATAAGAAATGTCACCCTTAAATACTTCAAAATTTACAATCAAACAAGGCTTGAATCATCCGATAGCAGACCTTGAAAAGATTACCGAGTGTCAGGACTTTTACCCACCAAGTTCATGAGAACAGGGTGTAAAGGAGACCTAGGACCCGGTGCAAATGAGACCAAATTGGTTAGAAACATATTCACAACAAAAATTTTGATCTCTAGTTCCAAAGAAAAGAAAAAAAAATCCACTACTGGGCTAACCATTGAAGAGGGGAAACACCCACACTGGGACAATTTTTTCTGTGTGGGTATGTGCAGGATCATCGTGGAAAAAATAGGCCTTTAAGTGGCAAGAAATTCAGAAAAATCATAGTTAGGCAACTTGATGTAAAAATTTGAATAATTTATCTATATTTTTTCAAAAATATGTAAGAATAAAATCTGTAGAAAATTGAATGTAGTTTCTAAACTAGTAGGTTTAAAAAAAAAAAAAAATCTATTTAGTGAAAATTTGAAATTTCAATGCAGTAGTACTCAAATTTCAGGGAAAAAATAAGAAGTAGGTGTTTGTCTGACCACTCTAACCATAATAAAATGATAATATTTTTTTATAATATTTTAGAAATAAGTAGACTCTTGTCCCGATGTGATGCATATTTTTTTGTAATTTTTTTCTAAGTAAATAATTAATTATGATTTTTTTATTACGACTTTTAAAAAATATAAAAACTTGTATGTTTGACCACCTTAACTTGGTCAAAACTTCATGAAATTCAATTTTTCTTTTTTCAATCTTATAGTATACAAAGCATAGAATGTGACGCATGTTTCAGATTCAAAAAATGTGATACAGTTTGAAAGCTATATATGTTTTTTTCAATTAGCCTATCAATCAGTACTTTAGTTGTAATTCAAATAGAAAATGAATAATAATTATTTATTAAACTCAAAGTAAAGTATAATTTATATTGGTGGAAAGCTGAGAATCTTCTTTAAAAGCCCTTTTTGTTTCATCAATTTCGGGTAAAAAGAAATTCGTCAGCCACATACCCCACACATACCCATCATATTGCCACTTTTTGGCCCATCATGATCTTGCACATACCTGTGTGGACTATCGACCAAGTGAAAAGCAAAACTTTTCGAAGATAAAACATCCTTAGAGCAACAACATTGACTCCCGGGACCTGGGGGTCCGGTAATTCAATGTGATCAAGGAGAAGATTTAACAACATTCCAAGTTCAGGAAAGTAAGAATTTGAGTGGGACTAGGCAAGTTGGATTAGAATTTACCATTTTACCATTTCCTCCAAAAGCAGCACATCAAAGCAAGTGAAAGCAAAGGAAGGGAAAGAAAAGAAACAAAAAAAGGGGGTCCACATTTTGCCAAAGAGAAAAATGGGGTGTGTTGTGAGACCACACAACACTATTGAGAAGAACCACACTCATTCCATTGAAAAAAATCTTGATTTTCTTCAAGAAGAATTGGAGATTATTGTGGTCCTCAACCAACTACAATTTCTTGGGTTCTTGTTTAGTTATGTTGTATCCATTGTGTGACCTTTTTTCTTATGCTTAGGCCTATTTACCCATTGGTATCTTTATTTTAGTTTTGTAGTTTTCTTGTTGATATTTCATTGGTATTTCTCTCTTGGTTTATAAAAGGGTTGGATCCCTTTCAAGAACTTATTTTTCCTTTAGTAAAATAAATAGATTATATGGATCTCAATAATTTTTATTTTACTAAAAGGAGATAATGCACCTTTCAAAATATTTAGGCTAAATAAATACAAATAAGCTAGAATAACCAAATTACCTTAGATAAGAGAGTTGTATCTAAAACATGTACTTGATTATGTTTGAGACATGAATAAAATAATTTCAAAGAATACCTTAAATTCAAAGGAGGGGAGACATTTGAGGATGATGAAAAAGATTTCCTCAATTTGAGAAAATAAATTTGAGATGAATGAAGTAAGATAATTTTCCTCTATGAAATATAAAATTATGTGTGAATCTAGGTCAACCCACACCTATAGCTTTTATCCATAAATCAATGACTCTAACCTCTTTTCTATAGTATTTAACTTTCTATGCATCATTTATACCTTCGATATTTAGATATTTTTTACTTGCAATAAAGGGTGTCTTGTATCTACAATTGTGAATGGGAGACATGGTTGTGTTAAGTGACACCATTCAAACTTGTTATGCTAGCAGAGGAAGGCTAGAAGCTTCCCACCTTTCACATTAGTCAAGCCTTGTTCATCATCAAGTAAACAATGTTGATAAAATAGGAAGGTGCATTGAGAAAATGATGCAACTAACTATGATGTGGCTATGATAATTTTGAGTTCCTGAAATTCTGGTGCAATGAGTGCAATAGAATGACAAGTTAGAGTGAGTGCAAGAGCTAGGGTTTTGAGAATTGTTGATGGAAGGGTGGATGTAGTTGATATAAATAATATAAAAGACTAATTGTTGACTAATGTGTGGTTGATAAGTGATTATTTTGACAAATATATAATGCACAAGAGTTGTCTTAAGATCCATGATAATAAATAATTGAAATAACCCAAGGTTGATGTCCTTTTATTCATGTCTTAGGCACACAATTTGAACATTATGGTGTGGAAGTATGTAAGTAACACTTATTTGAGATTGAGTCAACATGGTTTTACAATTAACTTTGAAAATAGATAAAGTGGGTCAAACATGCATGCATGGTTTTGCTATGTCAATATTACTCATGTGGTTTTGAAATAGACAAAATAAGTTATGATTTAAGAGTTGAAATTATTTTGAGTAAAGATAAGTTGATTTTCTTGAATATAAATATGAATCTAAGATCAATGAGAGTGTCAAATCAATTAAAATTACATATTAGGACAATATATCTAAAACACCCATATAAAATTTGTTTAAAACAAAAATAAAAATGCAAGCAATACACTTTTCACCTTTACAATTATACAACTAGCATAGATATCTTAAATACATCTATCTTAAAAATGCTGAGAGATATCAATTTGGAGCTACTTTATTTACTTAAAAGTTATTGTATTTTATTTTAGAACTATTTTATTTGCTACATACATAAAAATATGTGCTGCTTATTTTAGAAATATTATATTTATTACTATACATTAATATTTTGATATGGAAATGATTGTCAAATTTGAGAGATAAGATAAAAAAAAAAAAATTGTTAACACACTCATGACATTACACTCCACTCCTCATTACCACTGTAGAACACCTCGGCACTAACAGAGGAAAGGAGATTAACTAGAGGGAAAAACTATCATAAATGCTGTTGATAAAGGAGCTAAAATAATGACAAAAATTGGCATCTTAAAAGGAAATGAAAAATGGCCCATCTTAAAGGAAAGGTGCCCTTTAACAACCAGCTGGATTATCACTGGTGCTGATTGACTTCGACTGTGTAATGAAGTGATGGTTGGGTTGCTTCTGGCCAATGGAAACAGCCTTGCAAATACAATTAAAATCAAGCTAGTATAACAGTACATTACTGCAACTAAAAAGGAGGTCGAGAGAAGAATATCTAAGAACGAAATGGGGTGTTTGGTGGTTGGGTCACAAGCAAGGCACTGTTATTTTGTCTCATCTCATGTATGCTTGTGTTATGTCTATCAAATCTGTATTATGGTTTCATTTTCCTCACCAGCACTGTCACTTGTATTTTTCAGAACATAGCAGAGATAAAGTGCAAACAGTTAACATGCTTGCACGATGCAAGATCTTGTCGCAATGCCTGACATTACAGAATTTACAAGTATTAAATATATTTGATCTCGAACACCGTATGGACGAGCGCAAATGGGGGAGCTTCTTTGTAATACTCAAATTTGTAACATTCTCCACCACATTTTTCTGATCTTACAGGTATGCAAATCTTGTCATGGCATCCCTGCTTACGTCTTTTGGGAAGTTGGGGGCCCCGTCACTGATCTGAAATGTTGATCCGACTTATCTTCTTATAACGCCAATAATTTGTTGGTTTTGGCAGCAATGGAAACTTACTCTCAGAGTCTGTAACTATGGATCTTCGAGTTCGGTTGAAGGATACATTTTACAACCAGTTTTTATCCATCAATAATGAACGTTCTTAGTTTTTTAAACAATGAAATATGTTTGCGTACTGTTGGGTTAACAGCTGTATTTTTTTTTCAGAGGTAGCAAGTTGGTAGGGATTGAATGGACAATGAGTAAGTATTGTATAACTTGCATAATGGATAAGCCCTCGTGAAAATCATGGTACTGTGAAGAAAAAAGGGTATCTTCATGGATCACTATTTATGAAGTAGGGTTTTCACATCAACCGTGTTTAGAAAAAAAATCTTTTTATCTTCATCTTGACAAAGCTCTATCAGGTAGATAATGTACGGGTGTCTCGAAGTAATGAAGCTAATAGGTAGATAATGTACGCAGTGTCTCAAAGTCATGAATCTACGCAATATTTCAAATTTTCTTCTACATGACTGGTATTGTAACGTATAAAAGTGCTTATAATGTTTTTAACTCTATTCTGTAGTTTACTATCATAAAAAGAAAAGTCACAATTGGTTTTGTTTAGTGTATAAATTAGTTCTAAGTTTTAAATCTGCTAGTCAGCAAGCTATTTTGAACCCTTAATAGTTTAGATTAACTCTCTTCACTCTTTTAACTTCAACTAAATGGTCTATATGGTCCTTTTCTTTTGGATTCAAACACATAATAGTCTAATATTTCCTAATTTCAAACTCACCTTTTTAAAAAAAAATTGATTTTATCGAATTTTGATCATTGCATGTTAATTTTTATGTCAAACACATTCATTTGAATATTTAAGTTCTGGTATTTATAGGCAATATTAAGTGATTAGTTCATCATGATATAAAATTACAAAATAAAGTTGAAAAGCATTATTATAAAGTATTTACATAAAAATACATTATTACATCAACATTATAACAGCTTGCATTATTTCTTAGCATATTTTTTAATTGTTTGATCAGCAAAGAGGTTTGTTTGTCAAGAAAGTTATAAACCTTCTCTCTACGCACCATAAAACTTTAGGATACTTTTAAACACTACCTTATTTTTAAACATAAGTGTGACAAAAGATAATAGTGTGTCCCACTCTTGGTGCATAAGAGAAAAAAATGTATTGAAATCCAAACACAAGGATGTGATCGATTTTTCATTGATTGAACCTCTTTCCCACCACCATTTGGTAGGGGGTTCGATTGTACTCCAATTGATAAAACAACCTTTATGCCTATATAAGGGCTCACCAAGTTCAATCAAATCACCACATATTCAATTGAATACTCTCAATTCCTATCCATCTAACTTTCTACCTCGAAGTAAATCATATTTTAGGATTTTTCAAATTATGTGTAACATATTTAATATTATTATAGTATATATTATAAATAGTATATTACATTTTATAGTAATATATTTATAATGGTTAAATTAACATAGCCATTCCAATTCCCATTTAGTTTTAGGCCCATTTTGATGTAACAACCTTTATGCCTATATAAGGGCTCACCAAGTTCAATCAAATCACCACATATTCAATTGAATACTCTCAATTCCTATCCATCTAACTTTCTACCTCGAAGTAAATCATATTTTAGGATTTTTCAAATTATGTGTAACATATTTAATATTATTATAGTATATATTATAAATAGTATATTACATTTTATAGTAATATATTTATAATGGTTAAATTAACATTTCCATTCCAATTCCCATTTAGTTTTAGGCCTATTTTGATGTAAAATCTTAATGGATTATATAATGACATGGGGAATACTTTTGTACTAATTTTGTCTCCATCCCTGGTCCTTGTCCATTCTCTTCTACTCTCACCTACATACACTTCCATATTTAACCTTATTCTAGCCCTATCTACACCTATTACCACACATTCATCTTATTATCAACCCATATTTCTATGCACCTAATCAATTCCCTACAATTCAAAATCTTCTACCTTGCCTTTTTCCTACTATAATGCCAAAAAAAAATTCTAATAAACCAAAATAAATTTTATTTTGAACAATAATTAAATATTTATCACTACCCAAGTGTATGTTCATCAACTTGCATTTAGTACCTAGCCATGGTTTGATATATACAAATCCATGTTGCGACATTCTATCAAGTGCACAAGTTAACTCTAAGGAATTTTCCATATGACCATGACGAGGGTTTACTCGAAAAAACAAATTTATATAATTGACCCTAACTCTTAAGTTTTAATTTAGCCAAGTTATGTCTTGTTACTCAATTTTTAATTATTTTTAAGGACACCTTAGGTTCAAGTGGGTCATGCATTGGTTGGCCATCCATTGAGTCTGGAGGAAATTAAAAACTGAATGTTTAGGATTTGACTTAATTATCTAACATGGCATGACTAAATATTATCATATTCCCCTTCGAGGATGTTAGCACATTAATGTATTTCTTGAATTATTTACTTTTTTTAAAAATAGTTTTATTTATAATCCTCCAGGTAAACATAATTAATTTGAACCTACGTTTGTTTAGGAGATAAATTAATCATTTCCTTCCAATGATTATTAGCCAACTTTAATATGTTGGATTAGTTTGTGTATGTTTGATATTTATTTAAATTTGCAAGGAAATTAAATCCTTAAATCCAACTTTACCCAAAATAAGTAATCTAATGCTATTTTAATTAGATTCATATTGGCTCAAGTCTCGAGGTGCAGTATCACATTCCTCACCTACAACCTTGTTCGTTAAAAGACTAAATCAATTTAATCCATAAAATCTAATTTAATTTATATAAAACATTTAATATTGATTTATTCTCAAAATGATTAACTCATTTGGATTAATTTTGTTTTATATATACAAGGTCTCATGATCTAGTTAACCTTATGAGGGCCTTGGGTTTTGACCCAAATTAATGAAATTGCTTTGGATCATTAAGGTATTACTTTTGACTGTCTAAAAGTTCAAAATAATTTTCTTATTTAATTAGTATAAAAGTGACTTTAATTCACAACTTAAAGTTATGCGTCCAAATAATATTGTTCCCCACCATGGATAGTCTTAATGATTAAACATGCTTTACTAAAGTAATAATTATTTAGGAACTAATCTAATGTGCATCCATTATTAGCCCTTAGATTTTAGGGAAACTATGAAAACCCTAATTCATAAGGATTCTCTTTAAAAGTTTCCTTTTCCCTTATTTTACATCATTTGTGATTTCAAGTTGGAGGAAATGTTGGAAGCAAGAATTCAATGCGGATGGGAAAAATTTTCATAATTCTTTCTCCATATTTCCCCTCCTTTACTTGTGTTGCAAACATATCAATAAATATTTATATTTTAATTTAGCAAAGTATTTGTTGCTTTATTAAGTCATTTTCTTATTATATATACTATTTCTGAATGTATAACTTATTTATGTGTATATATACATGTATATATATACATATATATACATACATATATACTATTATATATAAGTATATTTTTTTTATATTTAAAAGAACCTACCCAAGTTATGCTTTCATTGTTTTGTGTATGCAAAAAATACACACACAGACACACATAAGATTTTAAACATATAATTTCTTATTGTCGTGTAAATTTTGATTTAGGGATTTTAAAAAATAATAATAATAATAATAAATTGGGTTGGCAATCCTACCCATGATAAGGGAGATCATGGCCTAGTCACTATAGGGTTTGTGAATTATGGTAGTTGTTCCCCTTTAGGAGCCACAACTCCACAAAGCCACACCCTACAGGATGAGGGTGGTAGCCCTTGTGGTGGTTGCACTCCACAAGGGGTTGTAGCACCACATGGTCATGCCCCTATCACATGATTCCTCTTTTATTTATAAAGAAAATTTAAATAAACTAACTTATTATATTTTTTCCTTTCATCTCTTTTCTTTCATAAAATCCTTCAATATATGAGTTCCTATTTTAAGATATTTTTAATATTTAATATATATTATATATATAATATTTTTAAATTTTTATTTATTTTTATAACACAATATTATCATATACACATCTTGGTCACATGGGTAAGATGTTTTATTTAATTTTTTATGATTAGGTATATAAATGTATATACAATAATGTGGATATTTTAAATAAAATGATTGTAAGAAATATATAATTTTTAAAAATAAAATACCATTCATCCATTATGCTATAAATTCCATAAAAATATATTTTACTATTGGAATATTCTCATTGATGCTATTGTTGGCAACATGAGCATGGGGGATAAGCAAAAGGTATATTACTATGTGTTACAGTGTTTTCATTGATGTCAATAATGCATCTTGATATGGAGATCATGGTGTAGATAATTGCAGATAATTTTGGTTGGTTCTAACAAGTATCAAGGAGTGTTTGTGGAAGATATTTTTGCAACATGATTTGATTCAGTAAAGTTGGTTGTGATGGAAAATTGAATAAGTGTCAAATTTGTTAATTCTATGTAACAAAGCTCCACTTTTTGGGTCTGCATTGGTCTGTGAATGAACATTTCACTTTGCACTTCTAAAATTATTTTGTTGGTTGTTATAAGTATCTGATTCTAGAATTTCATCATGTTTTGGCTCTTTGTTTGAGAGATATAAGTAACAGAAGTTCAGCCTGGCAAGTTATAGTCATTTCTTGTAAATTGTATATGAGTGGGAGTTTTTTCACTTGTCTGTGGATAAGTTTTTGAATTTGTAGTCTTAAGGAGATATTGCAGAATGTCAATAGACTATGAATTATAGTTGGTATGATGTTCTGAGGTACACGTGTCTGAATATGGATACATAGTTGAAGAATTTTTGCATTAGGTCTTCTGTGGTGTTGATGTAATAGGTGTGAAGGTACATGTGAAGGTTAAGTATGTATTGTGGTGCTATATGGGAGCTATAATACATCCATTCCAACCTATTTCAAAGTTTTTTAAGATTTGAATCTTGGCACAAGGCATATATGAAATTATTTGAGCCAACAAGTACACTTTCTATATTTTGGATGTTACATCTAATTAGGCTGACCTAATTGATGTTATGCTTGAATAAAATATATATGTTAGATCATTTTTTGGTGTTTTGAAGAAGGTGAGGAATGAAAGACATGTAAGTGATGAAAATAATGCAAATATTATCAAAGTAGTGGAAATTTAAGTAGTGAATGTTGAGCAGAAGATTAGAAGTCATGCGAGTGTAGAGAAAAGTAGAGTGTTAGATCATAATCAATTGAATTTTGTAGAATAAGTTTATTGAGCTTCATTGGAACTATAATTCACACATATGATAGATGCAAGTGTAATATTTAAAACTAGGTTGTGAGCCACAATCTTTCTTCTATATTTTTCTTAGTGGGTAGTGAGTCCACTTGGACAATGAGTCCACCTATAGTGAACACTTCTATAAATATACTATAATTAGTTATAATATATTATGAGCTAATCCTCACCGTGATTTTTCCCATTTTGGGTTTTCCACATAAAAATCCTAGTGTTCATGTGTTATGTGATGTTGTTGAATGTTTAAATGTTTGAATGGTTTAAAATAATACCAATTCAGCTCCCCTTCTCAATATTCTGGGTGTTCAACAATTGGTATGAGAGCTTGGTTCCTTGGAAGGAGCTTAACCGCTTGGGGAAGATCTTAGAGGTCAAACACATGGATTTTAGAAGATTGACTACTCCTCCATAATATATTCTTGTTGTTGGATCCATAGAAGAAGATTGCATGCCTGATAAAGATGGAGAACTCAAAATTTCCCTTGAAGATCTTGAAAGGACTGAATATGAAAATAGAGATTTGAAAGAAAATATCAAATATAAAAATGAATGTATCAGAAAATTGAGAGAAAAAATCAAGAAGATTAGATTTTTGGAATAAGGAAGCTAATGAACAATTGAAGCAAGCAAATCAAATTGTCATCGATCTGAAGGTGCAAGTTGAAGAAAAGTAGTAATTGAGGAATGTTTGAATGCAATGGTGAAAATAAAATTTGAGGAATGCACAAGGCTTGAACAAGAAGCTCGGTAAATATGATATCAAATCTAGAGAAAGAAAGGATTCATGAAGAAAAATTCAAGATGAGTTCTACAAAGCTTGATGAAATTATTGCAAATTATAAGAGCTCTAAAGATAAAGAAGGTTTAAGATTTGAAAAGGGTGAAATTTCAAATCAAACATCAAATGTTCAAGATAATAAAAACAATGGCAAGTAGATCAAAAATAAAAGGAATGAAGCTAGAAGACCACTAGTTAGACAAAAAAAGCACAAAGGCACCCATCTTTTAATGGTTTCTATTATTCTTGCAATAAATTTGGAAATAAGGTAATGGAATGTAGAAGTAGAATGAATTAGAATGTTCCACATTTTTCTGGTCAATGTTTTACATGTAAGAAATTTGGTCATAGATCTAGTGAGTGTAGAAGTCAAATGATGAATGACTATAACAATGGTAGAATGGTTCAATTTTTCAAAGGCTACTATTATACTGTAGACATGCAAAATTTACATTATGCATTCGATCGGATTCAGTCAAATTAGATGTCGCATTAGGACCATTCATCAATTAATCAAGTGCATTTTCATCCATTCATTTATCAAATAAACATTATCATTCAACCTTCATCTTGCATCATCCACTTAATTAAATAAATCAGGATTTCATTTAAATCAAATCCTAAATCATATTCCATCATTTTCTAATTCAAATAAATCAATTATCAAAGTCTTAAAAGTCAAATCATCTAATCAGCATTAAATCAGCATAATCATCATATGTTTAATCTAACCCTAATTAAATGTTAGTCCCATCCCACTTGCATTCTCTAGATATCTCCACTTGCACAATAAATCAATTTTATTGATTTATTAAAAAACCTCATTTTCCCTCAACATGACAAGTCAAACATGGCATTTATTGCTGTTTTTCTTGTCCCCCTCTCAAAATTTATTGCAAATTTGAATTCAAATTCTCCCTCTCATGGGCACTCTTCCCAAATCTTGCACAACCATTGACCACTCATCATTTGACAAGTGTCATCTTCTCATTAGAGGATCTTTAGTCCCACATTCACCATCTTGGCCAATCTCTCATCAACAAAATCTATAAAATAGGGCCTTCATTCTCATTCATGGATCCACAATTTTATGCAAGGTTACTCTCTTCATTTGAGATTTGATCTTGTTCATCATCACTCCACCATCTCCATTTGCATTTTATCATCTTGAGCTTTGATCAAGGGTTGGGGAAGGGTCACTAGCACATGTGACACCAATCCAACATGGAATAGGTGATTATCATGCTTTTGAAATGTCTTTTTGATGTTGTTTTTGTTACTTGTGGCATTTCTTTACCATAGGTATTTTATTTCATGGAGGTATTTGCAGATTTGTGTGTTTAGACTAACCTTTAATGAGTATTTGAAGTTGGTCTTACATGCAGATTTAGGGTACTTCATCTTGGCGCTAGAAGGAGGGCTGGTTTATAAATAATTGTTCAACATTCAACAATTGTTTCCAGCAATTGACATTTTACATACATTCATGCAATCTTATAACATTCATTTGCTGTTTTAAAATTAACTACTGGTATGAGTGATAGCTGAGTTCTTTAGTTAAAAGCCATATCATCGCTCTCAGCCATTTCTAGAAACATACTGAAGATATCATTTTAACAATGCTTTACTTGTGATCTTTTCTTTAGCATGAGTTTGTCCTTTTTGTCTTAACGCCTTAATACACATAGTCTTTAATAGGCAGACACATGTGAGTATTGATTTTATCTGTTGTAAGGTGCGGTTTCTATCCATATTCAATAATAGATGGCCATCATGTCAAATAGTTGATCAGTTATTACGTTGTTAGCCTACTTAATGTCGCCGGTCCCTGTATCTTTTCGCTATCATATATTCAATACATAAGCCAGATCTAGATATATGCTTTAGTCGCTATACAACTTGGATGAGATTATGCAGAAACAAGAGTTTGAGATTTACTTTTTAAAAGAAGATCTTGAAATAAATCTAGAACAAGATTTGTTGCGCACCAATATGTATTTTCCTAGAGTTTTTTTTATCAGAAGTTAATAATGTGTGCCTTCCAGAAGGTCTTGGCTGCATAGTAGGTAGTCTAAAAACTTATTGTTGACTTCATTTAAAGCGTTGTGGAAGACTAACATCCTCTCTCGACTTAAAGCCTGTCAAAACAAAAAAAAAATCTTCCTACTGTCAATCGCCTCAGTTAAGTATTATCTTTTACTCATCCAATATGAAATTCGATGTAAGGAACTCAGCGAATAAATGTTAAACTGACAGTAGATTTGCTACGAATTAAGGATATTTGTGGTGGGCTAACTCTTGTTTCAGGATTGCGCAGTAAGGAACCACGTGCTTTATTGTTCTGAATGTGCATCTATTAAACATCCAACAAAGTTCCTGCATATTTTTTGTTATGCATCTGACAATAAGGTTCCTGCTTCCTTCAGGTTTTAAATAAATATTCATCCATTTGTTAATATCTGACAATGAAGTTCCTGTGTCCTTCATGTTTTCAAATGAATTTCTATGTATTTATTAATGTTTTAAATGAATGTTCCTAATGTTGGACTGTGTTTGCAGGAAAGGCTTTCATTTTAAATTCGTTGTTTCTAACACACGCCTGTCAAATGCATTTGTTTTAAAAGCTTTCAACTATCACTAACCCTTTGCTGCATTTACTAATGGCGTTTTCATTTCCTTGGAGTGATCTGTCAAATGCAGTTCAAATGTCTTGTCCCTGTTTTTGCTCGAGGCAATCTGTTAAAGAAAAATAATTAGAACACTAGTTGTGGTGTGCCAATAAGGTCTTAGAGGCATTTAATCTTTAAGATAAAAGGTGACGTGATCAGGAATGGCAATGGTGTAGTGTATTCAAAAGGGAAATTTCTTTATGACTGTTATTTCAGTATGTTACGGTGTATGAGGGGAGGGTGCCTTTGAAAGACATACTCTTTATAATTGATAGTCAACATTTGAATTTAAGGATAAAAGACTTGTCCTTTTAAAATTGATTCATTGATATAATTCATTGAGCTTGGTATTATGAATCATTTTCACCATTATGACCCTAGTTAAATTTGAAAATTATGGTGGGGCTTTCGAAAGGACTTATTGGTAATTGATTCATTGGCTCAATTTTTCTAAGTGTTGAAGATTGTGGTAAGGGAGAGAGAAAGATTAACAAGTGTGATGTCTTTTCAAATAGGATCATTAATAAATCTTCATTTTATTATCATCATTTAGGAGCATGTTGTTGTTTGAAGCCAAATTAGAATAAAATTAAGTTCTCACACAATCTATCTTTTCTTTTATAGGTACAAACGAACAACAAAGGTACAAACGAAGGAAAAGTGAAGGCGAAAAGGTACAAGGAAAGCGAAAAGTCAACAAGGAGGAGGCTAGCAAACGAAAACGAAAGGAGGGAATTTTTTTTTTCTTTTTTGAAAACACAATGTGTTTTTTAACACTTTAAGTGTTTGATCAACACTACTTCACGAAGTTGTTTATCTTTTCGTTTTAGAACACTAATTTTCATTTGGGTCTAAAATGAACAATTTGATCTTCATTGCAAAAGGCTTAAAATGAATCTTAGGATAAACGCACTAGATTTTGTTTGAGGTTAAGAATTGAACAATCAAAACTCACACTTCATTTTGGTGCTTAAAACGAATTCACAATTGCTTTGAAGGGTATAAAATGAACAAGTGCTTGAACTGTGTGATGTTGTCTTTTGAGTGCGTATCCTCTCCCCTTGCGCTTCATGCGATCTAGGGTGCAAGAGAAACACTCAAAATACATTTTATTGCTTTGAAACACTTCAATTTGGGCTTAAAAATTGAACATCTTGTGCGAGTGTGAGTAGGGGCATTTTTGCGTACATTCTCTTTCTTTGTGCCATCAAAGATCGATTGAGTTATGGATTGTGTCTTTGCTCGCTTTTGTTTATCTTAGAGGGCCTGCCTTGGGGAAAAAGTACTCACCCAAGGACGACTCAACCGGTAACACTCTAAAGCCAAGAGTATTTCCAGCCGGGATATAAATGAGGGTTTTGGTTAAATGCCATAATCACGCGGTTGACTCGACGGATGGATCCGAAAGGGGACTCTTGCCGTATGGGTCAATCTCCACGAACGAAAGTCCTTACTAGAACCCATGTGCTAGAATTTGCCAAAATCCTTAATCTATTTGTTGGTGCAAGAACGCATCATTCAAGCCACCCCACACTCTTACGGTCTTCTAGTAGAGATGGAAAGCACGCCATGGGAGTTTCATGGGTGTTGATGCTTGATGCCCCGATTGACGTTAAGCCGTGGAGGGGAGCGAGTCAAGCATCTAACCATCCGCTAGAGATAAGCGTAGGGACTTGTCCAAGTGGGAATCCAACAAATATTGTCTTACACATCCATAGGGCTTGTAATTATTCTTTGTTTGAAAACAAAGTGTTGTATTCGAAAACATTTTGCAAACAAACATTCAACATGATTCTCAAAATTTCAAACCCTCTTTAAGAAAAATATCATTGACTCAATCCATATGTTACTGCTTTCCCTGCGGATTCACGTTTGTAGAGGTTACTAAGCATTGGATTATATCTCAATTTGCCTTCTTGAGTAAACAATAGGAAAACCCTTGCCTTAAGTTCATTGAATTTCCAAATAAAATAACTTGTGGGGTTTAAAGAAATTAAGACATTGGACATATTAGTTTGAAACTTTAATCAAAGAGAGTGTTTTTGGTAAAATAAATCCATTAAGCAAAGCTAAGAAAAATGAACTTTCATGTGTGTTGAAGACTCCAAATCCCAAAAGCACAAATCATTGATTGGAAATCCAAAATGTTCAAATCATTTCTTGGTTACAAAGGTCTTTATGAAGCATATGCATGCTCTTCAATACCTAGGTCTAGGAAAACAAAGTGGTATTTTTAGGTTCATCTAGGGATCAAAACAAATCAAACCTCTTTCATCCATCTTTCAAAACATCAAATCCATCTCACAAATCATCTTTTGAAAAACCTTGAAATCATCCTTGAAGTGCTAGGCTTTATGACAAAATCAAGCAAACACCAAAATCATTGAGACCAAATCCTTGAAAACATTTATCAAAACACCTTTGGCTAAGAGTGTGTAAATGCATCCTTTGCATATTCTTAGTCAAAGTCATCCAAATCATCTTGTCTAGCTTAGTGTATGTAGATGAATCCTTCTCCATATACTTAGTGAAACAATCATTTTATTTGGGTAGGTGTGGGTAGATGCATCCTTTGAACACAACTATCCTTTAGATCATTATCAAACATCTTAGGGTCTTTTGTTCAAAATCAAAATCAAAATCCAAATCAAGATCAAGGACAAAATCTCAAAATCAAAACATCAAAAATCCAAAGTCCTAGCATTTCATTCAAGATTTATCAAAAGCCAAAACATCCATAACATCCATCTTTAAACATCACCATCTTATCATCATCACATTTGATCCTAAAAGCATCCTAAAACTTTCACTTTGGGACGTAAAATAGAGATTAATCCAAGGAATCAAGAGATTCATCTCCCATAGTCCCGAAGATTGATCCTTGTTTTATGGTTCAAACGAGATCTCAATACAAGAAGAGTATGGAAGCCCACAAAGAAACTCCCGCTTCAAGTGACCTTAGCCAAACAAACACATAAATGAATCTCACAGAATCAAGCAATCCATTGGTCCCCTCATCATCACAAAACCCACAAGAAGAAAATCAAGGGGAGGACCTCACCTTTGGAATGTCTCGTGAAGAAATAGCTGAAATGCTCCAAAATCCGGATAACCATAGAATCATCAACATCATGATGAGACTCAACCCTTCGTTGTACATGCTTGAACTAGCAAAACAAGGGGCCAAGTTGCCTTCGGATTTTGATGTGACCACTATAGTAGAGACATCTTTTCCACCAATCTCATCCACCATCCCCATTTCATCTACACCTCCATCCCAAAACGTCATGCAAAACATTCCAAAAATCACGACATCGATTGCTCTAACTCAACCAAATGTCAACAAGGGAAACACATTCCTCAATGAACTTCAGTCACATCCCCTTGTGAATAACCAAAACTTGGACGCAAACACCACAGGGGAACAAAACATCTTCCATAATCCATTACACCAAAATGTTCCTCTCACTTTACATTATGACCTATCATCAACATCTTTTCATGGAGCACCACAAACACCTCTTCTCACAAATTCACAAGAGGAGGGAGACATATTCGGACCAGGGGGCATTTTCAATAGCACAACACTTTCGCAAGGATTCACCCCCCTTACATTTCCACCTCTCCCACCATCACCATTGTCATCTACACCACTCCTTGGTCTAGGGCTTCCTCCCCTACCAAGTATCAATCAAATACATCCCAACCATCAATCAAAACATCTTGCCAAACGCTCAAAAATTATTGTTGACATCACAACAAAAAACAACAAACACACAAGCAATGGCAACATCATCAAACACCCCCACAACATTGCAAAGCATGGTCTCTCAAGGACCAATCACATCAATGATGCCACTTACCACATCAACAACACCATCCACCAATCACGCAATCAACATGACAACACCATCCACCAACCAAATAATCAACATGACAACACCATCCACCAACCAAATAATCAACACAACATCACCATTCACCACCACCACAAACGCCATCCCAAATCCACCACCATCCCCACCACCACCAACATTCACCACATCAAACCAATTCGACGCAACATTGCAAGCTACTTTCCAAAGAGGCTATCAACAAGTGCAAAAACAAAAAGCCGTGCAACAGGCCGCTCAAGCTGCGCAAGCTGCTAAAGCCGCACAAGCCGCATTACAAGTGCAACAAGCACAACAAGCCCAAGATTTATTGCAACAGCAACAACAACAAGCCGCCCAAGCCGTACAAGCATTGTAAGCACAAAGAGTCGCTCAAGCACAACTTTTATTGCAACAACAAACCGCACAAGCACAAGCTCAAGCGCAAGCACAACAAGCACAAGCACAAGCACAACTTCTTGCACAAGCAGCGCAATGGAAAGTGTACCAAAAAGCATTAAAACAATATCAAGAACAACAAGAAGCAACAGAATTGGCAGCCCAACAACAAGCGTTGTGGGAACAAGAACAAGTAGAACAACAAGCGTTGTTAGAACAGAAACAAGCGCAACATCAAGCAGAACAACAAGTGCAACAACAAGCAAAAATCCTAGCACAACAACAACAAGAGCAACAACAAGCATTGTTCATCCAAAAGCAAGTAGAAGCCTACTTCGCCCGCCACAACATACCGATACCATTGAACAATGCACAAACCAACCCACCCATCCAAACCACTATTGCAACACCCCAAAACACATTCATCCCACCCCCTAATCCTCAAAATGATATGACGACACAATTCAAGTTGCTCTCGCAACAAGTACTTGATCTTCAATTAGGGCGAACAACCAAAACGCAAAGCAACTTGTGTCCCTATCCATTTGATAGGAGCCTAGACATGAAACCATTCCTTAAGGGATTTGAGATCCCTAAATTTGACAAATATCGAGGGACGGAAAACCCTGAAGATCACATCAAGGAATTCCAGGTTCATTGCATGGAAGTCGCATATGACGATACGTATCTGATGCGGCTATTCCCTAGGAGCTTAGTAGGAGATGCTATAGAATGGTTCTCTCGCTTACCTTCAGGCATTAGGACATTCAAAGAAATTAGAGACGCATTCATTAGAAACTACACATGTAACATTACAATGGATGTTAGTCTCGAAGAACTCTACGCTCTGAAACAAGGAAAGAATGAATCTTTCGCTTCATTTCTTCAACGATGGCGATCCAAGGCCAATCAGAGCAAATGGACCATTCCAGAAGAGCAACAAGTCTGCACAATCATTACCAACCTTGAAAGCCGCTTGTCATTTCACCTCAAGGTTCAGGGAATCACCACCTACGATCAATTGATCTCCAAGGTGCTTAGCATTGAAAGAGCCCTTGCAACCCAACCCATCGAATCAACATCATATCACGAATCACAAAATAATCGCCCACCATAAAATTACAATGATAAACCTCGAACATGGGTGAGAAACAAGAACATCACTAATGATGGCGTCGTCGATGCCAAGGTGGTCATTAGTGGTCCACGCCAAAATACACTCGCACCGCAAATCCAACCACAATGCCAAAACACTCATCACACAACATATCAACCCAACAATAATCCCAACATCAATAACATCAATGACCAAAGAGGACCACCTCAATGCAAAACATACCCCAAACGAAAATACACTACTTTGGGGGATCCACTGGAAGACATCATGAAAAAGCTAATCGACGAAAAACTCATTCAAGCTCCTACATTTGAGAATTATCAAGAACCTGATGTCAAACCTCCTTGGTACAATGAGAATCAACTGTGTGAATTCCACAAAATCAAAGGCCACACCACAAACAATTGTATGAGACTCAAGAATATCATCCAAGATCTCATCGACAAAAGAATCATAAATGTGGAAGCACCTACTGGGAATCAGGATCTTAAAATCTACACTCTAACTGGCGTCAATCATGGCAACAAAGGGAATAACAAGGATGCTGAAAGGCAAAGGTAAATCATGTATACGAAACCGTTGTTGCCAACCTCAATGAAAATTGCATGGTAATCACCATCAAGGGCGCCCATGCCGAAGACTGTGGAGTCACCACAAGAGGCGGAAAAGTCACCATCGCAGGATCATCCCAACCCAATAGAGTCCCTTCATCAAGAGCTGTTCCATATAGCTACAATGTTGTAGACCAACTCAAGAGAACACTAGCACACATCTCCATTATGGAGTTGTTAAAAATGTCATCGGCCCATAAAAAGATCCTCGAAGAAGCATTAGCCACATCCACCGGCCTCGCTGATCTTGATGTGTGAACAATCTGCCATGGTCGAAACATCATAACACCCACTCTCACATTTTTCACCAAGACTTTCCCTACCAACCATCTCAATCGCGGCACTTCACTTGGAGGTCACAGAATAAAAGTAAAATCAAAAAGGGTCTCTGTGATGGAGGTGCTTGAACATTTGTTCTTTTAGCCTCATCAAGCAATTAAAGATATCAGAAGATTCCATTGACAAAGGAAAGGGCATAACAATAAGAGCATATGATGACCAAGAAAGAGTGTCTCAGGGCACAATTAAGCTCCCTATCCAAGTAGGGCCAACGCTTATGGAAACCACCTGTCAGGTCCTAGACCTCGACTTACCATACAACATTCTCCTGGGACGCCCATGGATCCATGCAATGAAAGCTGTAGCATCAACCTTCCACCAATGTGTAAAATTTACACATAATGGACAAGAGGTTACCGCTCATGGAGATCCCGAGCCGCTTTCATACCGCAAGAACCTTGAAGCCAAATATTACAAAACTCCCCAAGTGCCGAAAATGATGAAGGCCCATCCACATCATACATCGATCCCCACTCCACGCCCACTTTTAGACAAAGACACCCGCCATTCCCACCATATCCGATAACAAGCTCATCATCCGTGAATAATGGGTTGTGGAAGTTATAGGCTCCCTAACAATGCTTTTGTGATAGGAGAGTTACCACAATCTCCAAGATCACGAGGACGTTTCTACAAGGTAACCAAGCTCCTCATCACAAACCTATTATCCTAAATTCACAAGGTGGGGAGACCTTGGCCATGAGGTAATTGAAGCAGATCCATCAAACATGTTGTATCGAGATGAAAGACCGACACCTGAATTACCAATGGATGAAAGAAGCAGAGGCCTACACATGATGCTTGTGATGGGCTATGACCGAAATCAAAGACTGGGACAAAATGACAATGGGCTCTTAATACCAATCATGCCTGAGACGCGACCTATAACAAATCTTGGTCTTGGATGTGCCACTCTGAGAATAACCATACGTGGCCGAGGTCGTAGGTCCTCCTGCTAGACTCGCTAATGTTTCTCCTCAATAGTACAACTACACTCACCAACAGTCACAGGGTAGGGACACACATAATTTTATCACTGAGCCCTATATTAGTAGCGATGACGAAGATATCATATCCAATCTCCCTAGGTTATTCGAAGATACCACTCTGTGTATGATTAGTACCATATCCTTTGAACCAAATACGCAAAATCATGAGATCCGCTTAGTCTACCCCCAACTGATCGACTATGACCAACGAGGACCACCAGTTCTCAATACATTTGAAAACGATGAAGCACTCTCAGAATTCATGGGGTTGAGGGATAACATTCCAGATGGAGATCACAAGGAAGGATTCATAATGGAGTTGGACACACATGCCTACTACGGGGAAACGATTGAATCATTCAGTCGCAAAAGTGAGAAACTAAGAATCATATCCAAGTCCTTGAGTGAAAACCATACCGTGGCACTCTCTGACAACAAAATAGTAAAAATAAAGGACGTATCCAATGGTGAAAACCTCTCTAAGGCGCCTAAGGATGAAGGATTCAATCTTCCCCTAAGAGCTATTCATCAAGAGAAGTCAGCAGTCTTGGCCGAAAAATGCAACCGAATCAACCTAGGAACAAAGGAGACCCCGCATATCACATTCTATGCGGAATCACTATTATCAGAAGAACAAGAACTCCTAGCAGCATTCCTAAGGGAAAGACAAATAAACTTTGCATGGAGTTATGTAGATATGCCAGGACTTGATCCAAATACTATGGTCCACCACCTAGTAGTGTATCCAGATGCAAAACCTGTCAGACAGAAGCTTCGCAAAATGCATCCTCAAATAGCTTTGTTAGTCAAAATGGAGCTCAAAAAGTTACTAGATGTTGGATTCATCCGACCAATTGATTATCCAGAATGGGTATCGAACTTGGTACCTGTTTCAAAACCTGATGGAGCTATCAAAATCTGTACAGATTTTAGAGATTTGAACAAAGCATGTCCCAAGGATGACTTTCCACTTCCCAACATCGACATGATAGTAGACATGACAGCAGGGCATGAGATGCTATCATTAATGGATGGATTTTCAGGATATAATCAGATCATGATAGCGAAAGAAGACCAACACAAGACGACTTTCACTTGTCCATGGGGGACCTACTGTTGAAACATGATGCCATTCGGCCTAAAGAATGCAGGAGAAACCTATCAAAGGGCCATGACACTGATACTTCATGATATGATTCACAAAATAGTCGAAGACTATGTCGACGACATCCTAGCAAAGTCAAGAAAAAGACAAGATCATATAGCAACCCTAAGTGCTATCTTTGACAGATTAGAGGAATACAAGGTTAGACTAAATCCCAAGAAGTGCGTCTTCGGTGTGCAATCAAGAAAATTACTAGGATACATAGTCTCCATGAGGGGTATCGAGGTGGATCCTACAAAAGTCAAAGCAATCCTTGAGATGGAAGCACCAAGGAACTTAAAACAACTAAGAGGTCTCCAGGGCCGACTTCAATCCATTCAACGGTTCATAGCACAACTGGCAGATAAGCAAAACCCATATTCGCACCTTTTCCACAAGGGAGTATCATACAAATGGGATACCAAATGTGAAGAGGCATTCAACAAAATAAAGGAATATCTACTGACACCTCCAGTGTTAATGCCACCTATCCCGAGAAATCCATTGATCTTATATGTGTCAGCAACAACAGCGGCCCTAGGAGCTCTTCTTGCTCAGCATGATGAAAATGGAACATAAAGGGCCATCTACTATATCAGCAGGACGATGGTCGGTCATGAGCTAAATTACTCCTTCATTGAAAAAGCTTGCCTCGTAGTAGTGTTTGCATCCCAAAAATTCAGACATTATATGCTAGCACACAAGATAAAGCTCATCGCAAAAATTGATCCCTTAAAGTATCTTCTTTCAAAGGCAATGCTTACGGGAAGAATGGCTAAGTGGGTAATGATATTATCAGAATATGATATTGAGTATGTGGAGCGCAAGGCAATCAAGGGATAGGTCATTGCAGACCAACTGGCAGAAGCACCTAGGTATTCTGAGAATCCCCTTGTCTCAGAGTTTCCAGATGAATCCATCTTTAACCTCAACATTGCTGATCACTGGAAACTATACTTCTATGGGTCATATACACAACATGGATCGGGCTGGTGTCTTCTTCATCACCCCACGGGGGACTGCATACCAAGATCATACAAACTAGCATTTCCTT
>VDFB02047230.1:577097762-577155759 GCA_007258455.2 Sequoia sempervirens
GTGACCCTTTGAAAATCCCAACTCTTTGATAAGCAAACCATCATCATCATCTCTAATAAAGTCTCACCAATCATGGACTTGTTGATCCCTTGTCATCATCTCATTTCTCATACCATCATCACTTCACTAATACATCCACTATGCATCCATCATGCATCCATCCTTGCATCCATAAATCATTGGTATTTTCATAACATCTCACATGCATATCATCATAATATAGATCACATTAGTCTAAGCATCCATAAAATCATCCATTGCATAATCATAGCATATCCATCTCATCCATCTCATATCATATCATTATTTAGTTGTTTAGGATAATATAGATTTGTTATTCTAAGCATCTTAAAATCATCTCATTTGCATCATCATCCATAACCACCCATTTTGAACCTCTTTATCACGAGATCGACCCTCAAATCAAATCTTTTCGCTCGATCTCTCGAGGGGGCAATGTACCAGTGTACTTTCCGCTGGGGCATCCAAAAATCAGAATTTTTTATTTTGATCGTAGCAAGTTATTCTTTGAACCAACGCAACAAGTACATTGCTTCAAAGAGGGGCAAAATGTAGACATGCAAAATTTACATTATGCATTCGATCAGATTCAGTCAAATTAGATGTCACATTAGGACCATTCATCAATTAATCAAGTGCATTTTCATCCATTCATTTATCAAATAAACATTATCATTCAACCTTCATCTTGCATCATCCACTTAATTAAATAAATCAGGACTTCATTTAAATCAAATCCTAAATCATATTCCATCATTTTCTAATTCAAATAAATCAATTATCAAAGTCTTAAAATTCAAATCATCTAATCAACATTAAATCAGCATAATCATCATCTGTTTAATCTAACCCTGATTAAATGTTAGTCCCATCCCACTTGCATTCTCTAGATATCTCCACTTGCACAATAAATCAATTTTATTGATTTATTAAAAAACCTCATTTTCCCTCAACATGACAAGTCAAACATGGCATTTATTGCTGTTTTTCTTGTCCCCCTCTCAAAATTTATTGCAAATTTGAATTCAAATTCTCCCTCTCATGGGCACTCTTCCCAAATCTTGCACAACCATTGACCACTCATCATTTGACAAGTGTCATCTTCTCATTGGAGGATCTTTAGTCCCACATTCACCATCTTGGCCAATCTCTCATCAACAAAATCTATAAAATAGGGCCTTCATTCTCATTCATGGATCCACAATTTTATGCAAGGTTACTCTTCATTTGAGATTTGATCTTGTTCATCATCACTCCACCATCTCCATTTGCATTTTATCATCTTGAGCTTTGATCAAGGGTTGGGAAAGGGTCACTAGCACATGTGACACCAATCCAACATGGAATAGGTGATTATCATGCTTTTGAAATGTCTTTTTGATGTTGTTTTTGTTACTTGTGGCATTTCTTTACCATAGGTATTTTATTTCATGGAGGTATTTGCAGATTTGTGTGTTTAGACTAACCTTTAATGCGTATTTGAAGTTGGTCTTACATGCAGATTTAGGGTACTTCATATACATGTTATGGATTTGGGAATAAAGCTAAGTAATGTAGATCTAGAATGAATGGATGGAATACTGGTCATACGAATGTCACTTGTTACTGTGTGGTTGATTTTGTGCGAGTCAAATATGTAAAAATGAATGAATCAAATACACCAATAAGACATTATATCAAAACATAATATTAAAGTAATAAAGATTGCAAACTCAGTATCCTGTTATCGATGTCATCCTATCGTCCTCTATCTTCAGTATTTTCATTGATTCCAGCTAGCTTTGAGATTGTATGCTAGGCTCAATGAATGGTCCTCCTAAAAAATGAGATTGAATATGAAATGCATGTAATGCTTAAGCTAAGACATGATTTCTGAAAATGAAAGACTATTGATGATGCTATGAATAATAAAACTAGAATGATATAGCGCTAGAATGCAATTAATCTCTAATTACTCTGATATGTGTTGTGTAACCCTTGCTTGGATTCGCTGTGCTATTTATAGAGTTTTTCAAAAGCTTATGATTGGTTGATATGATCAACGATTGTGAAAATTCCTAGCAGATTGAACAGTTGAGGATGGATAAGACTGAAGAAAAACGGAAGAAAGCAGAAAGCAAGATTTGTTTTCTTTTTCTGTAAAATAGGTAAGATAAGATGATGAAGATGATTTGTTAAAAATCATCTTTTTGTGAGAGTATGAAATTTTTTGAAGAAGATAAATAATGAATTATTGAATTCAATTATTTATTTATGGGTGACACAGAGATTCTTCTTAAAATAGAATATTTACCCTAGATTTGAAGAATAATGGAATATTTCATAATTAAATAGAATATTTAATCATGATTCTAAAAAGATATTCAATTAAATAAAGATATTTAATTAAACCTTTAAGAAATAGTATGAAATGAAATTAATTAAATAATATATTTATTTAAATGCTAGGATTAATCAGATATGACAAATTTTATGCATCTACATTTTGCCCCTCTTTGAAGTAATGTGTGAAACACATTGCTTCAAAGAAAATATTCCTGCTTTCAAAATTTGTTGTGTTTGACTTTGCCCCTTTTCTAAAAAATATGCCCCTGACCTAATTCTGATATGTTTCCAATCGAAAAATGTTGTTGGTGTTAATGATGCCCCCTCGAGAGGTAAATCACTGATGATTATGAGTTTTTGATAATATAACAAATGATGAGATTTTGATGTTGATTTGAATTTAGTGATTTAGCTCTCAAAAACTGATGTATAAGGATGCCCTAGTGTGAAAATAAAGTCCAAGTTAGTTAAAAAGATAAAAATGTCACAAAACTTACCTTTAGTTGACCTTTAAAAGGTAAAAAGGAGAAAAGGACAAATCATTTGCACTTTTTGACTTTGAGAATCCTGTAGCTCTGATAGTGACCTGGCGAAATGGAGATTCCATATCATTGTCATAGATTCGATTGATCTCGCTGATACTAGAGGCTAGTTGTGTATGGACCACTGGTGAGTCAACCTAACCTCTTGTGCATTCAATTTTTTTCGTTTTTGAGTAAAATTTTCCTATTTTTCTGTGGATTTAGGTTTTAGAACTCTGTTTTAGCGCTTTTAGAAAAGTTTTAGCGCTTTCGATAGCTGTTTGAGCGCTTTCGATGAAAAGAGTAGCGCATATAGGATAGATGTAGCATGTTTAGCGTAAAAACCAATTTAGTGCATTCGATAAAAAGATGAGCGCATATAGGATGTCATAGAAAAATTAGGGTTTTAGCGCATCTAGGAAAAACAGTAGCGCATATAGGATTGTCGTGCATCTAGGAAATGAAGTGGTGCTTAGGTGTAGAGTTTTAGCGCTTAGAGGGAAATAGCGCATAGAGGAAATTTTTGAGCGTATCCAGGGCAAAGAATGGTGCATTTGGGTTTTAGCGCATCTAGGATACAAAATAGCGCATATGAGTTTTAGCGCATAGAGTCCGCAGATTAGCGCATCTGGTAAAAAGAGACAAAATGTGTGTTTTGATGAAATTGATGTAAAAATGATGATGTATATTGCTTCCTTGGTCAATAGATAGAGAAATTGTCTTGTCATCATGTTGATATTTGATAAATAATTGATAACTTTGTTTCCAAAATAGAAAGAAAAGAGTAGATAGCTGATAATTCTGTTTCCCCTGTATGAAAAACAAAGATTAGATGATTGATAGGATTGCTGATAAATTTTCTTTCTGCGATAGAAAACAAATAGTAGATGATTGATTGATTTTTGATAAATCTTCTTTCTGTGATAGAAAAAAACTAGTAGATGATTGATTGGTTTCTGATAAATTTTCTTTTTGCGATAGAAAACAAATAGTAGATGATTGATTGCTTGCTGATAAATTTTCTTTCTGCGATAGAAAAAAAATAGTAGATGATTGATATTTAGATAGATAGATTGTGCTTTGATATTGGTAATAGATAGATATGAGTCAGATTGATTTTGTTTGATTGAGATTGAATCATTGATATGATGCTGATTGACTGATTTTATGATATCCAAAAATAGGAGGTTTTCAAAAACCTCCAGATTAGGGAGCGTCACTTGGCAGGGTGGGATAGGATAGCCGAGCTGACACTAGATAAGGTGGCATTGATAGGGACATGCAGATTGAGACCTTTGTTGGCCATGCCTCCGATTTAGGTCAATAGGGGACTGTTGACCGCATTGGTAGAGAGGTGGCATTCGGAGCACAACACCTTTCATTTGCTGACTAGTGAGGTGACTGTGACTCCAAAGGATGTGTACAGGATTTTGGGTATTCCTGTGGTTGGTGCCCTTGTGTTCTATGATCACAAGGAGCTCGGTGGTACAGATGCACTGAGGAGAGTGTTTGGTGATGCGTAGATAGCAGGATATTGGGTGCCATGGGCTGACTTCAGAGGATATCCAACCTTGCTTGCAGTTTTAGGTGCATTCATTGGAGGTCTCCTTTGTTCGGATCGCTGGTCAAAGGGACTATCAGTGGGATGGGGGAGGATCCTAGAGCAGATGTTGCTACAGCCACAAAGATATGCCTGGGGGAGTTGTATGTTAGCTCACCTATATCATGATTTACATCAGGTGGTATACATGGGTGCATCTAGTTTGTCATGCGGCGTGACACTACTGCAAATCTGGGCATGGGAGCATCTTGCAGTGATGAGACCAACGTGTCCCAGAGTGAGGCCGCCAGGCATGCCTTATGTATATGCATATTTGATGTTCCTTGTCCAGCCTAAGCTAGGAAAGGCGGATTACTGGAGATGGTGCCTAGATGATCTCGATGCTGTGATATGGCGACCATACCTAGATTGTGAGCCATGGGATATAGATTACCTTGAGATGCCATTTGTAGGTATTCCTCAATTTTTTATAAGACGTACTCCATTTATCATTGAGAGGCTTTTGGCCATGTGCAAGTACAATGATAGTTTGGATTCACTCAGGGTATGCCTCAGGGAGTTGCTCACTATGCACGGAGCAAGGATGAGGCAGGATGGGGACCTGGTATTTCATATTAGATAGCCTATACAGAGTACATGGCTTTAGTGCCCGAGGCCTGGGATGATAGATGAGATATTGTTGATGCAGGCATGTCTGACAAGTACTCAGTCTATTATCATACACATCCCTTTCCACGATTTACTGGTCCGGATGAGCCAACACCCATTTTGGTGGTACCGTAGGTAGGGGTAGGGAGACATGAGGATGTGGTAGGTGGGGAGCAGGCAGTGGTTGGGGGAGATGATGAGGAGAGTGGAGAGGAAGAAGTGAGCTCATATGGAGATGATGGGGATGACAACGAAGATGAGGGGCAGGTGCCAGGGAGGTGGAGGCCAGATATTTTGCACGATATCCAAATCATGCAGAGGCCAAGGACTAGGATTGGACGAAGGACAATGATCAGGGTTGGTTCCTCATCACAGCAGGGACAAATAGATACCCTATAGGCCTAGGTGCAGACATTGCAGGGACAACAGGTGTTGTTGCAGAGTCAGTTGTTGTAGGTACAGGGATTGGTCGCATAGCTACAGGCACAACTGGCACAGTCATAGGCATAGGCATAGGCATAGGAATAGGCACAACCCCCTACCCCAGACCCACAATTAGCCCAGCTGATTACCGAGAGAGATGCCTTGAGACAGAGGGTAGTAGAGGCCAAGGGTGTTGCACAGAGGTTGATGGGCACCGTGGAGAGTGCATCATTGCAAAAGGCCATTTTAGAGGGCTTTGAGATGGCTAGAGAGGTTGAGTATTACTAGGTCAAATACGAGGATTTGTGTCCTTCTGAGCGCAGAGTGCCTTTCCCATGGTCCCATACTAGGACTAGGAGCAGGACACGGACAAGTACATAGAGTTTAGGGGTTACCGGGCCTCGATGGGATCCAGATGTAGGGACCAGTGGCAGGCCACCTTCCGTGAGACCAGCTCCATCAGGAGGTTCTACTAGCCAGCCTTGATGTATGCAGGATATTATGTGATTTATCTCATATTCTTTGGAGCATGTAGATTGATTTTTTTTTATCATATCTCATGTATCTTTTTAGAATTTTCAGTGTCATTGGACTATTGGACATTTGTATGTATATTTTGATGAGCGATGATATGCAACGATGATGAGTTTTGATGATGTGTTGCCTTTATTATGATGATATGAGATGGATATGCATGTATTTCCTTGTTTATGTGATATGGATTTTGATATATGATCTACTGACTAACATGATTTGCAGGATGATGTGATATGATTATGATATGATGATGTGCAATATGATGTGTACTAATGATCTTATGCAGGTGGATGATGATAGTAAAAATGCCATGTGTCGAGATGATATGATATGATATGAATTATGAATGATGTGGAAATGTAATTTTTGTATGAAATTATTGTGTTTTTTTGAATTTCCAAAATGTTATAAATGATGATGATGTGATGTGATGATTTTTCCATATGATATGTAATATGAATCAAATGTTGTATAAATGGTATTTGAAAATGAGAAAAGATGTGAATGATAAATGATGAAATGTATTCCATGAAATGTAATGAATATGAAAAAGATTGATGAGATGATAAAATGATATGTAATGATATGAGATGTAATGAAAAGAAGATGATATGGAAACCGTAATGATGAAATGAAAATGAGATGAAAATGAAATGTAATGATATGAAATGATATGAACTGAGGGAAAAATAAAATGTAATGTTATGAAATGATGAAATGAAAAATGAGATGAAAATGAAATGTAATGATAAAATGTAAAATTGAAATGATGTGGACCGATAAAATGAAATGTAATGATATGATATGCAACGTAATGTAATGAGATGCAATGGAACGAAACGATAAAATAAAATGAGATGAAATGATATAAAAAATGTAATGTAATGTAATGAAATAAAATGTAATGAAAAAATGTAAAATGACTTATGAAGTGACCTGAGATGATAAAATGATATGATCCGTTGCAATGATGAATGATAAATGATAATTATATATGAATAATACAGATATGATAATGATGAGAAAATGATGTGAGGAATGTGAAAAAAAGATGAAATAATGATAGGATAATGTAATGTAATGACATGAAAGGATGAAAGGATATGAAATGACATTGAATGGCATGATATGCAATGTAATGTAATAAAATGGGGTGATAAAATGAAATGAGAAATTGAATGATATGCTATGCAATGTAATGTAATAAAAAGATATGGGATGAAAGGAATGAAATGATATGATATGTGATGATGGAATGTAATGAATTAAAATGAAATGTAAAATGAAAATGATGGATAGGATAAGAATGAAAAATAAATGAATGATGAGAATGAAACCAAGATGATAAAATTGAGAATGTCTGATGATATGCAACGAAATGATACGGAATATGAAATGATAATGCATCATGAAGGATACATACATGGGGAAGGCTCCCAATGATGGATGTTTAAACTATATGATATGCACAAGACCAAGATGAAATGATAATGAAATGAGGATGAAACAAATGTCCTCCATATATAATCTAAAGAGACATGACAACCATTGATTTATCTATTCAGCTTTGTTTGAAACTCTACTGCGAATCTAGTATGCATAATATAGACATTCATCTAAATGAAATGCAAGTAAATAAAACCAACTGTTCATTGAGCCTTCGGGTAGCTTTCTTGAATAATCATAGAGCCTTATAAAATGTTGGAAGTATGTACAAACATTAGAGGGAAGATTAGCACCAATGATGACCTGAGTACAACTTTCATGATTTTTTTGATAGAGCAAGCGAACACAAGCATCGAGATATAATTGAACCGAAATGACCTGAGCATTTGTTGCATAAGCAGGCAAAAACTAACCACCTTCTAATGCAAATGTGGAACTTTTGTCAGTGATATGCTTTGGAAATCATGTTTCACGACATATTTGCATCAAGTCGATAGTTAACCTCCAGATAGCAGACAAAGAAAATCATCCTCCTTCCTTGCCACTCTAGTTCAGTACATCATTGAGTGTGCTCCAGAGAGATGATATGGGTATGTGCAGGATCATCATGGAAAAAACAAGCCCTTAAGTGGCAAAAAAATCAGAAAAATCAGAGTTAGGCAACTTGACATAAAAATTTGAATAAGTTATCTATATTATTTCAAAAATATTTAAGAATAGAATTTGTAGCAAATTGAATATAGTTTCTAAATGAATAGGTTTGTTAAAAATAAATAAATCTATTTGGTGAAAATTTGAAATTTCGAAATACAATAGTACTTAAATTTGGGAAAAATGAAGTGGGTATTAAAGCCACCTAACCACAATAAAATGATAATATTTTTTATAATATTTTAGATATAAGTAGAGGACTCATGTCTAGATGTGAAGTATATTTTTTTGTAATTTTTTTCCAAGTAAATAATTAATTATGAATTTTTTATTACAACTTTTTAAAAATATAAAAAACTCATATGTCTAACCACCTTGACTTGGTCAAAACTTCATGATATTCAATTTTTCTTTTTTTAATCTTATAGTATGTGAAGTATAGAATGTGATGCATGTTTTGGATTCAAAAAATGTGATACCGTTTGAAAGCTATTGTTGTTTTTCAATCAGTCTATCAATCAAGACTTTAGTCATAATTTGAATAGAAAATGAATAATAATTACTTATTAAATTCAAAGTAAAGAATAATTTATATTGGTGGAAAGCTGAGAATCTCCTTTAAAAACCCTTTTCATTTAATCAATTTTGGGTAAAAAAAAAGTCATCAGCCACATACCCATCATATTGCCACTTTTTGGCCCATCATGATCCTGCACATACCCATATCGAAAAATCAAATAACCATTTGTTCAAAATGTAAAACTGATATTCCAATCATTATTCAAATTTTAGATCATCCAAATATGAGTCATGATATGGTATTGTGCTAAAAAGCCGTTGTGATATGGATCGATGATCGAATACTTGTTCATGTGTTTTGATTGTTTGTTCGCATGACCGAGTTCTATATCATTGCTGGGCTGCTTTGGTAGATCTTGAAAGTTGGTTGCCTCAGAGTATGTCAATGTTTTTCCCCCAGTATTTGACACAACTTGTTGAAATGGATATGTACAATACTCAAGCCATGGTAAGACGTTATTGCTCTAAGCAAATGATGGTGATATTGTGCTGGTATGATCCTAAGATGCAGGAAAGATGCATGAAATGAAAACCTAGTGAAAAACGTGAACTAATAGATGGAGAGCTACAAATAGCGTCTGTTTGCCAGAGTTTCATTATTTGTTTTTATTGCATTTTTTTTTCGCTACCGAGATGCCTGTTTGCCAGGTTTTCACCAGGGTAATCATTTTTTCAGGACTTTTTCTGTTGTTTCTGGATTTCTTCAGGACTTTTTCTGATGTTTTGGTATTTCTTTAGGACTTTTTTTGATGTTTTTGGATTTCTTCAGGACTTTTTCTGATGTTTTTGGATTTCTTTAGGACTAAGTTTTCTGATGTTTTTGGATTTCTTCAAGAATTTTTCTTAATGATGATAACTGCTTCAGACATAATACTTCTTCAGGTGCATGTTGTTGATGGGTTCATCAAACAGGTCCCCTTCTAGTGTTGACAGCTTGTATGCTCCTGAACTATATACCGCTATGACCACATACAGACCTAGCCAATTAGGTTCAAACTTTCCCTTCTTTTCTCTGTCTTGTTGATTACGGGGGTTTTCTTTTAGAACAAGATCACCAACCTAAAAGGTATGTGGTTTGACTCTGTGATTATAGCTATGAGACATCATTTGTTGATAGGCTTTCAAATGACCAGCTGCTCATCTCTTTTCATCAAGAAGTTCCAATTCTTGCAATCGAGAAACTCTGTATTCATCATCTGTTGTGAGGCCTTTCAATGATACTCTGAGTGATGGAATCTCAACTTCTAAAGGTAGGATGGCTTCTGCTCCATAGACAAGAGCAAATGGTGTTGCTCCTATTGGCATTCAAATACTAGTTCTGTAAGCCGACAATGTAGGATTGAGTTGAACGTGCCAATCTTTCCCTGCATCATTCACAGTCTTCTTCAAAATTTTCAATATTGTTTTATTTGAGGCCTCTACATGGCCATTCCCTTGTGGATAATAAGGTGTTGAGTATCTTTGTTGAATATGGAATCTCTCACAAAGTTCGTCAACATCCTGATTCTTGAATGGTTGTCCATTATCTGTGATGATGGAGTTGGGAATGCCATACCGACAAATGAGATAGTTGAGTATGAATAATGAGATTTTTTGGCTAGTGACTTTAGTGAGAGGGACTACCTCAATCCATTTGGTAAAATACTTTGTCGCTGTGATGATGGACTTGTGTCTGTTCAAGGATGAAGGATGAATCTTGCCAACTAAATCCAACCCCCATTGAGAGAATGGCCAGGTTGGTACAAATGGTTGTAGTTCCTATGCTGGTGCATGAATGAGATTTCCATGGATCTGACATTTAGAGCACTTCATTACAAAAGTGAATGATTCCCTCTCCATTGTAGGCAAGTAGTAACCCATTCTAATCAATTTCTTGGATAAGGTTAGTCCACTTGAATGAGTACCACAAATGCCCCCATGAACTTCTTGTAAAGCCTTATTGGATTCGTCACATTCAAGACATCAAATTAAAGTACCATCAAGACCACAGCAATAGAGAGTGTCAGTGATAAGGGTATAGCGAGAGGATTGGCAGATAAAATTATGTTTTTGGTTATGGGACAAGTCAAGTTGTAAGATGTCATCTCTTAGGTAGGCATAAATCTTGCCATACCAAGGTGAATCAGATCCTACTAAGTGGAAAATGATTTGGCTTTCAGGTGTGTCATAAGCAGGCATAAATGATTGTTCCACTAGAAATTCGTAACGAGCCTAAGTTTTTGGGAGTTGTAACAATGAAGCGATTGTGGCCATAGCGTCAGTTGCCTTGTTATCAAGCCTTGGAATTTGAATGAACTTGATGTCTATAAAGTATTTCTTGAAATTTTCAACCATTTTCTTAAATGGCAATAATTTTTCATCTTTGGTCTGATAGTCATCATTGATTTGGTTAATGACTAACTGTGAGTCACCATAGACTTGCAATTCTATGATTCTCCATTCCAATGCTATTTTGAGCCTAGTGATTAAAGCTTCATATTCGGCTACGTTATTAGTACATGGAAACATTAGCCGATATGACCACAGAATGGTATTTCCTTGAGGGGTAACAAAGAGTATGCCTGCCCCCGATCCGTGTTGAGTAAATGAGCCATCAAAATATAATGACCAAGGTTGCTTTGATTCTGCCGTGAAGACATCAACATCTGGAAATTCAATGTGCATGGGATGTTCTACTTGTAGTGGTGCTTCAACCAGTTGGTCAGCAATAGCTTGTCCTTTGATTGCTTTGCAATCAATATAATGGATATTGAACTCGCTTAAGATCATGATCCATTTTTCTAATCTTCTTGTTAACGTGGCCTTGCTTAACAAATATTTGAGTGGATCAATCTTTGCAACAATATTGATTGTATGAGTCAACATGTAGTGTTGAAACTTCTACGAGGAAAAGACCACAACTAGACAAGCCTTCTCAATGAAAGTGTAGTTGAGTTCATGACATGTTAATGTCCGACTGATATAGTAGATTGCATGTTCTTTTCCTGTAGAGTCTTCTTGTGCTAACAATGCCCCCAAAGATGTCTTTGTGGCAGCAATGTATAAGATGAGTGGTTTGTCTGGATTAGGTGGTATCAGAATTGGTGGGTTCATCAAGTACTGCTTGATTTTTTGAAAGGCCATTTCACACTTATCATCCCATTTGAAAGGAACATTCTTATGTAGTAGATGTGTGAAAGGTAGACATTTATCTGCTAGTTGTGCAATAAATCTTTGTATAGATTGACGCCATCCCTGTAGTGATCTCAACTAATTGATATTCCTTGGTGGAGGCATTTCCATGATTGCTTGTACCTTGGCGGGATCTACTTCAATTCCTTTTGCTGAAACTATATATCCCAAGAGTTTTCCAAATGTGACTCCGGAAACACATTTCTTAGGGTTGAGGCATACTTTGAACTTTTCCAACCTTGCAAATATTTTGGCTAATATCTCAAGATATCCTTCTCTTGTGTATGATTTTTCCAGTATGTCATTGACATAATCCTCCATAAATGTGTGCATCATGTCATGAAAAATTGTAGTCATAGCTCTTTGGTATGTATCCCCAACATTCTTTAAACTGAAAGGCATGACAGTAAGTACCCCAGGGACATGTGAAAGCTATTTTGTCTTGGTCTTCAGGTGTAATCTTGATTTGGTTATAACCAGAAAAACCATCCATTAGTGAATACATGGAATGGCCAGCCGTCGGGTCAACTATAGTATCAATGCTTGGAAGAGGAAAATCATCCTTAGGACATTCC
This sequence comes from Sequoia sempervirens, assembly GCA_007258455.2. NCBI lineage: Eukaryota > Viridiplantae > Streptophyta > Pinopsida > Cupressales > Cupressaceae > Sequoia > Sequoia sempervirens. Next base: position 577,110,221 of record VDFB02047230.1, read on the forward strand.
TTATTAAGATCTCTAAAATTTGTGCACACTCAAACACTTTTGTCAAGCTTGGATACAGGAACAATGTTGGAGATCCATTTTGCATAATCAATTGATCTTATAAATCCCACATCGAGGAGTTTCTTAAGTTCTTCTTTAACTAGTAGTGCCACATGAGGATGCATCTTTCTAATTTTTTGTTTCACAGGCTTTAACCCTAGTTTAATGGACAAGTGATGAATTATAAGATCAGGATCAAGACCTGGCATGTCCGCATAAGACCAGGAAAAATTGTCTTGATTTTCTCTAAAAATTTCCATGAACTCAGGTACTTCTTTATCCGTCATTGATGCAACTAACTGTAGAATCCTCAGTTTCTCTATAGTTTCAAGATTAACTTCTTTTGTAGGCTCAATCAAAATAGGTGATCACTCATGATAGTGCTCTGGGAGAGTTTCAAGCATCCCATCATCTGGTGCCTTAAAAAGGTTTTCACCATCTGATACGCTCTTTGTTTTATCTTTTGTTTGATCTAACACTACCAGATTCTGGTTTTCACCATTAGATCTTTCTTTTTGGATTTTTACTTTTGCAGCTAGGAAACTTGACACTCTCCTGACTAAGGATCTCATGCCAAAAATCTCCAGTGGAACAATCATTTACATCATCTGCGGAAAGGAAGTTTACAATAGATTCGTCAGTTGGAAACATAGGTATATCATGAGGTTCAGATAGATCCCAGTCAATGAGATCGTGATGTATTAGTGGTAGAGGGTCATCAGGTTGTGTGAAATCAGCTATGGTTATGGTCATAACCGAGGTGTCTATAGGATCCGAGGTATGAGGTAGATCAATGATGGTACTGTCCTCACGATAGTCTTGTTCGATTAAATCGGACTCGGTATCACTAGAATCATAGTTGTGTTGTAGTTCAGATTCATGTGGTTGGGTCTCTGAACCTTCTCCTTTAATTAGAGTAGGCGTATACTTGTGTATCACATCAATCTGTTTATCCCTCTAGAATTTTTCATTATGGATGGTATCCCATTCGTATTCTCTAGAGTCTGTGTCAGAGTTATTATCGATGAAATTCTGAATTGTTGTTAAGCATGCTTCATTTGGATCAGCTCTTTCTTGCAATGTGAGCACAATATTATTCAATTGTTTAAATGTTGTTTCCTTTGAGCTAGTATCATAGCCTAGTCCTATTTTATCTTTTGCAGCAAGTCTTGGAGGATCAATAGGCTCAACTACTCCTTTTCTTTTTCCGATAGGACCATTACCCTCATAGCCCATCTTTTGCATGATTGAATATCCCTTACCATATTTATCAGTTGGTAACTTGATATTAAGAACTGTTTCGTCTTCATCTTCATCTCTATAGAGCCATTTTAGCATTTCACTATCCTCAGGATCTTCCATTAGGAATTTATCCTTGATAAATTGTCCATTGAATTTTGTGATGGGTTCTACCGTTGATTGTGTTGATGTTGACGCTGCAAATATCTGATGGTGTACGATAGAGGGTTGTCCATGTGACCGAGGTGACATTGGCAGATTAGCTAGACAAAGAGAATATTCTCCTACGCCATTATCCTTGAACTGTAATTGCTTGTCAAAGGTTTTGGTTAGTTGACTGATTTGTGTACCAACTTTTGGAGAAGTGATAGTAGTCGCTTCTCAATTTTTAGGAACCAAAGAGTCTTGACTAGCTTTGATGGTAGCACAAGTTTGACTGTGAGAATTAGCAGTGATATCATGATCTCCTTTCCATCATAAGGAAATTTAAGACACTGATGATATGTAGACAGTACAACTTGCATGTCGTGGATCCAAGGATGACCCAACAAGATATTGTATGCGGGATCACGGTCTAATACTTGACGGAAAGAATTTTTGATAACGGGTCCCACTCTGATTGGTAGCATGATTAAACCCTTGGATACTCTTTCCTCATCATCATAGGCTTTAATGGTAATCTTTCATCTGGGATCAATGGAATCCTCAGAAAATCCTAAAGCCCAAATTAATTTCATGGTACATATGTTTAAACCAGCGCCTCCATCTGTTAGAACTCGTCTGACACGAAACTTGTGGACCATGACTTCTAAGTATAATGATGAATTATGGGGATGTGTCATGGAAACATCATATTTTTCAAAAAATGAAAGGAATGTGGGTGAGGAAAAATGTCCCACCATGGCTTGAAATTGATCCACATTCAGATCATCAGATACAGTTGTTTCAATGAGGGCTTTGTCTAGAATTTCTTTATGTGCCGGGGAAATCTTCAGAAGTTCCAAGATAGAGATCTGGGCAGAAGTTTTTCCAAGTTGATTGATTAAATCACATTGATGTGTCGGCGGTGGCACAATGGATTTTGAAGGAGTGCCTTTTAGGACAACTTTAGCTTGTACCCTTGTTGTTACATTAACTTCTCGATACTCCATTTTATCTTTGACTTTTATAACATTAACTGATGATATGATTGATTATATGCTCATCGACATTATTCATATTCTTTCCAGAAGACTCACCCTTTTGATAGTTGGGCAAAGGATTTTGAAATGCTTGGTGGTCTTCGTTTGATTGTTGGTTCCCTTCTATTGTGACAATGTCTTTGTCGATTAAATCTTGAATAACATTCTTCAAAGCTTGGAAATTGTTTGTACGATGGCCTTTACATCTATGACATTCAAAATAGTACACATCATTCCATGATGGTGGTTTCACACTAGGTTCGAAGTTATGTTGAGGTGGTAGGGTAATAACATTCTTTGCCATTAAGTCTTTAAGAGCAGATTCCAGAGATTTCCCCAATGGAGTGAAAGTTCTTTTGTTGGAGAAGAATGACGATCATTGTGTATTCGTGTTTGATGTATTTCCTAATGCATTTTTATTGTTGTTTCCACGATACCCTTAATTTTTGGTATTATTTTGATTTGGAACAAAAGTTGGAATTTGGTTATTCCTCATAGGGGAGTTGTTTCCCTTATTTGTAACCGAGTTGACATTGTTTTAGTTGTTGTTGCGAGGAATACTAAGAAAAATTGGCTTAGCTGAGACATGATGTGCATCCACAACACCATCATTCACCATGTTTTTGTTGCGAGTCCAAAATCTAGATTTGTCATTGTGGTGATTTGAGGAGCTAGGATTGTCTTTGTCAAGTTTGATTATCCCTCTTTGGACTAATGCATTTTCAATCGTGATTGCATTTTCAATCATCTTTTGAAAAGATGGAGGACAATGAAGATTTAGAAAATAACTCATCTCTTGATCCAAGCTATTTATGAATGTAGTGATCTTTTCCTTTTCAGGAACATGACGTGGATATCTAGCGAAAAATATTCTCCATCTCTGAAGAAATGTTATGAACGATTCACCAGGTTTTTGCTTATCTTGCATAGATCAATCATTGTGATTTGGTGTTGTATGCTATAGGAATATTGAGAGATGAACTCGTTGATCAATTCCTCAAATTTTTTGACAAGTGGTGTAATTTTTTATAACCATTCCATAGATTGGCCTCCAAGACTTCATGAGAATAAACACATTAGGTATGTATCCTCATGAGAAAATTCTAAAGTCATATTTCAAAAGTCTCTAATATGGTTAATGGGATCCGATTTTCCGTTATAACAATCAAACTTTGAAATTTCACAATGCTTAGGAAACAGAATCATGTTGAGACGTCGATCAAAAGGATATGGACAAATATCATCAAGAGAGTATGTTTTTGTTGTAGCTCCTCCTTCTAGAACTTTAACTTTCCCTTTTAATGTTTTAACATATTGAGTCAAGGCATTAAGACCAGATAAGGGTGTTTCATCAGGATTACTCTTTATGTTCTCAGTATTAAAGTCATGAGGTAGTTTAGCTCCATTATCGGCCAAAAATAGGAAATATTTTTGTTTGTCCTGTTCTACGAGGCTTTCCACTGCTCTGAGAAATTTAGGATCTTGTTCGGATTCTTTAAGGTGTTGTTCTTCTTCTTGTTCATCTTCACTATCCTCAAGATTTTTTCTTAGATCTCTGTCGGAAGCAAGAAAATTCTTTTCTCTTTTGGTCATGTTGTCTTCAAAGAGGGGATTTCGACTCACGCTATAAAGGGGATCACTATTTTCACCTTCTTATTGAGTTGTTGATGTATGATCTTCTTGTTGAATATCTTCCTTCAGTTTATTGTATTGTGATCATGTAAAAATAGGCATATGATTTCAAGATGTTCTCCTAAACTTAGATCATAGTTTGATGAGTGCAATCAATGATGATGTTTTAATCTGATAAGGTGAAAATGTTATGGTATGATTAAAAAGTTATGTTTTTCCTAATTCGTGGTTGTGGCTTCCAATGATAAAGGATGTCAGAATCCTGATGGGGGAAGTTGAACCAAGAATTTAGGGATTTGTGATGAAAGATGCACTTGTAAGATTTAATCTTTGTTTTCGAAGAATGATCAATATATCAAATAGCCTATTTCAACTCACTAAAGTATTTGACTAGGATGCGTTGAATATTTGATAGAAGGTTGTGGTATGTGGTTGAAATCAAGAGGTTGATTGTGATTATGTCGTTGAGAGAGGGCTCTTCTTTGAAAATAGGCTCATGAATCTAGAGAGTCCACAACGTATTCATCAGTAAATCCTCTAACAAAATCTTGGTATCTATGGAGAAATTTGTGATAATGGAGCAAGACGTGTCGACTCATGTATAAAAACTTACTTCATTGTAAGTTTTTATTGTAGCCTAGAGTTTTCTTGGGTTTCCTGATCCTATTGGTAATTGAATTCTTAACTAACTTGGTATATTTCCACTCCCTAAGCATGAGAGAAAATATGCTACTGGACCAGGAGTGCTATAAACTCAGATCTGTCATAAACAATGATTCAAGAAAAATGATAGATGCGCTTTTTTTTTGCCTGTATGCACTTCAAAAATAGGGATATGCGCCAGAGAAATCGTCAAATGTGCTTCAATATGTACCAGATGCGCTACTCTATATCCTATATGCGCTTCAGAAAATGTTTTGATAGTGACCCAAAAACTATTTGCAGAATACTTAGTCTATGCACTAAAACAGACTCCAAATGCGCTAAAATAGACCCTAAAAGCAAAGATTTAACTAGTGAATGCGCTAAAATAGACCTTTTATGTGCCAGAATATCCCTTAGATGTGCTAAAATAGTTTTTCAAAGGTATTTTCCCAAACAGTTGAGAACAATTTTCAGCTAAATTTTGACATGTTCATTTAGGATGATCTTTTATCTGAATTAGTGTGATTGAAAACACAACAAACACCTTGAAAACAATTTTTTTTAAGTCCTATACTAAACATCAAGTGTATGATCAAAATGTTTTTCAAAAATTGTTTTCACAGGTTTTACACATCTCAGATAGTTCAAGAAGACTCACTCTTAGTACTCAGGTAGGTCATCATAATAATCAACAACGCACATCTTAGAACTGCGTCGACTCACACAGTAGTGTCACCCCCAAAGGGGCGCCCATGTTTTTGTCTTTTCCAGGCACGTACTCAAAGTGACGGAAGTGGATACCATATCCCCTGAGCAAACAGTCCTTGGCAGTCATATGGTGAGTATCTTGGGGGTAGATTCTTCCCTCCCCTGCCTGTGATTATTATGATGTTTAGAAACTGACTTTGGCTGGATACTACACTAGGTTCGTAGTATGGGTTTCCGTTCGATGCGACAATAATAAACTCCCTCGAGAGACCTCCCAACCTTTAGAACAAATTTTTTGGGGATGGTTATCTTGCATGCTACTGGAAAAAGAGGATTTCTCCTGATTTGCTTTAAATTTTATAGTGGGGTGGAATAGCCTGGCTTTGGCTTGAACCCACTTGAGTCATTCCTCTTGGGTGAGTACTTTTTCCCACAAGAGTAGGCCCTCTACAAGATGTAATAAAGCAATAAAATTGCATGAATATAAAAGGAAAGTCTGGTATTCTGGTCACCCAGTTAAGGGGAGAGCATAGACCTATTGCCACAAACACAGTAGACACCGTTATTTTTAAAAGCCCAAATCACAATGATCTAAACTATATGAATATTTTGCTTCATAGAAAGCATGGTATTCATTTTAACAGCAAAATTAGTGTGTGGTGACTATCCTAGATTGCTTTATTTTAAATCCATGTCTATCCTACGGTTGCTTCCTTTTAAAACCAGCTATGACTATCCTAGATTGGTTCTTTTTAAGCCAGAAAAAGGTTATGTCTGCAGAAGGCGTTAGACTCAGAAACCTGTTTAGTTACAACCTGTATGCGCCAAAAGATCACTTGTATGCACCACAAAAACAAGTAAATGCGCTAAAACAGACAGTAAATGCACTACAAAAAGTTCTAAATGCGCTATGAAAACTCTAAAATGAGAAAAAAGAAAATGCAGCTAAATTTCTTTTTTTGTTTTTCAGAAATTTTAACAAACTAAGTCAAGCATATGCGCCCTTCTGTTCTATAGATGAGCTGAAACAGTTCCTAGATGTGCCACAATAGTCCCTGGATGTGCCGAAGTACCTGCAAAAGCACTGAAAGAAGCCACAGATGTGCTTTAAAAACCTACAGATGTGCTTCAAAAATCATCGTATGCGCTAAAATGGAATTTTTTGTCAAAAATCTGAATTCCCGAACGCGAGATCCTATGAGTAGATGTTAAAAACAAGGCAATGCCCCATGGTGGGTGCCAATAATGTGTTGTCGATTTTGTGCGAGTCAAATATGTAAAAATGAATGAATCAAACACACCAATAAGACATTATATCAAAACATAATATTAAAGTAATAAAGATTGCAAACTTAGTATCTTGTTATTGATGGCATCCTATCATCCTCTATCTTCAGTATTTTCATTGATTCCAGCTGGCTCTCAGATTGTATGCTAGGCTCAATGAATGGTCCTCCTAAAGAACGAGATTGAATATGAAATGCATGTAATGCTTAAGCTAAGACATGATTGCTGAAAATGAAAGACTATTGATGATGCTATGAATAATAAAACTAGAATGATATAATGCTAGAATGCAATTAATCTCTAATTACTTTGATATGTGTTGTGTAACCCTTGCTTGGATTGGTTGTGCTATTTATAGAGTTTTTCAAAAGCTTCTAATTGGTTGATATGATCAATGATTGTGAAAATTCCTGGCAGATCAAACGGTTGAGGATGGATAAGATTGAAGAAAAATAGAAGAAAGCAGAAAGCAAGATTTGTTTTCTTTTTTCTGTAAAAGAGGTAAGATAAGATGATGAAGATGATTTGTTAAAAATTATCTTTTTGTGAGAGTATGGAAAGATTTTGAAGAAGATAAATAATGAATTATTGAATTCAATTATTTATTTATGGGTGACACAGAGATTCTTCTTAAAATAAAATATTTACCCTAGATTTGAAGAATAATGGAAGATTTCATAATTAAATAGAATATTTAATCATGATTCTGAAAAGATATTCAATTAAATAAAGATATTTAATTAAACCCTTAAGAAATGGTATGAAATGAAATTAATTAAATAATATATTTATTTAAATGCCAGGATTAATCAGATATGACCAATTTTATGCATCTATAGTTACAATTGCAAAAGTAGAAACACGAGGAAGGATAATCCAGTAAAGAGGAATGGACCAGTGCAAAAGATTGATCAGGAATAAACAAAGAAGGATATGGAAAGGATTTCGAGAAAGAAGATACAACTCTGGTTAAGGATGAATCTATACAAGCATCCTATGTAGATGTCTCCTTCATAAACTAAGTTGAGAGCTTTGTCTTAGAGGGAGATCTAATGAAAATATTTCATCCCTTGCCAAAGAAAATGGATCTAATACCTCAACACAAAGATATGTGATTTAGATCAACATTTTCAATCTATTAGTGAATATTGCAAAAGAAAATATGATAATGGAGAAGTTTGTGGAGCATCATAAGTTGATTGTGCATATAGATAAAGAGTTTCTAGCTTTATTGTTTGAAGCATTCAATATGAAATTATGTTAGATTCGAACGGTTATAAAGTGATTTCACTTAGGAAAATTCATTTACGAAAATTATTTGAGAGAAGAAAAGGGTATGTGCAGGATCATGATGGGTCAAAAAGTGGCAATATGATGGGTATGTGGCTGGCGATTATTTTTACCCAAAATTGATGAAACAAAAAGGGTTTTTAAAGGAGATTCTCAGCTTTCCACCAATATAAATTATGCTTTACTTTGAATTTAATAAGTAATTATTATTCATTTTCTATTCAAATTTAATAAAGTCTCGATTGATAGATTGATTGAAAAACATCTATAGCTTTGGGTATCACATTTTTTGAATCCAAAAATGTGTCACATTCTATGCTTTTCATACTATAGGATTAAAAAGAAAAAATTAATTTCATGAAGTTTTGACCAAGTTAAGGTGGTCAGACATATGAGTTTTTTATATTTTTAAAAAGTTGTAATAAAAATTCATAATTAATTATTTACTTAGAAAAAAATTACAAAAAAATATGTATCACATTGGGACACGAGTCTTCTACTTATATCTAAAATATTATAAAAAAATATTATCATTTTATTGTGGTTAGGGTGGTTAGACAAACACCTACTTCTTATTTTATCCCTAAAATTTAATTACTAGCATTGAAATTTCAAATTTTCACCAAATAGATTTTTTTTTAAACAAACCTAGTAGTTTAGAAACTACATTCAATTTGTTATAGATTCTATTCATACATATTTTTAAAATAATATAGATAAGTTATTCAAATTTTTATGTCAAGTTTCCTAACTCTAATTTTTTTGATGTTTTTGCCACTTAAGGGCCTGTTTTTTCCATGATGATCCTACACATACCAAAAATGCAGTGAAAGAGTAATCATAGGTAATTTGTGATCTAGTTTTTGTGAACCCTAATTAGAATAAAGTGAAGAAAAAGGTATTTAAAAATATTTGTTTTCCCTAGTTTCATTGAAATTTCATTTGGAAAGCAATTTGAGTTCATTTGAAATGGCCACACCAAGAGTAATAGAGATTATTAAGCCACAACAAAAATTTAAGAAATACTCAAAAAACTCAATAGAAGATGACTCATTAGCTGCATTTTCACATGTTCCATGTGGGGTTTTACCATAGAGGATATAAAGATTTACATTCGTGATAATATGGATGAATATGATCATAATAAGCTAGTAGATACGTGGATGAAATAACTCACTGGAGACAATTTTGTCATAAAACCAGAATACCAAAACTAGTCATAAAGAAGCTTGATGTATGGAAATGGTTTCCAAATTTTTGTTTTGATTACAAATGGTTTAGGATTGCACTTAAAGTAGAATTTATGATAAGTTTTTTTGGACTAGCATGCCTAGAATGATAACAAAGGAGGTAATTAGAGAGGTTACAGGTCTATGCTCCACCAAACCTATTCTTGTGTTGAAATCAATGAAGAATGAAGTTGTAATGGAACTAATAGGTTGAACATATGATAAGAGAGCTCTAGCAGTAAATCCTATTAAAAATCTAGCTATGAGATATGTAGCAATGTTAATTGGCTATAAAATCTACTTCAAAAATAGGGAAAATCAGTATGTATCACCACAATCAATTTGGCATATAAAATGGATAAAAAAAGGTGCTAATTATGATCTTTATGAGCTACTGACGAAAACTTGATGGAGAATTTTAGGAAAACCAAGGAGAAGAAATACACATTAAAGTATGGGACATTGGTTTTGTGTTTACTTTATTATTTCTTGAAGGAGCTTCCCACAACAAATAGTGTGACATGGCTACAAGGAATACTAGTAGCTCATTAGATTGTAGAATTTATGAGAAGTCTTGGTGATACAAAGGCACAAGATGATGCTCTTACTACTTTCTTTGTAGTTTTCCAAAAAAGGATGCATGCAAGAGACAAAATTCCAAGAAAACTAGTAGATAGATATCAAAATGATATTAATTTTTTGGTAAATTCATCATAGAGGTAGTTGAACCAAGGACTATGTGGATCCTTGCATTGGGATATGAGGTCACTAAATAAGAAATTATTGGCTTAGATGATATTTTTTTTGAAGAGTCCAAAAGATACCACTAAAGCAAGGCATGCCACCTATGAAGAGAAATCCATGGAGGTGCACATGGAGTAGAAGAAACCATAGATATAGAAGAAGGTTAGAAATATGGTTGATTATTTGTAAGGGAAATGGAAATATCAAAGGAACAAGTGCAACAAGCAAGAGAAAAGGCTAAGGAAAAATCAAGTGTTGTAGGAGGATCTAGAAGCATAAGAAGATCTAGTAGGACCACTACCACTCCTCCTATTCATAAGTCCTCTATGACTAGGAAACCTATTGGAGAGAAAAGGAAATCAATAGATATTCCTTTGGTGAAGGATAAATCCCCTTTGATTATGTGCATGAAAAGGAAAAAGAAGATGAAGGATAATTTGGTAGCACCAATTGCTAACCTTGCAAAGAGAAACCAAAGAAAAAGGATTTTAGAGAAAATAATATAAGTGTGAATATAGAAGAAGAAGAAGAGGAGGAAGAAGGAGGACACCAATTGGTCTAGAAAAGGAAGGAAGAGGCTTCACAAAGTGAAGCAAGACCAAAGAAGCAAAAGGTAGATATAGTTGATACTTATAAAGAAGAATAACTTGAGAAAGAAAAAGAAGCATTTGTAATGCACATGTGGCAAAAGAAGGGAGAAGCCACTGAGAAGTAATATTTGGAAATAAAGAAGTTAGAAGTAAAGAAAAAAGAATCAAGATGTGAGAAAAAAGTAGAAGCAAATACCTTTGGAAAGAGCTCACAATTCGATGAAGGTAGAAGCACTTGTAAATGGAATGATTCAACATGATATTCTTTGAGAGACTAGATCTTTATACAATGAGGTTAATGACATAAATAAGGCCACAATAGTTGAGGGAATTGTAAAATACATTATCATGCTTGAAGTGGACATGAGGAACCTACTAGAGAAATTACCTATGGAGCTTTAGGATGTTTTGGTAGAGAGAAGATAAAATTCTATTGATGAAGAGGCCAAGATGAAGGCCTATGCTCTTGAAATTATTAATGCTCCCTTGTATACAAAGAATAAGGCCACATTGGCTAACTGTACACAAGATAATTGAGAACAAAACAATGGGTGACAAGAATGATGAGTAGATACAAGGATAATCATGAGAGAATCTGAAAGGAGACAATTGATAAGGTTGTAGACCTAGCACAAAGGCTAGTAATGACCCAAAAAAGCAAGGATATTGCTCTAGAAGTTGTTGTTGCAAAATAAGCTACTCATGACAATGATGCTCAACATGAGCATGCGACAAATGAAGAGTGTATTTAAGAAAATACTCCCCCAAAATTAGAAGAGGTGGCAAAAGAAGATGAGGAATCAGAAAAGAATGTTGAAGGAGAGAAAGTCATCGAAGAAGAAGCTTGGTACTTGAGGAAAACATTGAAATTGGACAAGAAAAACCTAAGACTCATGTTGGGCGTGTTTTCTTTGGTGGAGGATTCACTTTCTTCCTTCTAGTGCTCTAATTTTGACATATCCCTGTCCGGTCTTAGGTTGTGTGTTCCTCAAGAGGTTGTTCTTTAATGTTTCCTTTGCTTTAGGGGTTGTTGTGGAGTGGTTTTGTTCCCTCCCTGCTATTATTGGAAGTGTGTGTCTAGAAGGCATTGAAAGTTCCCTTATTGTTTTGTTGGTTTGGTTCTGGGTCTTTTGGTTGTGGCGTGTGTCTTTCTTATAGGACACTTTCTATGAGCTAGTTCTTTTGGCTTGGTGGTTTCCCATGTTTTATTTTAAGACCTAGAATTTGCTAAAGGATGATTCTGCTATTTTTATGGAAAAGTTCTCACGTGCTGAGATGGTGTTGGTTCATCTTTGTTCAGTGGAGTTTCTTCTGCTAAAGCTACTCTTGGTTTCTTTGGAGGTACTATGGGATAAGTGGTATTCAAAGATTATTTCGAAGACACGATTTCTTTTGTTGTTGTTGTTTGATAAGTTCATTCTTTCTACTACAATCTCTACCTTCTCTCTAGATACTAGGTCTTCTTTTGAGGTGGAGACCTCTCCTATGGAGGTGGAGTCCTCTCCTTTTGTGGTTGAGGTGTGTTATGTGGTTGAAGGCTTACTCCTATATTTCCCATTGAGGTAGAGCCCATTCCTATTTAGGTGGAGTGTTGTTTTGCAGGTGTTTTGTGGCTATTGTGGCAAGGATGAGCTTGCAATTTTCTCCTATAAAGGTGGAGAAAATAGCTAACTTTTATGGGACAATGTTGGAGTCTTGAGTGTTTATGATGACTTCTCCTATAGAGGTGGATAGGGAATGTTGTTGGGCTCTATTTTTTTTTTCCCATGTGGTAGTCTATGTCTTGGTTGTTTCAACTAGTGGGATGGAGAGTTTGATTTTCTTGAATGATTGGTTTGCTACTGCCTAGATGTTGTAGGAGGTGTTTTTAGGTTCACGGTCCCTACCAAAACCTAGTTGTGTAGGGTTGATGGTCCCTTCAAAACCTATGGGTTCAAGATCCCTATAAATTCTTGGCTCTCTATTTGGAAGTTGGGTTTTGCTAAGTACTGGTTTGGGTTGAGGTTTTATCTATGTTTTACTGCTAGTTGTTCTTGGCTTTTTCTTTTGGTAGCTTGATCATCCTGTTTTAGGTTTTGGGTCCCTTTAAAACCTATTTGTAAATGGTTTTGGGTCCATTCAAAACCTATTTGTAAATTGTTTTGGGTCCATTAAAAACCTATTTCAATGGTTTTGGGTCCATTCAAAACCTACTTTTCCCTCTAATTAAAACCTGAGACTCCTCCTCTAGAAAACCTAGACCAATCTACAGATGTGAAAAAAATATGTTAAAGAAGAAATCAATGATGTAGATAAGAAATATGAACAAGATAGTACCTCCAAATATGCAAGAATAGAAGAATAAACACATGTAGACTCCAATATGGGCAAGGAAAATGAAGTATAAAAGAGAGTTATGGATATTATGAAGATTTTTGGTGAATCCTCCAACTCCTCTAGAGATTCCTTAAAAAACCTACTGAGCATACAACTCAAGTTCTAGCCTATTATTTCTTCACAATTGCTACAACTTCCAATGCAATAGGGAAATGTAGATCTAGAAAAAATCTCCCCACTCCAAAAGCTACAATTGGGAGATTTATTCCACGCATCTACTTGGAAGGAGACCATAGAAACACATCAAAAGAGTGGAGAGATAATGGAGGAAGTAGTGAATGCATTGCAAGAGGTCGTACCCATTACAAACATTGACACATCACCCTCTAGTATGGACAATATAAATATTTTAATTGATTCTTTTAAGGAATATTCCTCTGGTCTTACAGGATGAGTGGAGAAAGAAATAGAAAAGAAAATGAATGATAAAAAGATGCTAGAAATTACCGAAAAGTGTTCTCTTGCACACAAAAAGTTTCAAAAAACTTGAGGGATGTAAAAAAAATTGTAGATAAGGTGAAGGCTCTTTTTAAATATTTCATGAAGTCGCTTGGTGCCACATAAAGCATAAAAATGAGATAGACTCCATTGAGTCCTCTTCAATAAAGCTTCTAGTGTCTATGATCTGAAACTTGATCTAGTTGGTACCACAAGGAATGCAATTCAGGATTTTCATAAGAAGTTCTTCCAGCTATAGGCACAAAGGAAGAGTTTCATTTTGTAGTTTAGAGAGATAAGGGACTTCATGAATGACAAATTTATATCTATCTCTAGTGCTCTTTTGAGTGCTACTAAAGCTACATAGATGAATCTTTTTCCTAGCACTTTGGAAGGAGAAGAGATCTTGATGGAATTCAAAACACAATGCATATTTCTTGGGACAACAATGAAGACATGGAAGGAAGGAAAATAAGAATTGTAGACCAATTTGTAGAAGGTTTAGGTGTCAAATTCCTTCGGTTGACAACTATTCTTACTCTTTATGCTTTTTAGTTTTCAGTTTTACATTCTTTGTACATATGTGGAGTATATAGAGTAGTTTCCACTATAAAATTTTTGGTTTTTCTTTCGTATATGACTTAGGGGGAGTCAATTCTATCTTTTAGTATGTGTATATGCACATATTTCTTAGAGGGAGATCCAATATAAGCTAGAATAGTTGTTGTATGCACCCTTTTCCCTTGATGTCAAATGGGGAAAATGTTTTGGAGATAATTTGGTATGTTTCCATCAATGAAAAAGGGTGAGATTGTTGGAAGGTTGTCACTAATTCTATTGTTGGAAACATGAGCATGAGGGATAAGAACAAGGTATATTACTATGTGTTATAGTGTTTACATTTATATCAACATTTTTTCTTGATATGAAGATCATGGTGTAGATCATTTTGGTTGGTTCTAACAAGTTTTGGAGTATTTGTGGAAGACATTTTTGCAAGATGGTTTGATCCGGTAAAGTTGGTTGTAATGGAAGATTGACTAAGTGTCAACTCCATTAATTCTATGTAATAGAGCTCTATTTTTTGGTCCACACCAGTCTGTGAATGAATATTTCATTTTGTGCTTCTAATATTATTTTGTTGGTTGTTAGAAGTACCTAATTCTAGAATTTCATCATGCTTTGGCTCTTGGTTTGAGAGATATAAGTAATAGAAGTTTGAGCTGGAAAGTTACAATTGTTTCTTGTATAGTGTATGAGTGGGAGAGTCTGCACTTCTCCACAGATAAGTTTTTAACTTTTTGGTCTTAAGGAGATATTAAAAAATGTCAATAGAGTATGAATTCTAGTTGGCATGATTTTTTGAGGTACACATGTTTGAATATGGATACATAGTTGAATAATTTTTGCATTAGGTCTTTTGTGGTGATGACCTAATAGGTGTCAAGGTATGGAAAACTGAAATATGTATTGTGGTTTTATATGGGAGCTATTGTAGGTCCATTTCAACCTATTTCAAATCTTTTTAATATTTGAATCTTGGAATGAGGCATATGTGAAAGGATTTGAGCCAAAAAGTTACATTTTCTCTATTTTGGATGTTACATCTAATTAGGCCAACCTAATTGATGTTATGCTTCAAGAAGATATATATGTTAGATCATTTTTGGTGTTTTGAAGAAGGTAAGGAATGAAAGACATGTAAGTGATATGAATGATGGAAATTTTATTAGAGTAGTGCAAATTTAAGTTGTGAATATTGAGTAGAAGATTAGAAGTGATGTGAATGCAGAGAAAAGTAGAGTGTTAGATCAAAATCAAATGAAGTATATAGAACTAGTTTATTGAGCTTCATTGGAACTGTAATTCATGCATATGATAGATGCAACTATAATAGTTCAAACTAGGCTATGATCCACAATCTCTATTCTATCATTTTATTAGTAGGTAGTGAGTCCACTTGGATAATGATTCCACCTATAGTGAGAAATTATGTAAATATACTATAACTAGCTATAATATATTGTGAGCTAATCCTCACCATGGTTTTTTACATTTTGGTTTTCCCATGTAAAAATCCTAGTGTTCATGTGTCATGTGATGTTGAATGTTTCATTCTTTCTTTCATTAATGTGATTGAATTTACTAATAGGATTGGATATTTAAATGTTTGAATGGCTTAAGAGAATATTGATTCACCCCCCTCTCAGTATTCTAGGTTTTCAACATTTTACAACTACCTTAATAAGTGTAAATTTTCAATCATTAACATGGTATAATGAAAGTGGACTTTAGAGATAGGTTATTTTTATTTTCATTTTTAATATTCTTGATAAATGTTGTCAAAACATACAAAAATTTACTCATTCATTCCTCTCAAATACACTTAGCAATAATGGTAATATTAACACTAAGATATTATTTTTTACACAAGGAATTTCAACCATATACAAAAGTTACAAGGATTATATTTGGGTTATTTTCTTCACACTTGATTTTACATATTACTATAATGAAATGAAAGTAGTTGTCTCATCATTTTAGTTGCATCATCAAAGTCCTCTATACCTATACAGTGACATAAAATTCTCCAATGGCTATGAGATGCTCACCTCCCAATTATTGACCTACTCATAGGTAACCCTCAAGCTAGGATATCTCCCTAAGAATCGGGTTACACACATACAACTATTTGCAAAATATATAAATAATTTCAACATAAAAATGAACACATATTTAACCCTTAATCTATTTTTCTGTCACTAAAAGAACACAACCTCATAAAAAATATAACCCAAAACCCCCATTTTTCTCATTCACATAAGCTAGGTATGCTTTACTCATAAGGGTGAAATGATCACTAGTATTCATCCAAAAAATTTAACACATATTAAAAGAAAATTGAATATCAAATAGACACAAAACATAGCATTTAAATATCTTACACAAACCTTGCACAAAATGGACTTTAGAAACCAAGAAGAACTACCTCCTTGAGCTCTCTAAATGGTGAGGATGAGTTGAGTATCATCTTCAACTCCAACTCCATCTCTATAATCTCTTTTTGTAATGCCCATTCTAATACCAACAAATAAAACACAATTAAATATCTAATTATTATGAAGAAATCGATTAAATAGATAGAGATGATATGTTTTCTTTTAAACTAAAAATTTCCTTAATAATATGGATATAAAGAATAATGTTGAAATCTTGTCTGAAGGTTAGATCTTTCCATTACTATTAATATTAAAATATACAATCCTTCATTTTCACATAAATTAAGGAACTCATATATCAAATATTCTTCAACAAACCAAAAATGTGTTATACAAACCTACAACATTGAATAAAGTAGCCCAGTATTGCTTACCTCCTAGCCATAGGACCGATAAGTCCACCCCTTAGCTTAACACTAGCTGCCACAAAGCTGCAACTTGTTTATAAGCTCACACAAAGCGATTTTTTTTAGCTCAAATACAACATGACTCACACAGAGAAAATAATAGCTCACACAACAAATAATGGCTCACAGAGAGCAAATATTGTTAGTATCCTAATAAATCATTGAATTCCATTATCATTTTGAGAAAAAATTACATCCACATAAATAAAAAAATTTCTTACCTCTTTTCTTCAGATTTTAATCCCCATTCTTTGCAACTTCTTTTGGCCTCTTTTCTCTAGCTCTCCTTCCCCTTCCAAAAATCTGTTTTCTCCATTATTTCCAATACTTTCCTTTTCCTTTTCCTAGCCTCCTCAACACTCTCTTTCTTTTCTCTTTAATAGAGCTTCCATTTGAAACTGCTCATATTTCTTGAAAATAAAATAATAGAGACCATACATTTTCCCTAATAACAATTAAAAAAAATTATTTGAATCACTTACTTATTCTTCTAATTTCTAAACTATTTTATAATTCAAGCAACCTTTATTATAATACTTTTCCATAAAAGATAATCAATACTTCATGTTTATTATCATGCCATAAAAATAATATTAATGTTAATGTTCATCATTTAATCATCATACTATATTATCAAATAAATATTCTAATAAACATAATTAGCTATGACCCAACAACTAACTTGACTCTCAAATAATTTTAGCCATGCCTCACACTTTCTAAGAGTCAAGCCAAAATAGTCTTCCCCATAATCCTCAAGTGAAAAACTTCTCTCCATACCAAAAAGGAAAAAAATAAAATCACAATACTCCAAGAATCCCTCTACTCTCATTCTCAAGTGGAAGTATATAAAAATCCGTAATTGGAGTTCCATGAATGAGTGTCACTTGTCACTCTATCATTCCTCCCTCTAGCACACTCTCCCACAAGTGCTCACAGATGTGAGAATTTTTACGAAATGAGGATTGTACTTGGATGCTCTTCCCATGATCTATTACAAGGAGGATCACACATTGAGAGTCCTTTGTGGGCCTCCCAAAGCTCATAAATGAGCCTAGGGGAATGGGAGTGAAACAAGACAAGTCAAATTTTCTCACCCCAAGGTTTGATTTCGTCACTCATCTTAATGGTCCATTAGGAGGGGTCATTTCAAATCCCTTGACCAATTTTTGGGTTTAAATAAACCCCATACCTATAGCTACTTACCCTAAGGCACCAAAATCCATGGAAATAATTTAAAAATAAGTTCTTAAAGCCACCCAAAAACCCCATTAAAGAAAGCATATAATATTTTCCATATCAAATGCCAACTCACATCCTAGGGGTCACTTGTCATTAAATAAAATCACAACCACACATTCATAATTAAAATTAAAAATTAAACACATCATAAAGAGATAATAGTCCCTCCATATGAACTATGGTCTTAGTTTCATGGTTTAATTAAATTAGGTTCTCAGGAGATCTCTTATTCCATGGACCATGGAATTATACCTACTCACTCAATTCCACATGTCAATATGTTCAATAATTTCATAAACATAATTAAACAACCACATATGCATATATTCACAACTCAATCCACATAATAAACTATTCACGATGTTACCATCTAGTAATTTTTTTTAGCAAGATCCAATTTAAACATAATTTTCATCATTCATAATAATCAAATATCACAAGGCATATTTCCTTTAATCTTCATACGATAAATACAACCAACATTAATAATCTCAATTAATCATCGAAATATCCTAGGCTTATCATTTTATTCTAAAATTATCTAATCATTGCATTATAAGTTTTACCTCTAAGAATCTAAAATTGTAAAGAATATAATGGTAAGAAATATCTAACCACTACACCATATAAAAATAATTATTTTTTACTACTAAGCCAATTATACCAACCTTCATAATCAAGTGAAGCATCACACAACACATTTTCTCTAATCTTCATAAAGTAAAACAACATCAATTAACACCAATTAATCATCTAAATATTCTAGGTTATCTTTTCATTGTAAATTCATCTAATATTACTTTATCAATTTTAACTTTGAAACACATGAGATTGTAAGATCATATTTAAATTCTCTACTTTTATCATACATTAATGATCATTGCATTTCACTAATTTGAAGTATCAATTATTTTAATCATGCAAAGAATCATAAGGTATCAAGTCAATTGAATTCAACTAGTGCCAATGTTAGGTCCATCCCATAATAGTCTTCATTGATGTTTTATGATTCTCAATCCATTTCTTTATAATGTATGTGTGTGGGAAATGTTAGTATCAAAGTAAGATAATAAAAACACACCAATGCAACATTAAACTAAAGAAAAGCTAAATAGAATGAAATCAAAGAAATCAAACAGAGCTTCTTCAGAATCGTTCCATTGTCCTCTATCTCTAGTGATTTGCTTGAAGTTGCTTCTCTCAGATTGTGTAAGCAAAGCTTCTCAGAATGGCAACCTGCAGAACGAGTATGCAAAGAGAGAGTACTTCTCTATCCTATATGCTGGTGGAGTGAAATATTGATATACGATATGCACAGGGGCTGGATTATGCATATGGATTATGAATGCTATTAAAGCTATGATATGAGGATGATAAGCCATGATATGGATTGCTAATATGCTAAGCTATGCTATGCTATGATTCTAAAGGCTATGGATGCTGGAAGGCTGATTGACTATAGTTTTCCCATATGAAAGCTTCTCCTGCTTTTGAAGACCCGACAGTCCTTTTTATAGCTTTTTGTGCAAGAGCCTAGTGGCAAAGATCAATGGCGTGAGATTGTCCGTAATTTTGAATGGTGAGAGATGAGGTTGAGAGGAAGATGGAAGATGTTGGGAGGTTGGAGAGAAGAATGAGGTTTGTCTTCAACCCATGGGAACAAGCTTGCTCAAAAAGAGAAATTAATTTTCTTGAAGTTTGTTTTCACTTGTTGAAGATAATCCAAATTAAATAAATAAATTTATTTAATTTCATGAGTTTGATTTTTGATTTTAGAACTATAGAAGACTTAATTAAATATTTGAATATTTAATTGTGAATAGACTTTAGAAGATTTTAATTAAATATTTAGAATATTTAATTGTGAATGGAATTTGGAAGAATTAATTAAATATTTAGAAAATTTAATTGTGAATAGACTTTAGAAGAATTTTAGAAGAGAAGAATATTTAATCTTTATTTGAATAAAATATTCAAGCCAAGATTATATGATAATCAATATAAATAAATCATAATGTTTATTTAATTAATTAAGAAATGGATAAGGAAAGTGATTAAACAAACTTATTTATTTAATCAAAATGAAAGAATGAACAATAAAAATAATTTTTAAATTTATTTATACGCAGATTGAATTAGAGATTTAATTAAATATTAAAAATATTTAATTAATTATCGACTATTGTGATGTGACCATTTTACCGTATACATTTTTCCCCTCTTTGAAGTGACGTGTTTTACGCATTGCTTCAAAGAATTTTGAAATTTTCCCCAGATGCTAATTGTCAAATGTTGATAGGTATATGCCCCAGCGAATGATGAATCGATAAGATTTTGAGTTTTGTGAATTTTTTTGAATTTTTAGATTTTTGGAATTTGTCAATTTTTATGATTTTTAAGATGTCGATTCATCATCCGAAAATTATGATGTGAAGAAATTGACGTGGAAAGATGTGAGATGAAAAATTGATGACCTAAATTGCCCCTAATTTGATGATGTTTGTTTGATAAATTTGTTCCCAAAGTTGTTGGAAAACAAATAGTAGCTGATAAATTTTCTTTCAAGTTAATGAAAAACAAATAGTTTGTTTGATAATTTTGCTTCTAAGGTTGTTAAAAGCGAACAGGATTTTGATAAATTTGCTTTTCATGATGATGAAAAAAAAATAGGTTGTTGATAAGTTTTCTTCTAAAGTTTTTAAAAGCGAATAGGATTTTGATAAATTTTCTTTTCATGATGATGAAAAACAAATAGTCAGATTTGACTGATTTTCTTTGATTTGAGTGATGTGATCTGATTCATTAATTTGATATTGATTTTTCTTTGACTTGAGTGATGTGATATGATTCGTTGACTTGATATTGATTTTTCTTTGACTTGAGTGATTTCTTCCTATTCAATAGGAGAGATTGAGTGTCTTGCAGTTACGGGAGAAATTCCTAAAGATATGAAACGTTTGATACTTTGCTAGCTTTTGGGAAAATCTATGAAATGCAAAATAAATAATGTAACTTGAATGTAATCTTATACTAACCATGCAGAGTAGCTATACAATATTGCCATTCTGAGAGCTTATTTGTGCTTTTTTTTTGTCATCATAGAGCATTGAAATGTTGAAAGTTAATACAAGCATCAAAGGGTATGTTAGCACCAGTGATGACCTGAGTATTAATTTCACGAATTTTGATATAGCAAGATAATACAAGCATCTAGGTATAATTGAACCGAGATGACTTGAGTATCACCTGCATAAAAAAACAAGTGTTAACCCGTTTCCCATGCAAATTATGAAATGTCATCAATGATACTTAGTAGAGCATGTCTCGTGACCAATTTGCATAGTACTAATGATTCACTCACAAACAGTAGACAAAGAAAAATCATACTCCTTCCTTGCTTTTCTAGTTCAGTACATCATTGAATTGCTCCAGAGATATGATAGAAAATCAACCAACAATTCAAATTTTGCTTAAAGTATTCCAAACATTATTCAAATTAAGATCATCCAACTTGGTTATCAACATTGATGTTTGTGTTTTGATTAACGTTGTTTAAACCACATTGTTTGATTTTATTGGCATTGAGTGAATGTTGTGGTATTATGGTCGATTTGATGCGTCAATGCATGTTGTGCTTTGTCAAACTGTCATTTGTCTGTTTGTGATGTTCTAAAAGCTCGTTACCCCTCTCTTGTTTAGTCTGTGTTTCTGCCCCCAATGTAAAAACAACTTGATTGTTATGGATATGTACAAATTTCATCAAGCCATGATTAAACACAAGGATTCTCGTTGGATGATATGGATATGATAGATATGTACAAATGATAGATATGGATAGATGATGTCGTTATGCAAATGCAAGACATAATCTAATAGATAGAGGAGCCCATTTTGATCACAAGTAGCACCTGTTTGCCAGGTTTTCACCACTTGTTTTTATTGCACTTTTTCAAGACTTTTTTTTATTTTTATGCATTTCTTTAGGACTTTTTCTGATTTTTTTGTATTTTTTTCAGGACTTTTTCTGCTTTTTTTGTATTTTTTTAGGACTTTTTCTGATTTTTTTTGTATTTTTTTAGTACTTTTTTTTATTTTTTTAGTTTTGATGATTTAGACATAGAACTTCTTCAAACGAATGTTATTGATTGGTTCTTCAAATAGGTCCCCTTCTGATGTAGATAACTGATATGCTCCAGAACCGTATGCTACAATGATGACAAATGGACCAAGCCAATTTGGTTCAAATTTTTCTTTCTTTTCTCTGTCTTGTTGATTGCATGGATTTTCTTTCAAGAATAAGTCACCTACTTGAAATGTATGTGGTTTAACTATGTGATTGTAGCTACGGGACATAACTTTTTGATAACCCTTCAAATGATCAGCTGCATGTTGACGTCTTTCATCTAACAGTTCTATCTCTTGCAAATGAGATACTCGGTATTCTTCATCATTTATCAATCCTTTCAATGAGACCCTAAGTGAAGGTATTTCAACCTCTAATGGTAAGATCGCTTCTGCTCCATATACCAAGGCATATGGGGTAGCTCCTGTTGGTGTGCGAATGCTGGTTCTGTATGCCCACAAAGCTGGATTTAACTGGACATGCCAATCATGACCGACATCATTTACCGTCTTCTTCAAGATCTTCAAGATTGTTTTGTTTGAAGCTTCTGCTTGACCATTTCCTTGTGGATAGTAAGGTGTAGAGAACTTGTGTTGGATGTGAAATCTTTCACAAAGTTTGTCAACATCCTGATTCTTAAAAGGCCTCCCATTATCAGTGATGATAGAATTAGGAATTCCATATCGACAGATGATGTAATTCAAGATAAATGAAGAGATTTGTTTAACGGTCATGGTTGTCAAAGGAACAACTTCGATCCATTTTGTAAAATATTCTATAGCCGTGATGATAAATTTATGCCCATTTGATGATGAAGGATGAATTTTTCCAACAAGATCTAGTCCCCAATGAGAAAAAGGCCATGTCGGAGTGAAAGGCTATAGTTCCTGTGTAGGTGCATGAATAAGATTCCCATGGATCTGGCATTTAGAACACTTCTTAACAAAAGTAAAAGATTCTTTCTCCATGGTAGGCCAATAATATCCCATTCTAACAAGTTTCTTGGCTAAGGTTAAACCACTTGAATGAGTTCCACAAATACCACCATGAACCTCTTGTAAGGCTTGTTTAGATTCTTCATGTTCAAGACATTGAACGAGCGAACCATCAAGACCACGTCGATAAAGGATATCAACGATCAAGGTATAACGGGATGATTGGCGTATGAAATTCCTTTTTTGGTTTCAGGATAAGTCCGGAGGTAAGATGTTGTTTTTCAGATAGTTATAAATCTTTCCATATAAAGGTGAATCAGAACTGGTTAAATGGCATATGACTTGGGTCTCAATATTATCATAGGCAGGAGAAAACAATTGTTCCACCAAGAATTCGTACCATTTTTTATTTTTTGGTAATTGTAACAAGGAAGCAATTGTAGCCATTGCATCTGCAGCTTTATTATCAATCCTTGGGATTTGTGAAAACTTGATTGCCACAAAATACTTTTTATAATCATCCACCATGTTCTTCTAAGGTAGCAACTTATCATCTTTTGTCTGATAATCATCATTGATTTGATTAATGACAAGTTGTGAATCACCGTAGATTTGCAGCTCTGTAATCTACCAATCGAATGCTATTTTCATTCCCGTGAGCAATGCTTCATATTTAGCTATGTTATTTGTGCAGGGAAACATCAACCGATATGATTTTGGGATGGTATGTCCTTTAGGTGTGACAAAAAGAATCCCTGCCCCCGAGCCATGTTGCATGTAAGATCCATCAAAGTACAATGTCCATGATTTCTTAATTGTTGTTGTGAAGACATCTACATCAAGAAATTCAATGTGCATTGGGTTTTCTTCTTGTAAAGGTGCTTTGGCCAACTAATCTGCTATGACCTATCCTTTTATAGCTCTTCGATCTACATAGTGAATGTCAAACTCACTTAAGATCATTACCCATTTTGCAAGTCTTCCTGTTAAGGCAGCTTTGCTTAAGAGGTATTTTAGTGGATCGATTTTAGTTATCAGCTTAACTATATGAGCCAACATATAGTGGCACAACTTTTGGGAAGCAAACACTACTAATAGACAAGTTTTTTCAATGAAAGTGTAGTTTAGTTCATGACTTGTTAAAGTTTTGTTGATATAGTATATGGCCCTTTCTTTGCCTGTAGAATCCTCCTATGCTAGTAACGCTCCCAAAGATACTTTTGTTGCTAAAATATAAAGTATGAGTGGATTTCCTGGAACTGGTGGAATTAGGACTGGTGGATTTATGAGATATTGCTTGATCTGATAAAATGCTACTTCACACTTTTCCTCCCATTTGAATGGGACATTTTTATGCAATAGATGTGTAAATGGTAAGCTTTTGTCTGCTAGTTGAGCTATAAACCTCCTAATGGATTGTAGTCATCCTTGTAGTGACCAGAGCTGATTGATATTTCATGGTGGTGGTATGTTCATTATAGCTTGTACTTTTTCTGGATCAACTTCTATGCCCTTTTCTAAAACAATGTATCCCAGGAGTTTTCCAAATTTAACGCCGAAGACACATTTCTTTGGATTGAGTCAAACATTGAACTTCTCCATTATGATAAAGATTTTTGACAAGATTTCTAGATGTCCTTCCCTCGTGTTGGATTTTTCCAATAAGTCATCCACATAGTCCTCCATGAAAGTGTGCATCATGTCATGAAAAATGGTGGTCATTGCTCTTTGATAAGTCGCTCCTACATTTTTAAGCCCAAATGGCATGACATTCCAACAATAGGTACCCCAAGGGCACGTGAACGCTGTTTTATCTTGATCCTCTGGTGCAATCTTTATCTGGTTGTATCCTGAAAATCCATCCATTAATGAATACATTGCATGACTAGCAGTTAAATCAACAATCATATCTATGTTTGGTAAAGGAAAATCATCTTTTTGGACATGCTTTGTTCAAATCCCTAAAATCTGTACAAATTCTAATCCTTCCATCTGACTTTGAAATAGGTACAATGTTGGAGATCCATTCTTCATAATCAATAGACTGAATAAATCCAACATCTAAAAGCTTCTTTAACTCTTCTTTAACCAATAATGCAATATGTGGATGCATTTTTCTGAGTTTTTTCTTCCCATGTTTTGCCCCTATGTTTATAGATAGATGATGCATTATCAAATTAGGGTCCAACCCTGGCATATCCGCATATGACCAAGCGAAGTTGATTTGATTTTCCTTCAAGAACTCTGTGAATTTTAGTACTTCTTCCACTGTTAATGATGCTGCAAGTTGCAAGATTTTTGACTGCTCTGTTGTACTTATGTTGATTGATTATGTGGGCTCAATCAAAACAAAAGATCTTTCTTGATAATTTTTTGGAAGAGTGTCAAGTTTCTCATCCTTCAGTGCCTCAAAAAGGTTTTCACCATCGGATTCACTCTTTATTTTTCTCTTGTTGTGACCTACCACTGCCGTTTTTCAGTTTTCACTGATAGATCCATCTTTTATTTCATTTATTTTGCAGCGAAGATACTTGACACCCTCCCTATCAAAATCTTGAGTATGAGATTATTCGATGGAACACTTGTTTTCTTGATTAGATGAACCAAGGAAATTTACAATATCCTCATCATCATTGAATGTAGGGATATGGATAGGTGCATTGTTGTCCCAATCAATAAGTTCTAGATAGAGTAAAGGTATGGGATCATTAGGTTGTGTAAGGTCTTGAACTGTCAAAGTCATGATATGGTTATCATTTTCATGATGGACAAGGTCTATGATGGTATTCTCCTATTGATTATCAATCTCGTTAAAATATGAATCATCCTCACTTGAGTCATGATCGCTTTGTAAAACATAATCAAGTGGAGGCCTTGAGCCCTCCCCTTGTAAGAACGTGGGTGCAAATTTGTGTATGACATCCACCCTTTTCTCTGTTAAGAATGTATCATCAGAGACATCATCCCATTCACATTTATTGGAATCAGTGTCTGAACTATTTTGCAATTGGAAAACTGATCCATAAAATTTTTGTAGAGTGACATTTTCATGGGATTTATCTGAAAGTGATTCTCCTTCATGAGTTTGTTGTGCTCGTTGTTTTGTTGACTCTTCTGTATTCTTACCATATCCAAGTCCTGTTTTATCTTTTGGATACATTGAAATAGGTTGAATTGGCTCAATAATTCCTTCTTTTCTTTTTCCTATAGGATCATTTCCTTCAGAGCCCATTCTTTGCATGATGATATACCCTTTACCATATTGTTCGATAGGTAACTTGATGTGCAAGAGAGATTCATCTTCATATTTGTATAGCCAGCTTAGGATGTCCCTATCTTCAGCTTCTTTCTCGGTGGTGTTAGCTTTAATGAATTGTCCATCAAACTTTGTGATTGGCACAAAAGCTTGGGATGTAGAGGCTGTTGTCGAAGAAAGAGGTAAGATAGAAAGGGATAGCGAATATTCACCTACTCCTTTGTCTTTTAAATGTAGCTTGGTGTCAAGATTCTTTGTCAATTCTTGCAATTGACCTTGTAGATTAGAAGAAGAAGCAATAAGAGCCTCCCTATTGTGTGGCACAAAGGCGTCTTGAGTTGCTCGAAGATTTGAACAAGTTTGGGTACTATTGTAATCAGATTGTATAGTTATTTCTTGTCCATCATATGAAAACTTGAGGCATTGATGGTATGTTGATGGTACCGCCTACATATCATGAATCCATGGGTGACCGAAAAGTATGTTATAGGAAAGATCCTGATCTAGAACCTGACAAAAAGTATTTTTCACAACAGCTCCCACTCTGATAGGTAACATTATTAGTCCTTTAGAAGCTCTTTCTTCATCATCATATGCCTTGATAGTTATTTTCCTTTGTGGATCAATGGAATTTTCTGATATTCCTAAGGCATGTATTAGCTTTAAGGTACAAATGTTTAAACCGGCTCCTCCATCTATCAAGACACGTCTAATTCGGTGTTTATGGATCATGACTTCAAGATAAAGCGATGAATTATGTGGATGTGTCATGGAGGCATCATCTTTCTTGGAGAATGAAAGACAACTGGGGGAAGAAAAATGTCCCACCATGGCTTGAAATTTGTTTACATCCAAATCAGTTTCTACGGTTGTGTTTAAAAGAGCTTCTTCTAAAATATTCTTGTGTACGGGGGATATTTTGAGAAGTTCAAGGATGGAGATTTGAGCTGATATTTTTCTCAATTGATCAACTAGATTATAATGACTTGGAGAAGGAATAGCTACCTTAGATGAACTTCCTTTTAAGACAACTTTTGCTTGTCCTCTCGTAGTCACATTAACTTGTTCATATTCTTGTTTTTCCTTGATTTTGATAACATTAACCCGTTGATCATCTGCATAAATGTGGCAGATTATGTTGTCTTCAACATTATTTATACTTTTTGCTTTGGTATCTAATTTTTCCCCCTTTTGATAGTTCGGTAAAGGATCTTTGAATGCTTGATGATTGTCATTGGTATGATGTCCTTCAATCGTGATGGTGCCATTGTCAATTAAATCTTGTACTAGATTTCGCAAGGCTTGACAGTTATTTGTTCTATGACCTTTACATCGATGATAATTGCAATAATATGAGTCATTCCATGATGGTGGTTTGAATCGTGGCTCAAAATCTCTTTGTGGTGGTAAGGTGATAACCTTACTATCGAGAAGCTCCTTGAGAGCAGACTCAAGAGATTGACCCAAAGTGGTAAAATTCTGTCAAATTGAAAAAAATGGAGGTCTTGGTAGATTTGATGTTTGGGTATTGCCAAGATTGTTATTGAAATTACCATGATTATCCTTGTTGTTTTGATTGCTCAAGCTTTCTTGATTGGAGTTTTGTCCTTGTTGATTTTTGTTTCCTTGTTGGTTGGTATTTCCTTGTCGGTTGTTTCGTGGAGCACTTGATAGGTTGAAGATAGATGGTCTTGTTCGTAGATTGTTTGCATCCACTATAACATCATTGATGACATTTTTATTTTTGTTCCAAAACCTTGTTTTATCATTATTGTTATTGTTGGATGAACTCGAATTATCAAGTTTTATTACTCCTCTCTTGACCAAGGCCCCTTCAATGGTAATTGCGTTTTCAATCAATTTTTCAAAGTTATGAGGACAATGAAGATTAAGCCTATATCTTAATTCTTGATCTAGGCTATTGATGAAGATATCCATCTTTTCCTTTTCAGGAATGGGGTGGGAATATCGTGCAAATAGTCTTCTCCATCTTTGCAAAAATGTAGTGAAAGATTCCCCTACCTTTTGTTTCACTTTACAAAGATCAAGCATGGTTATCTGGTGTTGGATGTTGTATGCATATTGTGATATAAACTAATTTATTAACTCCTCAAAGGTTTTGATGGGGGGAGTGATCTTGGAAAGCCACTCCATGGATTTTCCACCCAAACTTCGTGGAAACAACCGCATTAAGTATCTTCATAAGTGAATTCGAGACTCCTATTTCAGAAATCCCTCACATGTTCTATGGGGTCAGTTTTTCCATTGTACCTATCAAATTTACGGATTTCGCAATGTTTTGGAAAAGGGATCATTTGAAGACTTCTATCAAATGGATAAGGAGATATGTCATCCAAAACATATTTCTTTGTTGGACCCCCTTGCATTTCCTTTATTTTCCCTTGTAATTCTTTTATCTGTTGAGTAAGGGCACTAAAGTCATTAGGAGGAGTTTCAGGATTCTCTTTAATCCCTTCTATATCAAAATCGGAAGGTAATTTAGCTCCTTGATTAGCTAATGAAAGAAAATATCTTTCTTTGTTTCGTTCTAAAATCCTTTCCATAAAAGTATGGAATTGAGGATCATGTTCTGCTTCTTGAAGTTTTTCTTTGTTATCTCTTCGATATGAAATGGATTCTCTTCCTTCTCATTATTATCACCCATTTTTCTTGTGGTACTTTCTCTTTCATCTTTTTCTATGTGCTTTCGAGATCTCGTGACAACAGGCATAAGCTTTGTCCCAAATTCTACTAACTTTTGATCAAAAGAATGAAATAGTGCAATTTTTGATGGTTATGTAAGTCAGGAAAGAATGAAGATTCTATGACTTAAAATATTTCTAGTCTTTAGCTTGTGCTTTTCCCTTATTGAAAGGATGAAAAATCCTGTTGGCGGGAATTTAAGCAAAAGATCGAGAAGAAATTATTTTTGCACTTTAGGACGTTTGATCGTAGCTTCGTAAAAAGATGGATTTTGTGATAAATTTCTAATGGGATTGAGTTCTCTATTATAGAAATTGATTTGGACGAGTAGAATATTCAATTGCAGGTTGGGGAATATAAGAAGAACAAATACGTTGACTATGGTTGTGCCTTTGAATAATGGCTCTTCTTTGAAAGAAAGCTTGTGATTATAATGGTTCTACAGCATAATCATCAGTGAAACCTCTAATAAAGTCATGATATCGATGGATAAAGGTTCTATGTTTATGTAAGACCTTTTGACTTTGGTACAAGAATCATCTTTTCTTCAATAGTTTCTTGTAGCTAAGTGGTTTCTTTGGCTTTTTGACTCGTTTGAGAATGGATTTCTTAACAAAGGTTGTAGATTTCCAATATCTTAACATGAGAGTAATCAATGTGATTGTGAGTTTTGGATGATCTTTACTAAATTAATGTTTGAAAGCACGTCAAGCAAGTTGTAGAATAGTTATTTTTAAGTCTTATACTAAACATCAAGTGTATGATCAATATGTTTTTTAAAAATTATTTTCACAAGTTTTACACATGACAGATAGTTCAAGCAGACTCACTCTTAGTACTCAGGTAGGTCATCATAATAATCAACAGCCCACATCTTAAAACTGTGTCGACTCACACAGCCGTGTCACCCCCAAAGGGGTGCCAGTGTTTTTTTCTTTTCCAGGCACGTACTCAGAGTGACAGAAGTGGATACCGGATCCCCTGAGCAAACGGTCCTTGGCAGTTATATGGTAAGTTTCTTGGGGGTAGATTCTTTCCTCCCCTACACTGTGATTATTATAATGTTTGGAAACTGACTTCGGTTGGATACTACACTAAGTTCGTAGTAAGGGTTTTCATTCGGTGCAGCAAATGATATACTCCCTCGAGAGACCTCCCAACCTTTAGAACAAAGGCTTTGGGGATGGTTATCATGTACACTACCATTGAATGGGATTTTCATCAACCATCCGCATTTGATTAAAGTGGGTTGGAAAACTTGGCTTTAGTTGTTCCCACTTAGGTCATTCCCGTAGGGTGAGTACTTTTTCCCACTATGGTAGGCCTTCTAAAAAGTTGTAATTAGAACAGTAAATTTGCATGAAATTGAAAAGGCAAGTCTGGTATTTTGATCACCCAGTTAAGGGGAGAGCATAGACCTATTGCACAAACAAAGCAAACAAATGTTCTTTTTAAAACCCAAATCACAATGTTCTAATCTAAGTGAAGATTTTTCTTCACAAATACATGGTTTTCTTTTTAGTCCAAAATAAAAATGAAGTGACTATCCTAGGATTGCTTCATTCTTTCCAATTAAGTGACTATCCTAGGATTGCTTCATTTCAATTAAGTGACTATCCTAGGATTGCTTCATTCTTTTAAAGCCCTTATTGGTCGTGGTCGCATCGGATCCAGTCAAACCTTACTTAAGTTACAGATTACAATTGCAGACTTTAGAAAAAAAAAGTGCAAAAATAGACATCAAGGGCGCTAAAACAGAGTTAATGGGTGTTGCAGGATGACTTATGGGCACTGCAGGATTCCTGATGGGCATTGTAGAATGCCTTATGGGCGCTGCAGAATGCCTGATGGGCGCTGCAGAATACCTGATGGGCGCTACAGGATGATTGATAGGCACTAGAGGATGCCTAATGGGCGTTGGAGAATGCCTAATGGGCGCTGCAGGATGGCTCATGGGCACTGGAGAATGACTTATGGGCGCTGCAGGATGACTGATGGGCACTATAGGATGCCTAATGAGCGCTGAAACAAAGTTAAAGGGTGCTAAACTGGGTGTGAACTACGCTGAAATGTGTTTAATGCACTAATACACTCTTCCAGCCGTAACGTGTCAGAAAAACCTATGAAAAGATGTTAAAATTGGGGCAAAGGCCCCACGGTGGGCGCCAAAAATGTGTGTGGGAAATGTTAGTATCAAAGTAAGATAATAAAAACACACCAATGCAACATTAAACTAAAGAAAAGCTAAATAGAATGAAATCAAAGAAATCAAACAGAGCTTCTTCAGAATCGTTCCATTGTCCTCTATCTCTAGTGATTTGCTTGAAGTTGCTTCTCTCAGATTGTGTAAGCAAAGCTTCTCAGAATGGCAACCTGCAGAACGAGTATGCAAAGAGAGAGTACTTCTCTATCCTATATGCTGGTGGAGTGAAATATTGATATACGAATATGCACAGGGGCTGTAGATTATGCATAGGGGTTGTGGATTATGAATGCTATTGAAGCTATGATATGAGGATGATAAGCCATGATATGGATTGCTAATATGCTAAGCTCTACTATGCTATGATTCTAAAGGCTATGGATGTTGGAAGGCTCATTGACTATAGTTTTCCTGTATGAAAGCTTCTCCTATTTTTGAAGACCCGGTAGTCCTTTTTATAGCTTTTTGCAGTCAAGAGCTTGGCTAGCAAAGATCAATGGTTGTGAAATTGTCTGGTAATTTTGAATGGTGAGAGATGGAGAGGTTGAGAGGAAGATGGAAGATGTTGGGAGGTTGGAGAGAAGAATGGAGGTTTGTCTTTAGCCCATGGGAACAAGCTTGCTTAGAAACATAGAAATTCATTTTCTGTTTTGAAGTTTGTTTTCACGATTGTTGAAGATAATCCAAATTAAATAAATAAATTTATTTAATTTCATGTGAGTTTGATTTTTGATTTTAGAACTATAGAAGACTTAATTAAATATTTGGAATATTTAATTGTGAATAGACTTTAGAAGATTTTAATTAAATATTTAGAATATTTAATTGTGAATGGAATTTGGAAGAATTAACTAAATATTTAGAATATTTAATTGCGAATAGACTTTAGAAGAATTTTAGAAGAGAAGAATATTTAATCTTTATTTGAATAAAATATTCAAGCCAAGATTATATGACAATTAATATAAATAAATCATAATGTTTATTTAATTAATTAAGAAATGGATAAGGAAAGTGATTAAATAAACTTATTTATTTAATCAAAATGAAAGAATGAACAATATAAATAAATTTTTTAAATTTATTTATACACAGATTGAATTTAGAGATTTAATTAAATATTAAAAATATTTAATTAATTATCAGACTATTGTGATGTGACCATTTTTATGTGTATACAGTATGTATTTTTTAGTTAATCTAGTTAATATCTATTCCACTTTCTAAAATTGCATACTAGTTTATCTTAGGTCTACAAGATACCCTTGGATAGTTTAAGGAATCATCTCTCAATCATTTAAGATAAAAAACAATGGTCTATAAATTTAGCACCTAAGATGTAAGAGTCACTAGTCCCTTGATTAAGATAATTCCTAACACGATTCTAAATTCCCTTTCTTACTCATGTGTATTAACTGAACATTATTTTTAAGTAGGGAGAGAGGATTTGTTGATGGAATAATTGACACACCAACATGCAAGCAAGGTAGAGCTACCTTTCTTCTCCTGAAAAGAGTAACTAACTCAAAAGAACTAACTACCCTCCAAGGTCTCGAGGGTTGGTTCACAATAATACTGCTTCACTCAGTGGTCAACATGGCTATAACTTCAAGGGGTATGTTGGTTTGAGATAAAAAACTAGATATACTAAATCTAAAATTAAACTAACTAGAAATTTTTTAAAGAAAAATCAAAAGATAGTTCAAATTTTATGAGGAGAAAACATGCAAATAGACATCCATCTTAAACTTTGGACATATAACTCATTAAGGGAACTTTTATTTATTTAGAACCAACTACTAAATGAAACAATTCATAATATTTATAGAATCATTTTCATCCACATCGCAATATTCATAAACGTATCTATCAATCATCACATTTGTCATTATTTTTTTAATATTTTATTTCTCCCAAAATAAATTATAGATCAATAGAAACAAAGAAAAATACCATTTGCCAGTGAAATTCCAAAGATGGTCCCAAGTCCAATTTCTTCTATTATTGATGAAAATAAATAAGAAACTATTACAACTCCAACAAGCTTCACTAGTGTAAAGAGGAGACTAAGTCTTCAAAATCACCATCTAAAATTGAAAACTAAAACTAATGAATAGAAAAAATAACTTAATTAGAAGAGTTTAGATCATAAGGTGCAAATCCTACTTTAATTTTCCAACCTTTACAATGAGGGGAAACATCATATATATAAAAAAATTATAAAGAAAGTTTCCCTCCAAAATAACCACATGCAACCCAAAAATCAAGGTGCCCAAATTGGAGCTCACTACTGCACAAACTGACAACTAGGGAAAGTAATCTTTGTTTCTAACTTCAATGTAGAAATACTCCATTTCAATGAAAAGTTTCCCCAAGCTAGCTGTTGTCCACTTCCTACAAAATAGGGTGGCCCCATAGGCTGACTTTGTTGACTTTATTCCCACTTGAAAATAGAATATTCTTTGATTTGTTATGCCATTCTTTTTCTTCTTCAGGTACTCGTCAAAATTGCTAAAAAATTGATCAAGGAACTCTTCATCAGGTCCATCCACCCACTACTCTTTGAATCTTGATCTATCAAAATATTTTGCAACTGTAGTAGTGGCCTCATGCATTTGGTTTATGTCTCTCGAAGACCATTTAGTATATGACCATATTGACATTAACTCATCCAAAAGAGTCCCATCAGGACTGTATCCCTCCTTTATCAATTTCTCCAGCCTGTTATTCCATTCACCTTTTACCTCATGCAAATATTTTATCCCATGACTTGGTTGGGGACTCAACAATTTCTTGGTAGTGATGCATCCAACAATCTACTCAAATAATAATGTGTGATCCCACAGCTCATGTTGAACTTTGAGTAGAGATATCCTATCCTCACTAATAATCTCTGACCTAAAAATAATTATATTGATGGCCTTGTTGATATATTTAGCACTTTCATCCCCCAAGATTCTTGACTCAATCACTGACTCCCTGGGAAATCTATTTATGATTTTCAATTTTCTCAAATACTCTCTATGTTTCTCTTCTTATTCCCACAATTTCTGAGCATATTCTCCTATCTTCTTACCCATTTTTTTTTCTTCATCATAATATTTTATCCTTCATTGAGAAGTTCTATCTCTTTCCTAAGGACATTGATCCAACTATCAAACATTTGAGCCTTCTACTTCATTCCATTCATCTCATCCACTTCTTTGCGGCTCATCAATACATGAACTTCTAATGAAACAAGTTGTTCAACATTAGGTGCAGTAAGATCTTTTAGAAATCTCTTCAATTGGCCCAAATGAGCATTTAACTCATCCTTTTCTTATTTTTTTTACCATTCATGACTTTAGTGAAGTTGCAACAATATTGATGAGTGCCATTTATTGGATCCTAGTTTGTTTTCCCAAGTTGACTATACTCACTTGGTAATCTGAGGCCTACAATTTTCTGTCATCCTTATCAACCATTGAAGTTGCAACTTTTACCACAAAATATTCATCATCTATCAACCTTGTTGAGTGAATTTCCCTTGGTTACTTCTTTGGTTTCACCTTCCCCAATTCTCTCCTTATTTATTCCCAACTTATTGGTTGGGCTTGAACTTTCTATCTCTTCTCCAAGTTGAGTTTTAACCATGTTGGAGCAGCTAGTGGAGTTTCCACTTGTTGTATAAATATCAGTGTTTTCTTAGGAGGCGGTGGAGGCTGTAGAATTGAACTAGTTACCTATGTAGAGGTAACCTTCTATGTAACAACCACAAAATTATCACTAGCTATTTTTTTTACCATTTCTTGGTTATTATCTTATTATGTGTTCATTCATTTGCATACTCAGGTAATTTTTTCCATACATGATAGGAATCCATCCATCTAAGATAGGCCTCCAACCATACGGGTTAGTAATTTGTCCATATAAGACAAGAATTCATCTATCCATCTGAGATAGGCATCTAGCCATATGGGTTAGGCATATGTCCATAAAGGATAGGATTGTGCTTTGGCTAGAGACTTAGACTCATTGAGACCAGTTGGGTCTTGAGTTACTCACTAAAGACTGCACTCCCTTTGGAAGTGCACACGGTCATTTTCTTTAGGAGTATGTAAAAATAAATATGTAGCTTGAGTCCCACCTTAGAATTTGGCCTAAGGCCTTGAGGAGTCAAGTGTATCCATCTAGGATTCCTTCCAAGTATACAAAGAATGTATTTTATCTTATCTTTATGTTAGATATTTTAGCTCCTTTTCATCTAAAAAATTCTCTTGAATTATTAAATTATATTTTAAATTTATCATTATCTTAAACTTTCCCTAAGCCCCATCCCCGAATGCCTGAGGTACTAGAAGCATCCTTCATTTTCTAGATTTCCTACATACCCTACTTCCAAATGGGATCAAGGTGTAAAATATGTAGTTTTGTTTTCTAAACTATGTTTGGTTTGACTATTTTATTCTTTTTTTCTAAAAATACTATTTTAAATTTTATGCAAATGAAAATCAAAAGATGAAAGGAAATAACAACCATAATTAATTTTTTATTTTTTTCCTCCCCCTAAAAGGGGTTGAAGGGTCATATTTATAGGGAATGTACACTAGTTCAACAATTGAGATTTGAAAACAAAAATTAGTGGTCAAGATTGAATAAGTGAAAAGGAAAGTTCTATTTTGACTCGTGAGAGAATAATAATGAGTTTTCAATTTAAAAATATGGATAAAGATGCACTTGAAGTTTCCTACTTTACACATAGTTTTAAAACAAAATTTCCGAAAGAAGGAGTGGTTACTTGATAAGGAAAGATTTAAATTCTAAAATGAGTGGAGTTAACCAAAGTGTTGACTAGAAAGAACAATATAAAGTTAAGTAGAGAATATGGAAACTTTTTAAATAAACTGAAATTCATTTATTGTTTCATAAAAAATGTTTATTTCCAAAATAAAATTTTGTATCATAAGTTTTATTTATTTATTTAAGATAATTATTTGATTTTCTTAATAATTTAATTTATAAAATTTAAATTTATTTTTCATTAATTTCTAATTCCATATTAATAAAATAATACAATAATTACTATCAAACCAATCTAACTTAATAAACAAGAGTTTATTTTCAACATGTTCTAGAAAGAGGGTTGTGACATCCTCCCCCCCTTATATTGTGCATCATCCCAATGCACATATGGGTGCCAAATAGAAGTTAACATTCATCCATCAAAACTTATCCCACTAAACTATTTTATTAGGACTTATTCCATAGGTTATAGTTTGACCTTGTTCAAAAAACATCTTAAAATATCTAAACATAATCATCTCAAAAAAGAGAACAACATCAATTAAAATAAATATTTGTTTCAACAATAAGACATAAATATGTTTTATCCACAATAATTCATAAAACATGTAAGACTATAATAATTCTAAGATTAAGTCAAAAATATGTATTTTCTTCAACAATAAATCATAATGTAAACCTTACTTCAACATTAAAACATTAATTTATTTGCATCCCAAAAATAAATCAACGATAAGCCATCAATACATTAACTCCAATAATTCATAAAATGAATCCACTTCAAACAATAAGTATCAAAATATGTCTCTTTCAACAATAAGTCATAAAATGTATCCATCTCAACAATAAGTCAACAACATATTCATTCCAATAATAATTCGTAAAATATATTCAATAAATCATGAAATGTATCCACTTCAACACTAAGGTACAAAATTTTTCCATCAACAACAAATCATAAAATATATCGATTTCAACAATAAGTTGTATCAATACTATCATAAGGTATACAAATGTATCTTGTTCAAACAATAAGGTATAAATTTTAATAATTCATAAATCTCAACAATAAACTCAAGGTTGTAATAAAACTTAGTGGCTAAAACAAATCCAAGAAAAAAATCATAAATATCCTAGAATTTTATCAAGACCAAATGGATATCAAATTCAAAAGGTTAAGGAAACTTAGAAAATAATCAACAATAAGTTTTACAAAAGGTTCAATCCAAAATTCAAAAATTATTATGCACTTTTAATTTACACAAGTCGTAGTAGGCTCAAAGGCCTACCTTCCGAACCTTGGTCTAATACCACATGTAATAACCCCAAAATTACCATTGATATATTTTTCTTGTTTCTTAATTATTATCTTATTATGTGTTCATTCATTTTCATACTCAGGTACTTCTATCCATATGGGATAGGCATCCATCCATCCGAGATAGGAATCCAACCATATGGGTTAAGCATTTGTCCATATGGGGCAAGAATTCATCTATCCATCCAAGATAGGAATCCAACCATATGGGTTAGGAATCTATCCATAAAGGATAGGAATGTGCTCTAGCTAGAGCCTTAGACTCATTGGACCATCCAAGTCTCGAGTCTCTCACTAAAGACTACACTCCCCTTTGAAGTGCACTAAGGTCATCATCTTTAGGAGTATGTAAAAATAAATGTGTAGCTTGAGTCCCACCTCCAAATATGGCCTAAGGCCTTAGGGAGTCAACCATCTAGGATTCCTTTTGAGTATAAAAAGAATGTATTTTATCTTATCTTATCTTTATGTTAGATATTTTAGCTCCTTTTCGTCTAAACAATTCTCTTGAATTATTAAAGTACATTTTAAATTTATCATTATCTTAAACTTTCCCTAAGACCCATCCCCAAGCGCCTGAGGTACTAGGAGCATCCTTTGTTTCACAAACTTCCTACATACCCTACACCGAAATGGGATCAAGGCATAAAATTATGTAGTTCTATTTTCTAAACTATGTTTGGTGTGAATTGTTTTATTCTTCTTTTTTCTAAGAAATACTATTTTAAATTGTATGCAAATGAAAATCAAAAGATGAAAGTAAATAACAACCATAAATAATTTTGAATATTTTTCGTCTCCCTAAAAGGGGTTGAAGGGTTATATTTATAAGGAATGTATATTGGTTCAATGGTCAAAATTTGAAGACAAAAATTAGCAATCAAGATCGAAGAAGTGAAAAGGAAAGTTTCCATTTTGACTCGTGAGAGGGTAATAATGAGATTTTAATTTAGAAAGATGGATAAAGATGAACTTGCAGTTTCCTACATTATGCGTTGTTTTAAAATGAAGTTTCCAAAAGGAGTAGTTACTTAATAAGGAAATATTTAAATTCTAAATTGAGTGGAGTTAACCAAAGTATTGACTGGAAAGAAAAATAGAAAGTTAAGTAGAGAATATGGAAACATTTTAAATAAAATAAAATTCATTTATTTTTTCATAAAAAGATGTTTATTTCCAAAATAAAATTTTGCATCATAAGTTTTATTGATTTATTTTAATTTTAAAAGACAATTATTTTATTTTCTTAATAATTTAATTTATAAACTTTAAATTTATATTTCCTTAACTTATAATTCCATATTAAAAAAATAATACGATAATTACTATCAAACCAATCTAACTTAATAAACAAGAGTTCCTTTTCAAATGTTCTAGAAAGAGGGTTTTGTTGCTCCAATCTCACCTTCTCAACCTCTTCTTGCTTTCTCTTTAGAGCCTCCTCTTGTTCAACCTTCTCTCGGGCTGCCCTTTCTTGTTTGACTTTTTTATTGCTCTTCTTTCTCTTGTTGAGCCACATGCTTAGCTGCTAACTTTGTTGCATTGTCAAAAATTTCCTTTTTCTCCTCTTTTGTGTGCACATGGTCTAGACTGATATCGTTACCTTCCTTGAGGGGTATCTCCTCATCACCCGAGTCTTGCTTTTCTTCCTCTCTTAGAGGAGTCTCTTTAGAATCTGATGAGAGAGGGGATCCAATTATGTTTACCACTTTTTTCCCCTCTTCCTCTGCAATCGCCTCTTCCAATTATGGAGGGGCAACATGAATCTCTTTTGTGATAATCTCCTCTTTTGGATACACTATGGCTAGGGGCTTCTTGCTTTCCCCAGAGATAACTCCTTCTGATGCTACTATGTATGTCTCCTTAGCATCTTGTAGCTTTTTGTTTAATTCATTAAATAAATCTTCATCCTCTTACACCACTTGTGTTGATCTTCTCCTCAACCTTTTATATTCCTTATGTACAAAAGTAGAAGGGGATGGTTCATCGTTCATGTCCTTCTTTTAGGTGGTTATTCACTAAGGTTGGTTTAGGTGGAGGTAAATCCATTTCAAACTCTTGTCAATGACTACTTGTGAAATTTTGTTTATATTACACTCCTCCTTCTGCATCTAATTGATGGGGTCCAAGGCCTTTGTTGCCACTTTGTTAACATCATACTAATGGTCTAGAATCACACCATCATCTGACATCCCCTCAAGTATATCCTCCTTTACACAAAACTCTCTCATCTAGGGAATGGTGAGTCTTCCATATCCCCTCTTTCAAACTTCAAAATCATTATGAAGATTAGCCTAGAAATCCTCAATGTGAAGCTCATGATATGGAAAAGGAGAAGCATAAAAACCATTCATCTTTCCCCTTGGATCAAAATCCTTCCTTGCAACATACAATTTCAAATTTAAAGCCTAAAATTCCTCCATTATTGATTTGGATACTATTATCATTGGGAAAGAATATAATCCAAATTGAATTGGGAAAGTAAGACAAGTTGCCTTATGATTTCTTGAGAAGTTTCCATTTACCTTTGTCATTTGTCGAGAGAATTCTATAAGGATCACTCTATCACTGCAACATGTTGGCAATCTAAAGGGAGTCCTTTCAAAGCCAAATAGCTTGATATAAGTAGCCTTGGGGTATTGGATGAACTAATTCCCCCATTCTCTAACAAATTTCATGGCCTATTTGGTTAACCTGAAGCCAATGTATCCTATCAATGAATTAATAATAAAATACAAGAAGGCATAATTGACTCATATGAAATGTTTCTCAGCATTCTTCAGCTCCAATTGATCATAAAATTCCCATACCTTTTTTTGACCTGGTGCTTCTCTGAGGTCTCCCACTATTGAGGCCTAGGAAGTTCCCCATCCTTGCAGCACAATATACACAACATAGGAACTCATATAAAATTCCTTAGTTTCCTTTACCTTAATCATTTGGCCATGGATGGTTTTAGAAACCATCTGCCCCTAGTCCAATTATTTTTTCCCTTCAAAGATAATATGAATGAAATAGAAGATCCATGTCTCAAAAGTGTGTGAATCCTCCTTCCTGAAGGCTTTGAACAACAATGTAATTGTATCCCCTACTTCAGAAATGAAATCTAATCTTTTAGGCTTCAGGGGAAGTTTTGTTATTGATTTTTTTTCTATCTTTAACCATTTCTTGTTCATATACCTTTTATGAGTGTCCACATATATCTCGTATTTCTCCAATTCCCAAGCCTCAGTCATGGTTTTGAGGTTGGCATGGGGAGGAAAGTCAAAGACTAGCCTAATCATTATTGGTGTTATATTAATAATTTTGTTTCCCTATGGATCAATTCATTTCCTTTGTACTAGGTTTTATGAATTTGCAACAACTAAAATGAATTCCAGGAACTAGACTACTATTGGGAATGAAGCCACATGTGCTAATCCAAAATTAGTAATCTTATGAGCCCTTGGTATAGCATTTGTTGCAAAGATATCATTGAAAAAATGATCGAGGTATATATGACCAAGCATTTTTTCAGTCACTTTCATGAATTTTGAGCCAAACTTTGATACCATTGGAGTACCCTGGAACTTGTACTTCATGGTGAGTGGGAGTTGTTCTAGCTTCAACTTCTTGGATTTTTGTTCTTTTGGTACCTCCTTGACACCAATATCTCCCTATGAACCAAACATTTAATAAACTTGCAATCATAACATTCATTAGGTAGAAAGGAGTATTTCCATGAATTAAGTATTAAATGCATTCTATAACAAGATCCTATATTTTGAAAGGAGTGCCCATTTTAAAGATATCTATGTAGTTTTTGAGTGTTAGGTTCGGGTTGGCACCTGGAATGTAAACATTACTAAACCCATTAAAAGACTATTAGACATCAGAGTCAAGGTGGACATAGGAGATAGAACCTTAAAGAAAGTATATCAGAAGTTGAGATCAAGTTGGAACCTATCATGAGAAGAACACTAAGGGAGCAGGTTCAAGTTCTAATCCCAAAATAAGGGTAGAAGTTAGAATTAGAACAACTCCTAGAACAAGAACTCATTTCCATGCAAGGTTCAACTTTCATTCCAAGTTTTGATTCCATAACAAGGGTGAAAGTAAAAATCAAGACGATGCCTAAAACATGGACCATTCGAGGGTGCAAGGCTAGGGTTCTATTTTGAAACCCAATCTTGCCACATGGGTAGAAGTCATAATCAAAATGACATGAAGCATGTGGGTGCTGAGGTGAATTTTCAAAAAAATTATCAAACTATTGGGAGTCAAGATCAAGATC
Source organism: Sequoia sempervirens (assembly GCA_007258455.2). Taxonomy (NCBI): domain Eukaryota; kingdom Viridiplantae; phylum Streptophyta; class Pinopsida; order Cupressales; family Cupressaceae; genus Sequoia; species Sequoia sempervirens. Next base: position 577,151,860 of record VDFB02047230.1, read on the forward strand.
AATTCAAACACTAGAACCCTCCTAAAGACCAATCCTAGATTTAGTTAATTTAGTTGTTTCAAGGATTAGATGCGAGGAAGAACCAAAGATTCAAACTTAGATTTATAAAGGCTAGCACAGTTTTAAGATTCTCAAATTTTTAGAAAGGGATGACCAAACTATATGGAAACCCTAGGTGACCTAGGGCATAATGAAACAAGGAAATCCACTCACAAATATGCAACAAAAATGAAACAAAAACATGAAGAAAAGGGAAAAGAACAAGAAAAACAAGAAAATAAAAGGGCACACCAACCAAGCAAAAGAAAAAAAAGAAAGAAGAACAAATGGTGAATAAAGAAAATGAAATAGTGACCAAAACAAAAGACATGAAAGGGAAAGAGGTCAAAATAGGAAAAAATAAAACCCTAGCTCAAAAATGCAAAGGTAACAAGAAACAAGGCTAATCATAGAATCCTTAAGCTCGAATCGGTACTTCACTAGTCAATTTTCTCTAGCTCCACTTGCTTGAAAATCTAATGCAATTGTGAGCAAATGTGTGAAGATCCAAATATATATTAGTTCTACACATACAAAGAGACTAAAAATTAATGTGGGTAGGTTGGAAGTTAGAGGTAGAACCAAACTCAGAATGTGAACCATCGCAAAGGAGGCAAGGTCAAAAATTAGGATCAGAACTAAAATTGAAACATCAACCTTCAAAAAGAGCAAGCTTCAAGTTCCAATCTAAGATCTGATCCTGACAAGGCACAAGAAAAGAGACCCAAGAATCAAGATTGGGTTGGAACCAAGAACATGAACCTTAAAAAGGTTCAAAGTTTTAGTCCCAATTTGAAGTCTGATTCTAAAATAGACAACAAAACAAAATAGAAGAAAAGCAAGGAAGCGAGAATCAAAGTCGGGTTGGAACTAGGAACATGAATCTTACCAAGGTTCAATGTTCTAGCTCCAGTTTGAAGTTTGATTCCAAAACAAGAAAAAGGTGAAAGAAGACTATGGGGATTGGGATCAGAACATAAACTTGAACATGAACCTTTGGAAGGTTCAAAGTTCAAGTTTCAGTAAGAGACCTAATTCCAACAAGGAGAAAAAGACAGAAAAGAAAGAACAACACCCAAAGCCCAAAACAAAAATCAAGAGCAAGGAAAAGCAAGAGAAACAAATAGGGAAAAGATACCAAGGAAAAGAGGGGGGACCCATTTTGATCGAGAAGAAAATGGGATAGTTATGCAGGATATAACAAATGGTGACTCGGTTGGGAAAATGGTTTACCCATTTTTAGGATATAAAGGAACTCAACCGCCCTAAAATCTCTAGTTTATGACTATTTCAACTTGGTACAATCGATTGATAGGGATAGGAGTGAGCTGAAATCTTGAACATGGTTTTGTTGAGACACTTTGAATCCTAGTGTGTGCAATTGATTACTTAGCCTACCCCAAGGTTTGACTATTCACCAGATAAGTGCACCTTTGCTCGAGATACATGAAGTGGTGCATGCTACTATCATGCAATGATATCCTAGGCATTACTCTACTACCATCCAAGTGTCTATATCCCCAATGAAGATACCTCTAGTTTCCCCCAAGAATAGATCTACTACTAGCCAAGTGTTTATAGCCTTAGTAGAGATATTGGATTACCCATGTTCAATTGAGCCTTTATGATTAACATTTTATTTTACTCCTTTTACTTGTTCCTTTATTTCATGTCTCTTCTTTGAATAACTTTTTCACTTTTACAAATTTCTTAGAGTCCTAGAAAAATAATTTTGGGAAATGGGTTGGAAACCATGGTGGACCTTGTGATCCCTCTTCTTTTCTCTAGATTTATCCCATAGGAGCATAATATCTGAGATTCTAAAGGCTTTAACTTTGGCTCTTTTTTCAAACTAGCGCTTGAAAACAACCTAATGTTTGGAGAACTACTACAACACATCTCTTTCCTCTTCTAAACTCACTAAATTCATAAGCCTAACTTCTACCCCATTGTCCTCAGTCAAAAGTTCTTACATGAGCTTCAAGATTTGGTTTTGGAGGTTGACTGGAAAGATGGGAACCTTGCCATACACCAGTTGGTAAGGAGAGTTCCCTAAGGTAGCCTTAACTTAGATAGTTCTATTCACCCAAAGGGAGAAATTTAGCTGTGTATGTTAGTCTCTGGGGTTGCTCTCAAACATCTTTTTAATGGCATCCAATAAGTTCTTATTAGTTGACTCTGCTACCCCATTTCCATATGGATAATAGTTTGAAGAATATTTAAAAATGATCTTATGCTTGAAAGCCCATTGAATGAACTATGTAGAAGTAAAACCAGGGTCATTATCACATACCAGAGAGAATGGTACTCCAAACCTAGTAATTATATGATCTTGGAGGAACTTGATAACAATGTTGGTAGTGCAATTATTGCATGCTTGGGCCTCAATCCATCATGTGAAATAATTTGTCACTATTACGATAAACTTGTGGCCTACAAAATAATTTAGATTAATCACTCCTATGAAGTCTAATGCCCATTGGGCGAAAGGTCTCACCTCATAAATTGGCTATAGGGGCATTGTCAGATTGCACTATCTTGGAGTTGATGTTTGGAAAGTGTGGCAAGTCTATACATGTTGGTGAGAATTCTTAAATATATGAAAGGTCAATAATATCCTAATCTAAGGATCTAATGTGCAACAACGTCTGCAAACCCATGTCTAGTACCATACTTTCCATGAAATCCATTCAAGACTTGTTTGGCCCACTGTAGATCTAGACACCTTAAATAGATCCCTTCAAAATTCTTCATGTATAAAGTCCCATTCTTGATCATATAGTGAGAAATTTTGAGCCTAAGCGCTATCCTCTATGTAGTTGCCATCTCTTTAGGACACTTGTTGTTCAACAACAAGTAAACCAAATCTGCATACCAGGGATTGTTGGTGAATGATTGCACTATGTAAGATTGGAAGATAATGTTAGGATTCATGTCTATTATTGCTTTTGACATATCTTTCCCTTGAACTAACTTCATGGGATGGATCTAGAGGTCAAAATTTTGTAGAATAACCATCCATTTTCATCTTCTCTCTCCTAGTTCACTTTGCATTAACAAATACTTTATTGTTGGATTTGGAACTACGACTATAGTTTTACTGCATAATATGTAATGTCTGAATTTTTTAACTACCCTCACCAAGGAAAAAGCCTAATTTTCAAGATATGGATGTTGTACTTCAACATTATTGAAGGGGGAACTCATGAATGTGATTGGTTTCTCATATCCTTCCTTCCACTATATGAAGACAACTACACAAGAATGCTCTAAAGCAAACGAATAGATGAAGAATTTCTATGATTAATCTAGGATAGTTAGAATGGGAGCCTCTAAAATAGATTGTTTAATTTTCATAGAGGTTGTCCTCACTTCATTAGTCCACTCAATATTTGCAGCCTTTTTCATAATTTCATTTAATGGCTTAACAATCTTTGTGAACCCAGTGATGAATTTATGAACAAAATCGATCTTCCCAAAGAATGATCTCATTTCTTTCTTGCTACTAAGAATGGGAAGATTCAAGATTTCTTCTACTCTTTTGGGATCAATAGAAATCCCCTTTTCTAAAATTATGTGTCCCAATATTTTTCCTTTCGAAACTCCAAATATGCACTTTTCGGGTTCAGGGACACACCATACCTTTTACATCTCTCTATCACTTTCACCAAATCAGCAATGTGATCATTCCTATACTTTGAGAAAACTGTCAAGTCATCCATGTAAATGATGGCACACTTTTCAATCAAGCCTTTGAATGCTACATCCATTTCTCGCTAAAAGGTTTCTCCTACATTGATCAGCCCAAATGACATCCTACGATATGCAAAGGTACCCCACTTGGTTGTGAATGTTGTTTTC
>VDFB02047230.1:577155859-577256435 GCA_007258455.2 Sequoia sempervirens
AATTTGGGGATGATGCATAGTATTGAGACAACCTTTTACATCGAGGTCTCTTTCACTTTGCTGACTCAAATCCTTTAGTTTTTTGTTTTCTTGTGTGTTTGTGTTTTTATATGTTCTAACCACACGATGTACTAGCTTTTTATGTTCTAATATTGTTGTCTTATGCAGGTATTTCTTGTCTAATGCATTTTTTTTGTAGGTCTTCAGCCTAAGGGCATGCTTCATTGGTTTCAAGAGTTATCTGCTTTCTCTACAATATCCTTTTGGCATTATGATGTTATTTATGTTTAGTATATTTCCTTTAGTGTGCATATTAGTATAGATTCATATGCCAACTAAAGTGGGGGAAAAATGTAATGTTCGTAAAATTGCACCCCTTGTAATTTCACTTACATTATTGTATCCACTTTAGTTTCCACTCCCTCAACACTTGTGTAGGTTCATTCTAGCCCCTGCACTACCCTTTTTCCCCTCTTAAGATGATTAGGACCCCTTTTTAGTGGCTACCTTCATGCATTAGCTTTGTTTCAAACCTTGTGATTTTCCCATTCTCGTCATTTTGTAGCATGATGTTTCTAGACACTAGCGCATTGCATGAACATCTACATGTCGTGCTAGCATCCTGTGACGTTTCAATGTTGAAATGGTCATTTTCAAGCATGTTTTCCACTTGCTAACTAATTTTGTCTATGGTAATGGCCCGGGTCACCTTGTAATGGCTTGGGAAGATTCTTTTTGCTCCTCTTCTCTCTTTAAATCCTATCTTTCCAATTAATTTGTGCTTCTAGCTTCTATCTAGCTTCTTGGATTCTCTCCTTTCCCTCTTTACTCTCTTCCTTGTTACAACAACTTAAAGAACTCTTAAGCTCTTATAGCACTCTTTGTAGCTCTCTTGGCTCTCATAGCCCTCTCTTTCATCCTTGCTCTCTTTGACTTCCTTAAGCCTTGCAATTGATATCTCGCTTACCTTGTGCTTGCAAGAATCTTGGGATTTATCACGTCCCTATGATACAGGTTCTCCTCCTTGAGTGGGGATTACTTTTATCACTCTTTCATTCGTTTCATTCCTATTATCTCTATCTATCTATTTGGCTATTCATGGAGGTGGGAACACAAAAATCGGGGTTTGACTAAGCAAAACCCCTATACAGCCCCAACATTTTCTCCAAATCTTATGCATGCATGTATTGAAGACATTCATTTGTGGGAGGCTCCATTACTTCGGTTTTTTGTGAGCTTCTTCTATTTCTCATCCTATTTAACTTTATCATGTGTACTTTACTTCATTTTAGTTTTGTTGCTTTCTGTCATTTTCCCCATATTTCAAGAGTTTCTAGTAGTCGGGATAGAAGGAGAAACTTTGTTATTTTCTATGATGAACTTAGTGTTTGGTCCATACAAGATGCAAGCATTCCTTTGGAACTCCAGTGTGTTGCACTATCATCCATTTGTTGTTCTAACATCGTTTGGCTGAAAACTTGCTAGTTTTTCTAGAAAACCTTTGTGACCTATTCAAACTGATTTTGAAACTCTTGCTTAGTTCCTTGGGGTAATTTAGGGTAGTTCACCCCTTGGGAATCTCTTGAGAATAAAGAGACTCATGAGCAGAAAATCCCCCTTCTCTACACTATGGTAGCTTTCTTGAAGCCCTATTGGAGTAAGTACTTGTCCAACCTTGCATACCAAGCCCTGGGGGCTTTTTTGAGACCATATAAAGCCTTCTTTAGTCTACATGCTATGTTTGGGTAACTAAAATCTATCAAGCTACTCTATGTAAAATTCTATGTCACCATTCAAGAAAGTAGATTTGAGATCCATTTGATATACCTTGAAGTCATTGTAAATTGAAAATGCAAGAAACATTCTTTTTGCTTCCATTCTCACCACTAGAGAAAATATCTCCTCAAAGTAACTTCCTTCCACTTGTGAATAGCCTTTGCACACCAACTTTTCTTTGTTTCTCACCACCTCTCCACTTCATTCAATTTTTTTTAACATCTTTTTTTTTCCTATCACATTTTTATTTGCATGCCTTGGCACCAATTTTGAAGCATGATTTTCTCTATCTAGATTAATCATTCTTCCATTACTTATATCCATCCTTCATCCTTACTAGAATCAAAAAAATTCTTAGGTTCTATTCTTGATAGTAAATAAAAATTACTTGTTAATTCATTATTTTAAATCTTCTTCTATTTTGCACTCCCACATTCTTATTTCCAATTATTTGATATTCTAAGTGATTATTTTAAACATAATTGATAGAATTCTTGGTGATCTTCTCTTGTGTTTCTTCCTGCTCTTCAATTTCTTCTTCTTCTTCTTCTTCTTTTGACCAAGTAGGTTCATTTGACCAATAGTCTTCATGCTCATATGTGATTTGATGTGACTCTTCGTCAACCCTAATATTTGCAATCTCAAATATCTTTTTAATCTTTCATTATAGCACTTGTAAGCTTTGCTCCTAGTTGATTACCCAAGAAATATTCAGTCTTCATCAGATCTTAATTCAAATTTTCCCAAACCTTCTTCATCTCTTTTGATGTAGCATCTACTTGTAATTTTTTTGAAGTACTTGACAATTATTGCTCTTCCATACCATAGCTCGTAAGGAGTCTTGGTGATTTTCACTCTTAGTTATCCTTTGTTAAGAATATAGACATTGGTATGGATTGCTTCTTTCCAATATACTTTAGGCAACTTGGATTCACTCAACATTGTCCTAGCCATCTCCTGAAAAGTTATGTTCTTCTTTTCCATTACTCCATCTTGTTGAGGAGTTCTAGCAATATATAGATGCCTCTTTATTCCATTTTCTTCATAAAATTCCTCAAATTCATTTGATGTGAATTCACCACCTATATCAAATCTTAAGAACTTGATTCTAGAATTCATTTTATTTTCAACCATTGAATTGAAAATATTGAACCTAAGTTAAAAGCTTTTGATTTTTCTTTTAAGAATATAACCATTTCATCCTAGAGAAATTTTCAATGAGCAACATAAAATACCTTTCACCTTGGAGACTCTTTATACTCATAGGTCTGCACAAATCAGTATCAATTAGTTCTAATGGCCTTTTCAAAGAATATTCCTTGGTTTTGAATCTTATCATTGTCTACTTCAGAATATGACAATCTTTACACAAGGTGCTTGTAGGCTTAACAATATTAAGCATATCTCTTACTACTTACATGGAGTTGATCTTCACAAGGTTATCAAAGTTTATGTGTCACATCCTCTTGTACCATAACCAACATTCACTTGTCTATCATATAAGACACCTTCTACCATTAAAACCCTTTAGGTTGTACAATTTTTTTTTTCATCCTAGTTCTTTCTACCACCAATTTACCATAATTTTCTATTTTGATTTCACACAATTGATCATGAAATATAAGATTGTATCCTTTGCTACGCATCTAACTTATATTGAGAAGATTGTGCTTGAGACCTTCTACATAGAGAACATCTTATGTCCTATATTATCCATCAATACTTATGGTGCCCTTTCTATAAATCTTTGTTTATGAATTATCTTTGAAATTGAGTTATCTTCCATTCCACTTAACAAGATTGATTAATTTTCTTTTGTCACCTAAATGTGGATTGAACATCCACTATCTATTACCCAAATATTTATTTTCCTTTGAGCATGAAATGTTGTTTACACAACCATTGAATTTTCAACCTCATTATTCTCTTCCTCTCTCTTGGAAGTATCCTTTTTCTTGACTTGCTCTATAACATCTACTATCTAATTTTCAATTTTTTCTAATCCACTTTTGCAATATTTTTCTATATTTCCAACATTTTTTAGATTTGGAATATCACATTGACATTCACTAGTAAAGCAAGAGAATTCCTACTTACAAAATTTCTTCTATTCATTTTAGTTTTGTAGCCCATATCTTTAAGACCATACTTATTGTAGGTGAAACAATTTAACAAAAAAAAATTATTAAAATTATTTTTGAAGGAACTTCTTGCTTGGAAAGTTCTTTCTTGAGGGTTGATTGAAACAAGATCTACTTCTTCAGGGTTATCCAAATTTCCAAACTTTTCTTTCTCCAATTCCCTTTTGAGTAATGAGATTTCTTTCTCAATTTTTTCACATTCGTTTGTCTTAGCTTCAATTAGGGCCTTTTGTTATTTGTTCTTCCTTGCACATTCCAGGTCTTCAAGAGAAAATATAACTTAACCTTGAAATTCAGCTTCACCTTCTTCTTCATCTACAATCTTGTTTGAATCATCAAAGATCACCATGACCATGAATAGGGATTCTCCACTTTCATCATCTGATGAGTAATGATTTGCTTCTTCCAAGGAGTTTTATTATTTGGAAATAAGGTTCCTCTTGAAGTTATTCATTTTGAAACCCTTGCTAATATTTTTATTTTCTCCAAAAGGACATTTAGATGCATAATGACCAATTCTTCCACATTTAAAATATTTGAAAGGTAATTTACTGTATACTTTCCTGATCACTTCAAATTTCTCACAAAGTTTGCTTCTTCTTCCTTAGATTCACTGTGTGAACTAGATGTTACTTATTTCTCCATATCTTTGAAAGAAGCTTCTCTTTTGTGTGTGCATTGCATTTCATTTCTCTTCTCATAGGCAATGAGAGACCCAAATAGATCTCCCATGGTAAGTTTCTTTATATCTTTTTCTTCTTCAATAGCATAGACATTTGAATTAAATTGGTGAGGGAGAGTTCTCAAAAGCTTCTTTACAACCATTGAGTCAGTTATTTCTTCACCTATTCCTTAGATTCCATTGACTACTTCATCCACCCAAAGAAAATAGCTAGCAATGTTTTCCTCTTCATTCATCCTTACATTCTCAAATATTATTGTGCAAGATTGTATTTTTTCTTGCTTTACACTATCATTTACTTCATAGATATTTTTGAGTTTATCCCATATCTCCAATTGGTTTTCTTTCACTACACTACCTTGACAAACTATGGATTTGTTAAACCACTTAATATTGCATTATTTTCTTTGGTATTGTTTTCATGGGCCTTCTTTGCATTATCATCTTGAACAGGATGATTAGGTTTAGTATAATCATCCTTTATAGCTCTCTAAACATCATACCATACGAGGTGAGATAAGCTTCCATTCTTACACTCTAGAAGGTATAGATGCTTCCATCAAATATTAGTAATTTAGAAGAGGACTATCTCTGATCCATGTGTTCAATTTCAAGATCTACCTTCAATTGTTAAAGGCTGCACCAAGGAACTCAACTCTGATACTAGTTGTTAGAATAAAATGATATACTAAGAGTGGGGGTGAACCAATATATCCCACAAGTTTATTCAATTCAACTTTATCACCAAAACTTCTCACTACCTCAAATAGATAAAGTCTCAAATGCAATTCAAAAGCACAAGAACATAACCATAACACCAAATTTACATGGAAAACCAAAAAAGGGAAAAACCATAGTGAGAAAGCTACTTGGAGCTACTATCCAAATCTAGCCACACAAATAAAAACAAGATTTACAATAGGTTTAATCGGCTACAACCCAAAGGAAGCTACAAATCCTTAAAACACAATGTTTATGGCTTCAACCAAAGGAAGCTACAACTCCCTAAAAATTACAATACTTACAGAAAGAGGCTACAAACTCAATACGACATATTTGACACAATCCACTAATCAATCATCACTATAACACTCTTCACACTGACACATATCTTCGACACCCTAGTCAACAACCTCTACTTCCTTCAACTCACTACATTTACCATAGTTCATCTCACATGTACTTGCACATACATCACCACACATTACACATATACCCTTCAACATTTTTGGAACAAACTTGACATTTTATTTATATTCTTTGCAAGCTTCAAACTTGACCTTTTATTTTTTATTACATATTTTATTTATTTATAATTTTATAATTTAGATTAATTATAATTCAAAATATTATTATTACATAACATAATAATTTTATTTACATATCCAAATTAATTATTTTCTTATTGAACTAAGGACATCAATATAGAGTGTGCTATATTCTTAAATATATTTTTATTATTTTTTCTCATACATTGAACAAAGAGCTTTATGTTTGGTAAAACCATACACTCACTAGAAAATTAAAAATAAATATAATAATTAAATAAAATATATTATAATTTATTCTTTACAATAAGCTTACTTTGAAGGCTATGATCTTGTAAAATATCATGTCATGATGGCCCCATTTGATGGTCTTGAACTTGCTTCAAAATATAAATTCCCTTCAAAAAATAGGCGAGCAAAGAGATGGTGGAATCGTAAAGACCTTTGAAATAAGGTACCTTTGGAAATATTTAGTAACCTTTATTCAAATGTCCCTTGCATAAAATATTTTCAACATGAAAAATTAAAAAATTAAAGAAGAGATCTCCAATTGAAGGTACCCACATTCATTCAAAGGTTTAGAATAATTTTACCTTCAAAAAATCATTTTCATTACTTTCCACAAGTGAAATACATTATCTTAGGATCATCCTCTTGTGTAACAAATTTCAACCACTAAAATTTTAGTGTCCAAACCTTAAATTCCAAATCTAAGACTCGCATTTATGTCAAAATTGAATGCAATTAAAGGTACATCACTACTACAACTCATTGAAAAGGTGAAGATGAGGCATTGGAGCGGAGTGATTAACTACTTCTAAGCATCCTATGGTAATAAATTGAGCATATGTAGGTACCTATTGATATTAAATCTTTAGCAAACTATCCTATTATTTTTCATTTCATCTTTTGTATTGTGTTTATTACTTGGACTCATATCCATAATTACACATGCTTTGTATTCAAAATAAAATCCATATCCATTCTATAAAATATTCCCAATACTCATTTAGTTGTATTTGAAGTCTACAAAAATAATACACATTTAGAACATATTTCCTTTTACCTTGCTTTATTTTAATGTTTATGCTCCCTTACCCATAAAAACACTTTATTATCATTTTGTAATTTAATTTTGATTTTATAAAGTTATATTATTTTGGAAACATGTTTTTACATCTAGTCATATGATTACTATATCCACTATTCATAAAGTGTATATTTTTATGCTTTACTGAGCAACATTAAAAGTGATAAATATTGAACTATTATTTTTATTTTCAAATTGATTTTCTTTGGAAAAGTAAATTATATTTTGTTCGCTAATGTCAAATTGATTCTTGCTACACTTATTTATATAATGTCTTGATTTCTTAAAATGATTATATGATCAACATGGGACATGCCATACCTCTAACCATGAAAATGATGGTAGTTGTTTCCTTTGACTGATTCCACTTGTACTGTATAAAATTTTGTTTGTAGTTGATATTTTTCCATCATAAAATGTGCTTGTTCTTTCTCTTGGGAAAAAATCTTCCTCTACATCTACCATAATTTGATCTTCTTCTTCCTCTAATATTATTGAACAAGTATTGTGATTTGAAGGTATATTCAAGGGAAACAATGATTGTTCTATTTAAGCTTTTCTTGTGGGATCCCTTTAATCCTCTAGTGTCTCACTATGACACCTTACATGATTTACCATACCCATTGCATAGGTAAAGAATACATTTATAGATTTTGAATCTTCCAATTATAATTTTTTAAAAATATCTACTAAGTATTTACAACTTAGCTATTGTATTATTACTTGTGCCTTGGTATATTATTTCCAATCTTTTCCATTTTTGTTTAAATCTAGTTATTGGTGTAAGTATATGGGGAAGATGGATCCATCCATAGCTTGCTAATGGAAGAAAACACCTTGTATTTCCTTTTATCTCTTTCCCAACAAGTCTTTTTCTCCTTATGAAAATATATTAAATGCTAACTAGTCAGTAGTTTCAAGAAACTTATTTTTTATTAAAGTCTACATATCTTGAGAGAAAAATATGGTCTTCATCTTATTATTGTAGAAATTGTAAATTTTCCCTTTGGAAAATAAATTTAAAACTAAGTAATGCTACTATTCATGTCAACCATAATTTAAACTAAAAAAATTCACACTCATCTTTAATGTCAATTTGTTAGAAACAAGTAGAAAACATAGAAGTTATGTACAACAAGAAAATTGAAATGTTGTTGTATGAAATAATAAACTATTAGCAAGAGAGAGAGAGTGTGTGTGTGTGTGAGTGTGTGAGAGAGAGAGAGAGACGTACACACACACATATATATATATATATGTTTGTGTATATATATATATATATGTTTGTGTATATATATATATATATCCTTTACACTTCCTCTTCTTAAAGAATTTAAACTTCTTAAATTCTTTTATAAATTAAAAAATGAAAATACACTATAAAAAAGATTTACAATTATTAAAAATTGTTTAAAGAATTGAAAGAAAATACATTATAAATAAATACACATACTTTTTGAATTCTTCTATAAACTAAAAAAAAAAGATATATTATAAAAGAGATTTACAATTACCAAACAATGTTTCAAAAATTGAAAAAAATTACATTATAAATAAATACATATAAACAATGATTCAATATCTTAACAATATGCAAAGCACCAACTGAATGAAACTTTTTTTATTATATAAAAAATCAAACAGTGCTAAACTGAACTATAATTAGATACAATTTACATGCAAACTGATAGCTAACTATACCTTACAAAACTAACTAAACAAACTATAAAATGGGCATTATTCTTTGACAAAGAATTCAACTCCGAAATGTTGGACATGTAACCCTTTTAAATGAAGGGATTGCAGTGGACAAACAGCAATGGATCTCAGTTGCTTAATTAAAATTAAGCCTGCAATAGTCCTCCTAAGCGGAAAAAATTCAAGCAATCTGAAAATCACTTTACGAAGATTGTTATTAGGCTGCAATTATCTAATGGTTAGTTCGAGCAATGGATCTCTTCCCTGAAATGATGAGATTGGAATGTGTAGATTTGGGTAAAGAAGAAGCATTCGTGTCTGTGATTCTCTTTTCTCTTGGAAATCGGAAGCTTTCACCTGCGAAACTCCCTCTGTTTTGACAGCCGTTAAATCTGGTTGTGTGTGAATACTCAGTGGGTAAAGCCACACTCACTGCCTTGGTATTTGCACAGCCCATAAAGCTGCCTCCACTTGACCTCCTTTGCCGTGAAAGACTCGAGGTTTGCATTGAAGCATGTTTTTTCATAGTCTTCAGCTCCTCAAAATCCAAAGAGAAATTCCCTAGACTGCCCTTGTCTATGGTATCTGCGCTGGTTATACTCCAGTCCACCGAGGCATCGCTCGGTTCACAACATGAACTTCTGGCAGAGGGCGTCACAGTGTCTCCAAAATGAAATGGGTTACGATAGCCCAGCGCCTCGGGATAGCTGGATTGGATACTGGAATTGTCGTCCATGGAATCTCTTCTCCTCAATGGATAGCATGCTGTCGCTTGCGTGGTGAAGCTCTGTATTTCAAAAAGATCCGCGCTTGAATCGCTCTCCTTGTCTTGGTCAACATCCTCATCATTATTTCCTCCAAACTTGGTTGTTTCAGAGTTTGAATCCAAGATAAAACTTTTGATGGGCTTGTCTGAAGAAGAGAGTATCAAATGTCTGTGTAAATCTGAGTTAGGCCTATGTGAATCTTGAGCACAGGTAAAGGGAGAGTGAAATACTTCCAATGATAGCCTTGGCTTTTCTTCAGATTTCACAGGCAGCACTGAGAAGGAAAACCCATTTTCCTTTTCCAAGGAATTGCTTCTGAATTCTTCTGGCCCTTTAGCGTTTCTCCGCAGCGCCTGAAGCGGCTCCCTGTCTTTAGATAGACTGGAATGTTGAATATTACCAACAGAATTTAGAAATGTTTTCATACCTGCTGCTCCTCCATTGATGTTGCTGTTGATATCACTGATATCTGGCGCAGTGTCGACAAAGCCCCCTGCTCTCTGCAATTCAATGGACCTGCTGAGAACCCTTTTTCCGAGGCCTGGATAACTGTACTGGATGGAGCTAAGAGAACTGTTCATTAAGGCATTTGAAGTCATGGAATTCGACACTGATGGAGCCCGCCTGCTTTCTGTCAGCGTGTCATCGACCTCTACAGATCTTTTATTCGAGCAAGGACAAGTGCATCCAAATGCCCACTTTGCCGACGTTCTTTTCCCGTTATTTACTGTCAAGTTACGAGCTGAATTGCCAGCTGCCATTGAAAGCAGTCCAGCTTGGCTATTCCAGCTAGCCTCTGATGACGCCGAGGGAGTAGTCCCCCCTGGCCTGAAACTGCGATTGGCTGCAACAATGGAGGATGCAGGGGAAGCAATTGGATGATGGGTATCATATAAATCAGGACTAGAGGACAGTACCTTTTTCTTACTTGCCTGCATTTGGGCTTCGGATCCATGATTTACGTCTATTTCCTTCTCCTCTGAAGCACTGAAATATTTTTCTGCTTCAAAGATGCTGATCTCAGAGTCCTTAGTCACCCTCCCAAGCACCGGCAGTCTCTTTCTGTAGGAATTTTGCTTCTCTAGACCATTTGCAAACTCAGGCCTGTTGGTATCACATCCACCATCAATGGACGCCTGTCCCTCCAACGGGCTACCAAGTGCTTGCCCAGGATTACTTGCCTCAAGAAATGAAGAAAATGAGACATCTCTCACAGTAGCTTTGCGCTTACTCTCATCTCCCATTAATGTCGCTTGGCCTGCAGCATGAAAGCTTATGCCATTGAGCCCTGGAACAATCCTCACACTCGTCCCAGCTTCCTTCAAATTGTTTATGTCCATCTTACAACACTATCAACAACTTTCCACTAATTTTTATTTTAGCTATGATAATATAGTAGCACCAGCACCGTGGAGCGATGTAGTCCTACTGTAACTAGAACGGATTGTACAATAGATACCTACTATAGCTATTTAATTAACATTAGCTGCTAGCAAGATTGAACTTTTGTTCTAATGAAATTAGATGGAAGTTACTATCAGTTCATACAAGCCACCATTAACCACTTTTCTACAGACTGACACTTCTACTACGCCTTACAGAGCACAATTTTCTTATTCAATTCGATCCCCAATATAGACTTCTCCTCTAAATTTTCTACCAACACTATAGAGGCTATCCAATCTCTTAGAAAGCTGATGTCAAGGAGAAGACTTATACCTGAACTATAACCCGAGCCCTTAAAACTCTTATGTCCTTGTAAACACCAAAGTTCAAACCTGGTACTAAAGACTTCAAACTGCAACTACTAGTGATAAATTTTCCAAACACACGAAACCTGAAGAGAAAAAGTAGGGTACTCGATAACCATATTCTGCTATCAATTTTGGCATCTAATATGGCAACCCTAGGGTTAGCATTGGCAACTAGGATTCCATTATTCTCTCTCCATACATACTCTTAGCAATAATGGAAGACAGAGGTCCCTAACACACAAGAGTCTCCAATAAAATCGATATTTGGATAATCCTTATTAGGTGTTTCATGTCCATTTGTCTGTCACTGTTCAAATCACTTATTCCTCTACAGTGATTGCATTCCAATAGATAGATACATTCTCAAGAAACTGCAGCCTAACTTCCTATGTTTCACACTTCATTTCTTAATCGGTCTAATTATTAACCATTATGGAATAAGACGGTGATTTCTAAACGAGTGAGATCTCTTTAAACCTTAAAGTTTTAGTCAATTTAATGTAATTATGATTTTAGTTAAAATAAGTATATATAGAGAGGGGTAAAGGTGCGAAGAATTTAACATTTTTTACATTTGAAGGAGACCAATGTGCAAACTAAAGTCACACTGTACCGACTCTTTAAGTTCTTGGATGGTGAGCAGTTTATATATCTTGTTTATGAAATTTTGTCTCGATTCAATAATGTATGATTGCTTTTTGTTTTATTGATTCTTTTTATTAATGACTGATTTGAAATGTTGATTGAAAAATATATACAGTTAAAATTAAAAACAATCATACACAAGCTGTAAAAAACTCACACCAGTTAATTTTTAAATAGTCAGTCCACAAAATTCCAAAGAAGTAGGTTTTTGGATAGTGAGCATGCTAAAAACAACACAAAATATATATTGTCTGTGATCTTTGTTTCACTCCAATAGTGTATGATTGTTTTTAGTTTTATTGTTTCTTTTTTTTTCAATGAGTGCAATTTGAAACATCAATTGATAAATAACAGCTAAAACTAAAAACAATCATACATGAACTGTTAAAAACTCATGTCAACTAATTTTTAAATAGCCTGTCAATAAAGTTCCAAAGTGGACTCTTGGATAGTGAGCAGCCTAAAACCAACACGAAAGATATACTGTTCATGACATTTTGTCTCAATTGGATAATGTATGATTGTTTTTGGTTTTATCGACCCTTCTCTTTTGAATGAATGTGATTTGAAACATTAATTGAAAAAATTAAAGAATATACACAATTAAAACTCAAAAAATCATATAAGAACTTCAAAAAACTCATGTCAACTATCTTTTAAATAGTCAGTCAATAAAATTTCAAAGAAGTGGATTCTTAGATAGTGAGCATCCTAAAAACAATGAGAAATATATATTTTTGATGATGTTTTATCTTAATCGAAAAGTGGGATATTTTTTGTTTTATTGTTCTTTTCTTAGTAATGAATGCGATTTGAAACAACAATTGAAATTATACGAAACTAAAATAAAAAACTAAAGTTAAAAAAACTCATTGACGGTCAATAAAATTCCAAAGAAGTGGGCTCTAGCCTTTTTGCAAAGTTGATAATTATATATGCGTACACATTATCTTGTTCCTCACTGTCCCCACAAGGAGGGATCAAACGCTCCCATCACGTTAAGCAAATCAAATCCATTATCACTGAAAAAGGAAAAATCAACGTAGCTATCCCCGTATTTAACACTAAAGCAAAATGTATCTTTTCTTTATTGTAGAATTCGGGTGTTCTTTACAGAAATATTTTCCTCCACCGTAGCCATATACCTTTCTTACTACTGTAAAAGAAAAGAAAAAAGTCCACAACTCAGCCCAAGTAAAACACAACTGGTCTTTTTTGAATTGAAGTAAATTTCATAACTAGCTAATCATTAATCGTTAAGATAAAGAATATACGTACCCATATCTTTGGGGTTAATGGACTAGTCTGATTCAAATATCTTTTCAGACGCTGGAATTTTAAACCATTCAATTCAAAGAGTCGACAAATACCTATGTCGTGACAAAAAATCATATTTATACGACATACGTTCAGTAAAGTGGCTGATTAGATGGTTTTGGACGAACTCATTCCAGTAAAAAATCATGGTTATCCAAGTATACAAATAGATGGGATTTATCTATAGTGATCGATTCATCTATAAGAGTCCGGAAAGAATTTTTCCTTCCCTTGTACATGTTATTTGAACCGCTTCTTATACCATCTATACTTTTAGTGGTACCAAAGGTGAGATCGTGTCCAAAATAAATAATGGACCGAATTGAGATTGCTACGTAGCCTAGTCTAAGATTGGGCAGTGTCATGTTGATTAGTATGCGCGATCTGATCTATTTGTTTGCTTGTGTGGTCTTTTAAAACTGCTCGTGTGTGCTTGGTATTTGCTTCTAAATTATGTAACCTATTTCAAATGATATAGTCTGTAGAAGAATTAGAGGACACAAACTACCTTCTGCTCCACAGTGCATTTAGTAACAGATTTTGGAAGTAGAGGGTATTCGTCCCCCTATAAGCTGCAGTGTGTCTGGTAAATGTTTTTCACGTGATCGGTGGTGTTGGTGCAACATGTCCTCCGGTACCATGGATTTGGGGGAAGACTAGACCTCGTTACCTCTTGCCTGCAACAAGATGCTCTAGCCAATCGAGCTAGGCCCCTCGAATGGAGACCTTCCTAATACTTGAGGATAGGACAATGATTTTTAAGCTAGCCCATCTTGAATAAGGACTCAATCTATGGTTCTATTTGTAAAATCATCTCTTCTCTTCTCTTCTAATTGGGTATTTGGAGGGAACCAATTTTTTAGAGTATTCAAAATATTATTTTCAATTGGAATTGGTTTCTAACGAATAATAAATAATAATATTTAAAATGGTAATGTTTTATGTATTTAATAATGCACAAAATATTTATAAATTTTTCAATTGAACAATTAAAAATTTAAAGAATGTCCATTCATAAAAGCTCCTTATGTTAAATCAAGGATGGCCAGGCAAAATTTATTTTTGGCAATGTGGATAGTTCCTTTAACATATCTTATAAAATTATTATTATTATTTTTTGATAACCCAAAGGTATCCCCAACCCTCATGCCTAGCGCTCAAATCTACGACTCTGGCCAATGATCTCAACCACCCTTGCCCTGGTCTTACTTTTTGCCAGGATTTGGAGGAGGAAGAGGCGAGCAAAAGAGAGACTATAAAAATTAATTTTGATGGAACCTCCGAATGGAATCCTAGGATTTTAGGTGTAAGATGTGTTCTAAGCAATAAGGATGGAGAAGTGATTATCAATGTTTCATAAAAATTATACTTAAAATTGAATAATGAGGGAGAAGCTAATTTATTAATTCTAGGTTTAGAAATGGTTGAAAAGAGAAAATATTCAACAGATCTCCACAAAGGGAGATTCTATGTTGATCATTAAAGTAATCAAATAGATAAAAGGTTTGAATTGGAAGTTGAGGAATATTTTGCAGTTTATCTAGAAATTGTTAGAAAGTGTTAACTACTATGATTTGACCATGTCTATTCTATGCAATAAAATTGTACAACAAGTAAAATAAAGGAATTCAAAGCATAAAATATAAATCAAATCTCAATTCCTATTAACCAATCTCAATTCAAACCTCAAAATTGAAAGTTGATCTATCTTTGGAATGTGGGCACTAAGATATTTTGATATAATTTAATTGCATTAAGACTTGAGATATGATGAAAATGATGAAGGGATGATTGTATTTATAAATTTTTTGAGGAAAAATCAACTAGAAGATAAGGATAATAATGAAAACCTAAGTTAATTGAAGTGGTTATGGAGTCAACTCAACTAAAAAATGAAAATTTATCATTTTGAACTAATGAGAGGATAATAATGTAATATTCAATTTAATAATTGGATAAATGTGAGGATGAAATTTCTATTTGAAGATGGAGTTGACTGATGAATGAAAAATAAGTTTTTAAATGACATGGAGTCAACTTTAATGATAGGATTTAATTAATGAGACAAAAATGAAATTTTAATTTGAAAATGGACAAATAGCTCTCATTTAATTAAATAAAAAAATATTATTTAATTAAATGGATACATGAAAATAATTAACATATGATATGATAATTAATGATGAATAATTAAGGATTAGTAAATACTATGGTAAACTAATGTGAATAATTAATGAATAATATGATGATAATTGGGGTTAGGTGAATAATTTTAGTGTCTATATTTTACTCCTTTTTGGAGCAATATTCAAAGTGATATTATTTTAAAGAATAGAAAATTATTTAAGTAGAAACATAGAGAAGATGATGATGACATACCCTAATTGGGTAAGAAATAGAAAATTAGAAAAGTGAAGTGATTTGTGCCCCCTTGAGAGATTATCCATACAAAAGTAGTTTGGGTGAGATACCCACAAAAGAGATGTCAAGAAAATGTCAAATGGAAGATGAAAAATGATGGAAGAAAAATATTGAAAGATGGATGCACAAAGCATGAATATGTATGAAATGATGATGATGTGTAATACTAAGTTTGAGTTTAGAAATCTTTATTTAATGTAGCAATGGATGTTATGTGCTAGGGTATATAGGTAAAGGTGACAATGTATCTAGTGCATGGACTAACTCTCAAGCAATCAACAAACAAGAGGATGCCATAACACTCACAATACACTTGACACTCTTGGTAGGTTAATGTTGAGACAACCAATAAACATAAGGAGTTCCCTACACATCACAAGGTATATGACCTTGGTGGGTCACCTGAGAGAACAACCATAAAAAACAACACAAAGAAACAAAAGGCCTTACCACAATGTATACTATTAAAAATACACCATGATATAAGATGATCATGGTGACCTTGATAAGGCATAGTGTGGGTCAAAAGATAAATCAAATGAAATATCAAAAGATCAAAAAGATAAACCAAAGACAAAGATAAGAATTTATCAATTGACACACAATAGTAATATCTTATATCAATCTGTGGAAAAGACTAAATGATGGATTTAGATCATGACTGGTTTAGGGAAGGAAACATCCCATTTAAAACAAGTGATGGGTGATATAATTTTTTTAATCATGTAAAATATATTTTTTGAATATATTTATCAATTTTGATGTAAATTTGTAAGGTTTTATATTGAAAGGACATGTTTCAAATGTGGTGTTCAAATATTTGAAAGCATATGTTTATGTTTGGTGTTTTTGTTTGTATTTATTAACAAAGTTTTGGGAAATGTATGCAACCTATTGACTATAAAAGGTATCCTAGTCACCAAGCAAGATAAAAGGCATAAACCTTGAGAATTATTCTAATGTAGGATATAGTCACCTACCCCCAATGTATAACATGACATAATATGTACTAGATGGAAGACATGAACTAATGACATTAAAATAGGATGGTGAAATGGATGAGGAACTATAAGATGAAAGACTCCAATTTAGTACACATGACACTTGCAAGCAGTCTTTCACCATGGTACTTGTCCAAGGTGCCACCAAAGGGGGTTTTCACCAAAGAACAATTTTAATATTTACTATTTTTTGTATTTTTTCATTTTCCTTTTTGGGATTTCAAACATGACACCTATATTTTAAGTTTCTATCACGATGACTACTCCAAAGTGCCATTGAAATGGTTTTCACCAAAGAGCAATTTATCTCTTTAATATTTTTTATAATTTTAGATCCATTGATATATTCATCAAATAAAGAATGAAAGCATTGGAGGTGCACATTGTTGATTACAAATCTAAAAATGTAGAGATTTTATCTTGCTTCTATAACTATGATGGGTATTATTTTGGTATGGGCATTGAGGCACCATTGCTCCAGACATATTGAATTAGAAAAAAAAAAAATTAATCTATTTTGGGATAAGATAATACCACTAGCATTTGCACTATAAATACTATTGTAAACCTCTTTTGAATTAAGGTATCTCAAAATGGTGAGATGAAATAAATGATGGATTAAAATTTTACATTATACATGTGATATTGGTTGGGTGGAAAGGTGTAATGATAGAGGTATTTACAAATGTCATAATGCATTGGATAGTTGGGACCAAATTTTTTTTGAATGCACTCTAATTTTTTTACATTGAATATGGGGACCAAAAGGTTTTCGACTGAGAATACATAACTATGACTATTATGTGGAACATCTAGAAGGGATTCAATTAAATCCATGGTATATGCTCCTTTATACTTTGGGTTATTGTTCTTTCTTTGACATACTAATTGCAATATATAAATTTTTGGGATCAATATTTATACTTAGATTGATTTTATGTGATTATTTTGCTAAGATTGTTAACTAATCCTACCACTTTGAGGATTTCAAGAGAAGGTTATATTCCTTATCTATTGATGCCTCAGAGATTTTTTCATCAGTAAACACAATATTTTTTATCCCTTTTTCTTATTTTTCTATCTGGTGGAAACTCAAAGAGGTTTTTAGTTGGGGATTTGGATTTTTTTATTTTGTTTGTTTCTTTTCTCTTTTGGATTTTTTTTAATCTTTAGGATTAAGGATATCAAGGCTTGATCCCCAAATTAAGTTGTTGGATCTAATTGTATGTTGAAACCTTTTTATGATTATTGATTATAAAAAAATTATAGGTTACCATGAAATAAAATATAGCTTCATCATTCTCAAATATGCCTCAAGAAATAGGATCTTGGTGGTATGAGGAAATGAGTTCTTGATGGATAAGTGCATGATTGATGGAAGATTTAATGGAAAGTGTAATGGTACAAATGTTTATCTCATTGAAGTGTGAGGTTAAATCAACAAATAAGTGTTCACATTCCTATCTCTTAACACTTCTAACAATAGGAAAGGCTCATATCATAGTCTAAAAGGTGTCATTGAAATTGTAGGATTCTTCCACTAAAGGCATGTATCCTAGACTAAATCTTTGATTGTTAAATTTGATAGTGATTGGTTTCAAGAGGATATCATTCATGTAATCCAAATCTATTTCCTTTGTAATACATATTCTTACACACTTTGAGTGCTTTGCAATAGGTTTCTTCAAGAAAACATGTTGCAAATTCTTCATCTCTATATAACCAAGCATTCATGTCACTATCTATGATTTTATTTTCAAGGAATTCACTTTTATAAAGTTTTTGTACTATATTGGACGAATTTAGGATATATATATTCTATTTTTTTGTGGTATACGATAAGAATTTGGATATAAAGGAAGTTGACCAACATGAAAGGTATTGTATATCTCGTATTTCCCACACACTTTGTCTATAATCTTGACCTTGACTTAGGAATCAAGTTTAGCATATAATGATGCCAAAGTGGTAGGATCAAAATAGGATGAAGTGTAAGGAAGCTAAGGTAGCATAACAACTTCCTACACTAATCTTGAGAGGAGGATAATGCAAAACTTTATAAATCTTTTCAACAATTATAGAAAATTAAATGAAAGTGAACATAAATATCATACATGCCACAACACAATGATTTACATGGGGAAGAACATTTTGAGAGAAAAACCAAACACTTTGGAGGACACCCAATATATTATTCAAAAATAAAAAGGATTACAATAGACTTGCATAGCAAGAGCTTCTCATAGGAGTATCACCAACTAGAGATCCTCATGCAACACGACTACTATTAGACTCTCATAATACATCACAATGCACAGTCATAATACAACACAATCATAAAATAGGGTTTCCTTCTAGGGAAAGTGAAGCCAAAAAAAATATCAACCATTAGATCTAAGACCTAATGATGACTAGTCTAGATTTACAATAATAAAATATACATAAAAACTTAGCTTTCAAGGGTGTTGCACCCAAGCCCCTACTGGGGCGCACGACCCTTGGACCCATGTTGTGCAGATGATCCCCCAAGAACCCTCATGAGGGGGTACCTCCCTCCCCCCCCATACTTACCTATCAACAATACCTTATGTAATTGCAAGGTTGAGACACATTTAACCAACATGATGGTAATGATGGTGGAGGAATTATGAAATATATACTAGGACAATGGAGTGATTTATTATGAGGACCATGATCTAATAATCTAAATTATTTAAAGGGATTAGAATCAATGAGATCTATAACTTCTACATCATTATGAATAAAATTGATGAATTGATGGTAGGTGCATGGGATTGCTTGTATGCCATGGATCCATGGGTGACCAAGAAGGATGTTATGTGTCCAAGTTCAAGGTCAAGAATGTGCAATAAGGTGTTTTGTAGGACTATAACTACCTGGATTGGAAGCCAAATGATGCCTTGGGATTCTCTTTCATCTTCATCATGTGCTTTGATCTGGTTATTTTATTTTTATTTTCCATGCATAAGGACTCATTTTACTTTGCATAATTTTTTGACAATATCCTTTATATATGGTTCTTTGGTATGAGATGGTTTAATAAAAGGAATTTCATTTGGATTGAATGAAAAGTGACATGAAGAAGAAAATTGACCTAAAAGGGCTTGGAATTGATTGGGATTAATATCACTATGAACTTGTGACTCTCTCAAAGCATGTTCTAACATGTTATTAAAGAGAGGTGATGATCTAAAAAGCTCCAAGAGAAAAATATATACTAGATTTTCCCAAGATGCTCAAGGAAGTCATATTGAGAGGATTTTTGAGAGGAATGTATCTGGGTAATATGAACACTCCTAGTAATCATAGCATAATTAGGACTTTTAATTGTAACAATATTTACTTATAGATTGACTTCTTCAATATGAACAACTACTAAGTCATATGAGGAGGGTATAATATTGATATTATTTTCAAGTGATTTGAGGAGGACCTTTATTAGAGATTAGGGAATTATTTTGATCATAGTTAGTAGAAAGGTCCTAATAGATACCTAATTTCTCATTAGATGAAGAGTATGATTAACCTTTGACTATAAGTTCACCATAATCAATAAGATATTGGACATAGTTTTATATTTGTATGTATTTTGAAAGGATAAAAAACTTTAACATGATGATATTTATATTATTCACTTTCCCTATACTATGTGGGTTTTGTTTTCATTTTTTCAAAGGGTTAAGTATATGGATATCTGTGAGTATTCATATTAACAATTTTTTGGAACACTATTTCTATGTATTCTCCTAAAGAATCATTGTTACATATTTGAGTTGCATGAGGTATTGGTTTTCCTTGTGGTATAGAAGCAAGATTTTCTTGTAGGATATTTTGAACATTGGGGTAAGTGAAAAAAGATGGGGGGCCAAAAAAGGGTCTTAAGCAGCCACTTTTTTCTGAAATCAAGAAATTCTGACCTTCGATGACAAATTGAGGATAGTTACACTCAAAATTTTAAGATGCAACAAAAACAATGTAAGAAGTGCTCTGAGTCTACTTTCTAAACTACTATTTTTTTGAAAATGATAATTATTAATTGGTTCAAAACAAGGAGCCACAAAAATAGGTGTTGAAAACACCACGTAGTGTCTGTTGTGGCTCCCTCAAAAGGTTAACTTTTTTTTGGTATTTTTATTTAAATTGCTTTGGTGAGAAATTAGCTAACAACATATAGTTTATGCCTATTTTTCTAATAATTTTTTAATGAATATATGATTTTTTTATAATTTTTGAAGTGGACACAACTGAAAAAATATAATTTTGGCCATGCTAACCTTATAACTTTTGAAAACTAATCAAAAATAAAATTTTCTTGAATATGTGTAGAATGGAGTCTAGTTTATAAAACTATAATTTATTTCAAATTTCAATGAACAGTTACAAAAGGTCCATTAAAGTTGAACAAATTAAAATTTTCAAAATGTGATAAAAATTACATCGTTAAATAGCTAAGAGAGAGCTTGAGATTACCCATATGTGTGATTGACTCAACCTTGAAACACGTGCACACCTAATAGTTTGCATGTACAAAATTATGTGATATTTATTAGAATATATAGAAACACATCTTGAGACATTGGGAAGCCACTCCAAGTCTTAGGGTTGGAAATCCAAAGAAAATCCAAGCCTAAGGCTTGGGGATTCCCAAAGAAAGCAATAAAATCAGCATGTTATAGCGTGCTCACATTATAACACGCTTGCATTAGTTCATAGTTTTGACATATATTTTTGTGTTTGTGCTTGAGTTTCCTAAGCAATACATAACATGAGTGCATTATAACACGATCATGTTATGTCTTGCTTTATGTTATATTCTAGTCTATTAAATGTATGTATGCTTGTATGGCATGTATGTATGTATGCATGCATGCTTGTATGTATGTATGTATGCCTATATGTATGTATGTAAGATTGTATGTATGTATGAATGCATGTATGCTTGTATATATATGTGTTTGTATGTTTGTATGTGTGTATGACTGCTTATATGTATGTATTTATAGGGAGGGAGAAGTTTAAGAGAGAGAGAGAGAGAGAGAGAGAGAGAGAGAGAGAGAGAGAGAGAGAGGGGGGAGGGAGAGACTAGAGAGATAGGGAAGAAAGATGGAGTGCATGAGAGAGGGAATGGGAGAGAGATGGAGTGTAAGAGAGAGGGAGGAGAGAGAGGAGTTGTAGAGAGATAGAGGGAGTGAGTGAGGATTGAGTGAGTGTGTGTGAGAGAGAGAGAGAGGGAGGAGGAGAGAAGGGACTTGAGAGAGGGAGAGGGAGTGGGAGGGAGAGACCTAAGAGAGAGGGAGAGAGAGAGGAGAGTAGGAGATCAGGGGTTGGAGGAGAGGGACTTATAGGTAGGGTGGGAGGGATAGAGGGAGGGAGGGAGGGAGGAGGGAGGAGGGAGAGAGAGAGAGAGAGAGAGAGAGAGAGAGAGAGAGAGAGAGAGAGAGAGAGAGAGAGAGAGAGAGAGAGAGAGAGAGAGAGAGAGAGAGAGAGAGAGAGGAATGGAGGGAGAGGCGGAGGGAGAGACTTGAGAGAGGGAGAGAGATAGAGAGAGAGGAGGGAGAAAGAAGGGGAGGAGGGAGGGAGGGAGGGAGAGAGTTGCATGTAGCATGACTGAGAGACCTAAAAAGATAGGGATGAGGGGTGGGAGGGTGAGACCTAAGAGAGAGGAGAGGGAGTGGTAGAGAGATAGAGGGAGTGGGAGAGAGATATATGGAGTGAAAGAGAGGGAGATGGGTTTGGAGGGAGCTACTTGACAGAGAGAGGGGTTGGGAGAGAGAGACCTAAGAGAGAGATAAACTTGAGAGAGGTAGAGGGGGTGGGAGGGAGAGATAGAGAGAGAGGTAGTGGGAGAGAAGGGAGGGAGGGAGGGAGAGAGAGAGAAAGAGAGAGACAGAGACAGAGACAGAGACATAGAAATATAGATAGAGAGAGACAGAGAGAGACAGAGATAGAGAGAGACAGAGAGAGATAGATAGAGACAAAGAGAGTGAGATTTATGTAGATAGATTGACCAAGGGAGATACTTGAAAAAGATAGAGTGAGGGGTTGGGAGGGAGAGACCTGAGAGAGAGGGAGAGAGAGAGTGAGTGGGAGAGAGATAGAGGGAGTGAAAGAGAAGAAGGGTTGGGGGAGAGAAATAAATAGATATATAGACAAAGAGATATAGAGAGAGAGAGAGACAAAGGCAACCAAAGACAGAGAGATAGAGACAGAGACACACACACATAGAGAGAGAGAGATAGAGACAAAGACAAAGAGACATAGAGAGTTATCTAGTTATGTAGGTAGGGTGTCTAAGGGAGAGACTTGAGAGATAGAGAGGGGGTGGGAGAGAGAGACCTTAGAGATAGGGAGAGCAAGAGAGAGGGAGTGGGAGAGAGATAGAGGGAGTGGGAGAGAGATACAGAGAGAAAGAGAGAGAGAGAGTTCCCTAGTTAGGGTGGGAGGGAGAGACCAGAGAGAGGGAGAAAGGGGGAGAAGGAGAGCGAGTGGGAGAGAGGAGGTTGGACCTAAAGCCTAAACCATAAACCCTAAAGCCTAAAGCCTAAGCCCTAAATCCTAAATCCTAAAGCCTAAAGCCTAAATCCTAAAGCCTAAAGCCTAAACCCTAAGCCTAAACCCTAAACCCTAAACCCTAAGCCCTAAATCCTAAACCATAAACCCTAAACCCTAAAAATTGAACCATAAACCTTGAAAAATTCAAAATTTTCAAAATGTGAGCACACTTTTGAAAAAGATGAAATATGGAAATTGTAAGAGCAAGCCAAAATGTTCTCACATTATAACATGAGCACGCTTTGCCAATTTCCTAAAATGATAAAAAAGGCATTAGAACTTGTGACTTGGCCCACATGCTCTATTATTCTCCTTTTTTGCACATGATCCAACAAAATAATGCCTTTTGAGACTATTGGAGAAAGCACATGCAAAAATTTACACATTCCTCCACCACCTTTGCATCAATTTTCACCAACTTTTTTTGGTTTGCAACTTAAGAGGGAAATTACAATTTTTTTACATAAAATTTGATTATATGAACTCAAATTTTGATGTTTGTAGTGTTTCAATTTTCATTACATGATTGAATTGTTATAATTTAACATTGTACATTGTTTAATTCTATAGGTTTTAATAATTCTTGGAGACATATAGAATTGAACGTTGAAAAGGAAGCAAGTTTGTGAAAAGATCCAATTGTTAGAAGAAAAAAGAAACATTGAATTGGGTAGTTTATCTAATCAAATATTTGATTTTAAGGTATGTCAAGTCTAAATATGGGTCAATGCAGGATCATAGGGATCCAAACTAGGCCCTTAAGTGGCAATAATTTTTTAGAAAAATAGAGTTAGACAAATTGACATAAAAAAATTGAATAGGTTATTGACATAATTTGAAAAATATGTAAGAACAAAATTTGTAGCAAATTGAATTTAGTTTCTATGATACTAGTCCTCTTTTGGGAAAAAGTAAATCTATTTGGTGAAATTTTTAAATTTCAATACAATAGTACTAAATCTTCAGGAAAAAACTAAAAAGCAGGTGTATGTCCGACCCACCTAAGTACAAGGGAAATATATAGATATTTTAACTTTCAATATAAGTAGAGCACAGATGCCTTGATGTGCTATATTTTTTTATAATGTTTTTGTAAGTAAATAATTTGTTATGAATTTTTTATTATAAATTTTTAAAAATATTAAAACTTGTTTGTCTAACCACCATAAATTGGTAAAAAAAAATTGAAAATCAAATTTTCTTTTTTTAATTCTATAGTATGGGAAGCATAGAATGTGCCACATATTTGTATTCAAAACATGTGAAATCATTTGAGAATTATATATTTTTTCAATTAGCCTATTAATTAGGACTTTAGTCAAAATACATGTAGAAAATCAATAATAATTCTATATTTAATTCCAAATAAGTCATATCTTATATTGGTGAAAAACTAACATTTTTATCAATAAACCCTTTTCATTTCATCAAATGCAGATAAGAAAATTGTCATTAGCCACTTTTGGACCCCCATGATCCTACACTCACCCATATATGTATGTTCTAAGTTATAACTTCTTATAATACATGCTTAATACAATGCTTTGCTTTTATTTTTATGTTAAAATGGGTATTCAATGTTCATCATTATTTTTTTTACATTTTGAAATCTATGAGCATTCAATGGGTGTTTCAAGTTGAAAAATAATATTATAACCTTATCCCCCCTTGGCACATTTAACCTAGACAATTCTTCACTCTTTGTAGTAGTTTGGCTGCTCTTATAATATCATGCAACTCTTGGGAAGCCAAATAATTCATGGTTTGCATTGCTGCAACATCCTCCTTTCTATAACCTTAATCTCTTCCTCTACAATGTCCTCCAATAAACTCATTACATTAGGAACTATCAACCAATCTCTTGCATCTATCAGCCTCTTTCCTATCTTCAACATATCATTCACTTTAGCATTCCAAATACATTGACTACTCAATATGTCTCTACATCCTCTTGTTAATTTATCTTGTCCTTTAGATTACTTCCTTTTGATGACCTATACCTATACTTTATACTTATTTTATATTTTTGGTTCTACCATCCATTCTGATAATGTTGCATTAATTTTTTATCAATACAAACCACTCCTCCTTAATGCACAACTTTGCACTATTGTAAAATTCTACCTCACTTCATAGCAATGGTATAAACTTGTGCTTCTAATCACCCTTCCATATGATATGGGTATTAACCTTCCTATCATACACTACTTCTTTGTCAAACTACCATTAAATTCTTAATGACACAAATCCATTGTTGCAATATCACATAACACTTCATCATGGCATGCTTTGATCTTGAACTTTATCTAGCACTATTATTGTACCAAAATTAAATCCACTTACTATAATCAACCAAGGAATAATGGATTTGGATGCCTCAACGTCCTTAGTCCTAGATTGTTAGCCATTTCCATAAACATTAGATTGTTTTTGCTACAACTATCTACCACGATATCACAACACTTACCTCTTTCCTTGCATCAAGTATTGAAAAAATGTTTCCCATTTTTTTGTCCACCTCTCCTATTACAAAAAATAGAGTAATTTGTGAAACTAACAAATCCCCTTACTCATGATGTCCTAACCTAGTTATTGGTTTGTAATACTCCTCCAAGTACTCTTTCATAGCCATCTCTCCTACCATAAATTGCTGCCACTTTTATTGCTAAAAACTTGTTGTCAAACCCTCTATGGCTGGGAAAGAACTTCAACTTCACCCCAAACTAGAAAAATTCACTTATATAGATGACAAATAATCCAAATGAAATTGTTGGTTAAGGTCTGATATATGCAACCAACTTAAGACCCTTTGATATGATAGGATTGGAAATAAGTGATTTCCTATGTGCTAGAGAAGCTTAAATTGAATGATATACACATTTTTCAAACCTATAATATTCAAGTTTTGTTTGGAAACAATGAATAAATAGCTGCTATATGTTGTAGGAATCTCATATGGTGAATATCTAGCAATTTTGGTGGCTACAGATGAAAGGATTGATGGCATTAACTAGTGTTCTTATGCATTTGGATTGATGACATTAACTATGTGTAATTGACTATAAGGATTTAATGTTGAGATCAACCAATACCATGCATGACTTTATTGTTCTTATGGTGTTTCTAAGTGCACTTATGCTTTTTTTGCTACCCTTTAATTTGGTCGAACTAATATATTTTTCATATCATCATGCCCTATTATATAGATAAAATTATTCATCATGTCAAGGAAACAGTCAAGAATTAAACCAACATAGGAAGAGAAAGAAGCTAAGAATGCAAGGAAATCATAACATATGAGAGAACATCCTGAGAAAAGGAGATTGGACCCGATAGAAGAAGAGGAATTTCAACTATCAATGAGAGATATGGAATTGGTGACACAAAGGGAATGAAAGAAAACCTTTGTGCTATGAGAAAATTGAACACTATTGTTGGAGACACGTCCTCTACTGCAAGTCAAGGTGGAGGGACACCATCTACAACATCTTGAGTTGAAAGTATATCATCACTCACATGTGAAGAAAGAGGTATGCCATCTTTCCCATCTCAACTTCAAGGTACACTTTGATTGAAGGTATGCTATCTATCCCATCTCATTTAAATATTGAAGAAATTCCATTTAATGTTGAGATGAATTTACCTTTGGGAACACCACCTACAATTTTCATAGAAAGTGTAAGTATTTGATTGATATTGATGAGAATATTTTGCAGCCAATGGAAGGTAAGAGCCCAAAACACACTTGTAGAAGATATACTCATGTAAGATTTGGAGAGTGTTTTTTGAAAAGTTAAATGAGACCACAAGCTGTCAACTATTTGTTGAAATGATGCAAAGTATAAAGTATAGATCCATCATGAATATTCTTGGGTTGAGAACTTCGAAGGATTCAAGTGAAAAACTATTGTGAAGAATCTAATGAGTGCATATGAGAGTGTGGGTAAAACCTCACACACAAAAGATAGTAATGTCACATGATGTGTCATTACATTGATAATAGTATGTAATCAAATGAGGAAAGCTCATCTCACTAGAACGATGAGTCAAGCATTGAGAATTAATAGAAAAACTTTATCAAGAGCCACTGGAAGGAACTAAAGAATTGAGGAAACTAATGCCACTGAATTATGGGCATTCTCGAAGAGACTACCATGAAAAGATAAACCAATTGTTGAAGCATTGAGATCAGTAATTGAATACTTTTGGAAGAATAACACAAGGGTATCTTCAAATCAAAGGGATGTGATAAGGAGAACCGGTAGTAAAAACCATGAGCCACATCAAATGCTTTTTTGGATACAAATCAAACACAATTTTTTGGAAAATTTCTAGAGATGTATCCTCAAAATAAAAAATTTCAAAGATATTTTGAAATGCTAAAACCTTTTTATGTCAAAATAAATCACACACACACACTACTTTTTGTAGATTACATATTGAATATTCTAACCATTTTGATGTTTATCATTCTATATGTTTACATTTGCATGTACTAACAATGTTTTGCAGGATTGTGGCATACATGCCCTACCAACATCTTCAAGAGACTTCATATCAAAAAAATTATGTGAAAGAGAGGAAGGTCAAATATTCTATAGGAAATTATGCTTGGATGACACATGTTAGCATTGTGGTGGCTTGCAACATATGCCAATATGTAAACATATGGAAAGCACACATGTGGTTGGAAACAAAATAGTAGAGTTTTGAAAGTGTAAAACAATGGCCTACAATACAAAAGATGGTAAAGAAGGAAAAAAGGTGTGATTTGGTTATTCAAAGGATTCCAGTGTATCAGTTTATGTCTACATTTCATGACAATATAGTGTATGAGTATGCAAGGCATACCCATAGAGCTCGATGGTTGG
The DNA here is from genome assembly GCA_007258455.2 of Sequoia sempervirens. NCBI lineage: Eukaryota > Viridiplantae > Streptophyta > Pinopsida > Cupressales > Cupressaceae > Sequoia > Sequoia sempervirens. The sequence continues at coordinate 577,183,864 of VDFB02047230.1, forward strand.
ACTTTCAATTCAAGTTATGCAAGGACACCTTTCCACTTGGTAGCATTGTTTCAATCATTGAATTTGCAGAGAACTATAATCTATAGCCACAACAAGAGGTGCAATCACAATATTACAACTCCACACAAGTTTCTATATTTTTGCACATCGCATTAATTCATGCGAATGATAATACAAAGGATGATAGAAAAATCATAAGTGAGTATAATTTTTATACTAGTGATGATCACATAGGGTATGTGCAGGATCATGATGGATCAAAAAGTGGAAATATGATGGGTATGTGGCTAACGACTTTTTTTTAACCCAAAATTGATGAAGCGAAAAGAGTTTTTAAAGGAGATTCTTAGCTTTCCACCAATATAAATTATGATTTACTTTGAATTTAATAAATTATTATTATTCATTTTCTATTTGAATTATGACTAAAGTCTTGATTGATAGGTTGATTGAAAAACATTTATATCTTTCAAACGAAGATCACATTTTTGAATTTGAAACATGCATCACATTCTATGCTTCACATAATATAGGATTAAAAAAAAGAAATGAATTTCATGAAGTTTTGACCAAGTTAAGGTGGTTTATGAGTTTTATATTTTTAAAATTTGTAATAAAAAATTCATAATTAATTATTTACTTGGAAAAAATTACAAAAAAATATGCATCACATCCAAACATGAATCCTCTACTTATATCTAAAATATTATAAAAATATATTATCATTTTATTGTGGTTAGGGTGGTCAGATAGACGCCTACTTCTTATTTTTTCCTTGAAATTTAAGTACTACTGCATTGAAATTTCAAATTTTCACCAAATACATTTTTCTAAAAATAAACCTAACTTAGTTTAGAAACTACATTCAATTCAAGCTACAAATTCTATTCTTACATATTTTTGAAATAATATAGATAACTTATTCAAATTTTTATGTCAAGTTTCCTAACTCTGATTTTTCTAAATGTTTTTCCACTTAAGGGCCTATTTTTTCCATGATGATCCTTCACATACCCCACACATTCTATGGATTTTGTGCAAGGTTTCTTTCGATTGTTCTACGATGATTTGGATAGAAAGGGCATATCATTCAATCAACATATCATATGTTCAGATAACTATTCATCACAGTTCAAGAACTCACATGTGTTCCATTGGTTGAGTAAGATGCATAATATTACAGGTGTTCAACATATGTGGAACTTTTGTGAGGCTGGGCATGGAAAGGGGGAGAATGTATCAAAGTAGCCATAGCATGAGAAGAGTTAAAGTATAAAGAAAATGAAAAGTTGATAGATGCAAAATCAATCGTCAAGTGGTGTAATGCTTTGATGGGTCTAGGTAATGAAGGTAAGTCTTCAATTCATAGATTTTTGCGTTGATAGATGATACTAGCATTTCACCATATGAGGATTGTTGCACATAAACAGGATCAAGTGAGCTACACTCTTTTAGAAGCTCAAATGTAGGTTCACAGAGTATCCATATGTAGAAGATGGTATACTTTTGTTCTTCATGTACAATTCAATCCTGGAATGAGTGTGAGTCAAAGGAGTGGGTTGATGAATGGTGGTTAAGTTATATTATCCTACTTGACATGTATCGACCCCAAATGGCATTGGAACTAACATAGATGGAATCATCGATTTCCTTTGACCATATATTAGATCTAGTTCAACCAGGTAATATATCTACTTACATAGTTTTTAAAATTCCTAATGTTATCTTACTTTGTAGTGTTTTCATAATGTTGACTAATTTCATCTAATTTATTGAACATATCAATGTAGGGCATGTTTATGTGGTTATTGCAGATGAAGAAAATGAAGAGGGAACAAATTATTACTTGTGTTGTTGTGTTGAGGCCAAAAAGAAATTGGAGCCTTCAATTATATATGGAGAAAACATTGAATACCCTACAGGCTTGATGGTTGTGTTGGTGTTTCTAGCTGATGGTCTATTTTTTCCTAAGGGTAGCTACTCCTTAAGCTTAGAGATCTTAGGTCAGTGGCCAATGAACATGAGATGTTTGGAAAGCTTCTCCTCTACAATTTAGGCTCTGTAGGACCAAGGTGGGTATCTCTATATGTTAAATTAGATCATCAAACTACAATGGTAGAAGGCCTTTTGTGGGTTAAATCATCTACACAACCTTTTGTATTATCAGTGACTTCTGGTAATGTGGAAAGGAAAAACATGAAAGAAAATATAAGCTAAGAAATCAAGGAAATGTTTTTGATTTAAACTTGTTTTGATTCAGCCCTAGCTTCAAACTTTGTGAATCTCCTTGACTAGTTCCTAATCCATACAAAGTCAAGAATGAAGTAAACTCCTACAACAACCTGACCATGGCTTCTTAAAACCATACTACCTTGCAATAGGAAACCAACAAAACTATAATCCTCACATTACTTATTAATCCACATTGCAACAAAATTACCCTCATTACCTTTGTGTAAGCAATTTCATCGCTCCTTGAATGATAGGAAAACATAGAAATAATTCAAATAGAAAATGTGTTTGAAGCAACAACACAACCCTTGATTATCAAAATATAATGCATACAATATTTGGAGAACATGATAGATTGGCATATATATTTGGAGAAAAATAAAATGGCATATTACAATCATCTATTGTTATTACAGAGCATCATTTACAACATTCACTATCTATATCCAAAGGAATTACCCAATTCAACTTGACTCAATAAAAGACTAACAAAAAATAAAATAGAATCATGGTAGGGAAACACTACACCAATCCACTCAGGTTAGAGAGTAGAAGTCTGAACCCAAAAAAAAAAAAATTCCTTTATAGTGTAGGAATAACTGAGAATTTAAATTCAAACCCTAACCCTAACTCAATCAAATTTATAGAAAATATCAAATCCAATCTGATTACAAACATTTGAAAATTCCCCACAAAATAGAGCAACAACTAGCCATAAAGGAACCTAACACCTCAAGCACACTCTGACATTGATAACATTCTAAAAGTAGGTATGGGAACCCATGAAATCCACAAATAAGATCAGGGAAAACATACCATGAAAAATACTTTTACTAAGTTGCAACACTTCAAGGAATGAATTATGTCATTTGTCAATCAATTTAGCTTGGGACAAGTGTATAAATTCAATTCAGAGTTGTTTTGAGTTGATCTGGTAATTGAAAAGTGATGCACCATTACTGTTCTAGTTTACCCATGAAATGAGGTAGCTAGCCATTGGAATTTGATCTTTGACCATTAGATGCAAAATAAAGGTATGAGATCGAACCCCCAATGAAGGTTTAAAATGTAGCCATTGATTTCTATCTTCAAATATGGGTCGTTCATCATGCATTGTGCCTTTGACTTGAGCCCCTCAACATGAAATAGTGATGCACCAAGGAACAACATAACCACCACCTTCACCCATCGTGCATCACGCAAAGGAAAAAATCCCTTTGAAACAAAATCATGATGCACTAAGAATCCATGATATCCATTAGATCATCTATCTTTAAATTTGAGCCATTGATCACGCATCGCACATGACATTTTCCCCATCTCCCATTGCACAAGCCCTTCCTCCAGCTTGCTTCACAACAGTGATGTGAAGCAATGGCACAATGTAATCTCAACCATTGGATTTTCCTCATTTGATCACAACCCTTCATTTCTTATCGTGGAAACATGCATTTCTTGACATAGTGAAATGGCGACGTGAAGAGACCCTCCAATGGGGAGAATATTTGTAGGAATATTCTCCCATTAGCAATTGCATATTGCAGAAATGGTTTGGTTAGGAAAAATAACTTGAGAAATGCAAAGGGAAACAAGAACTATTGTGCATCATGGGAATGAAATGAAAGGAGAAACACTTGTAGTGATACACAATGAAAAGACCTAAGTGGCAGTAATTTAGCACATGACCAAAAGTTGTTAATAAAAAGGGGGTTGCCTAGGTAATAGAGTAATTTCATTTTTTACAAGGAAAAGGTGGAGGTATGACCTGGTCTCCAAAATGAAAGGTTTTGAGACCATTTTGGTGGCCAAAGATGTTTGAAAACTGACCAAGAGATTGAAAAAATTTAGACTTAGTCAAATTTTATGAAGGTGCCCTCAAATGGAAAAGATGGTTAAAATGGCTCAAGCTAATTCCCAACATACCCAAAACAACATGGGTGAAAAAAATAGGTCCCTAGATGCTATTATGATTTTTGAAATGGTTGAAGATTGTGGACACCTCTTTCAAGAAGAGAATGAACTAGAAGCTAAAACTTACAATGCACAAGCATTTCAGGTGAAAGGAGGCTATTTTATGAGGACTAACTGAAAATATGAACCAAGGTCACTTAGTCCTTATCTCCAAGCCACAAAACTATGTCATCATAGGATATGACTTGGAAGGAGAAATGAAGAAAACTAGGGCCAACATGTCTATTTATGATGTTTTCAAATACTGTCTTGATATTCATAACTCTTTTATAGCTTCTTTAAAAGAAGACAACTCTTTAAAAGGAAAGGCTGAAGTAATGGCCACTATATAGATGAATGTAGTTGTGAATCATGGAAGAACAAGTTTTCCCCCCTTTTTGGTCATCTTGAGGATATTCAAAAAGAACTTGCATAACTACTTACTATATTTAGGGGCCTTAGGGAATGTAATGTCATACTCTATCTATAGAAAGCTAGGTTTGACTCCTATCCAAACCAACAAGAGTGTCATATAGTTAGAAAAAAACTGAGGTTAATGTGGTAGGATAATTGAAACATGTCCTTGTGCAACTAGAATCAGACCCAAGAATCCAGCATTACATGGATATTCAAGAGGTTGATATTCTAAAAATGTACATAATGCTTCTCAATAGGGATTGGGGAAGGATCTTAGGAGGATACTTGGCATTGGATTTTTCACATATGTGGTTGCAATGGAAGGGTTTAGATAACTAGATCAAGATTGATAGTGAACCTAGACTAAAACACATGATAACGGACTATGAACATCCCAACAAAGTTGCATACCTTGAGATTGAACTGAGCATTTATAGAGTTGATGAAATCAAGACCTTTTCACTAGTGATTAAGGAGAAAACAACCCCACACATGGAAGACAATGAATGTATGATAGCCATTAACTGATATTTTCTAATGAAAATTTTTCATCAAGATAAATTAGTCATTAGAGAAGAGGTAGATTTATGGAGTTTTCTACTCCCCAACTGGTGCAGGGTGCACTACAAAAATTATTCCAATTTTTCCAACTAGAATATTATCAACTCAACAAAGAAATGACAACACCATATCAACCACCCCTTGAGACAGAGGTTTTTTTGGCCATAATATGGATCCATAACTTAGCTAACAATCTCAAACTAGTTGATCCAACCCAAATTGAAGCTGAAAATTTGCATGTGGATGTGCTTGAGCCATAAGAAGTAATGCACACCCATTCCCCAACTCAACTATCAATCCCAAATGAATTTCTTAAAGGTGCAAAAATACTGAAAGATGGAAAGGAAAACATATTGGAGGAATCAATTGATATTTAGCCTCAATGAAATACAGTTGAATCAATAGTAAAAATAGATGAGATGAATAAGATTGTCCCTACTCACTCACTCAACCCAAAAGTGACACCCCTTTAGCTTGCAATAGAAGAAGCTAGCAATCTGAACAACCTTGATAAACTGAATACACATGTTACCCCTCTCTTGTAGCACTCCAAAACTAACCCTAAGAAAGACATCCCCACCCATAACCAGTTGTGGAAACTAAAATTTAAAGGTTACAAATCCAAACAAGGTAGTGGGGTAGGAGTTGAGTTGATTAATCCATTAGGGGAAACTTATTTTTCTTCTTGTAAGTTACAGTTTGAGTGTACTAACAATGTTGCAAAGTATGAAACATTAGACCGAGGACTCTTATTTTCTCACTAGAAGAAATTCCAATGTATTAGGGTATTGGGAGACTCTAAAGTTGTTTAGAAGAATGTTTGAATTCAATACACCTACCACAATAAGAAGTTGGTAGAATATCAGAATCGGGTATGGAACTTGATTAAGGATTTCAATGCATTCAACATATAGTTAATACTAAGGGAAAATAATCAAATTGCAGATGCACTAGTAGCTGTTGCAAGTACCTTAGAACCAATGAAGCACTCTTGATTGTAAAGGTTTTTAGTGGAATTGGTTTCAGTCCTTGCCATTCTGGATAATGTGTGAAATATTCAAGTATTTGAGGATGATCAACACATTTTAGCTTTTATTGCAAACTAAGGAGTTTTTGAGGATCAGATCATTGATGAAACAAATAGGGACATAGAGGACTAGGACTCAAAATATTTAAGCCTAGAAGGTATCCCCAATCTCAAAAAAACACTATCCTAAAAGGTATGGTGGAATTGGAATAGATCTTTGATTTAGATCCTAGGGATAAGGAGAAATTTCCTACAAACACTAAAGGAGGGAAGTATGAGACCTATAATTTGGTAGACTCCAACCCAAAGAGAAATATTTTCATTGAAATACTTACCCAAAGGCCATACGTGACAATATAGTTAAGGTGTTGAAAGGAGATATTGATGCAATTACCTGGGGATATGAATACTTAAAGACATTTGAATCCTTAGTCATTACTCATATGATTCCATTAAAACCCTAGTCTAAGTCATTTCGATAGAAGCAACAACCCATCAATGCTTTGCTCAAACCCCTCATTCTCAAAGAGGTGCAAAAGCTGCTTTCAACAAGGATAATCTTCTCAATCAGGCATTCAACTTGGGTAGCCAACCTGGTACCAATACACACGAAGAATGAAGAGGTTTGGCTTTGTGTAGACTTCCAAAATTTAAATAGAGCTTTAGAGAAGGCTAATTATCCTCTCCCATCACTAGATGAGGTATTATAGATTGTCAACAACTCTCAAATGATGTATTTTCTAGATGGATATTTAGGGTATAATCAGGTGTTGTTGAAGTACGTAGACATAATGAAAACAACATTCACAACCAAGTGGGGTACCTTTGCATATCGTAGGATGTCATTTGGGCTGATCAATGTAGGAGAAACCTTTTAGCGAGAAATGGATGTAGCATTCAAAGGCTTGATTGAAAAGTGTGCCATCATTTACATGGATGACTTGACAGTTTTCTCAAAGTATAGGAATGATCACATTGCTGATTTGGTGAAAGTGATAGAGAGATGTAAAAGGTATGGTGTGTCCCTGAACCCGAAAAGTGCATATTTGGAGTTTCGAAAGGAAAAATATTGGGACACATAATTTTAGAAAAGGGGATTTCTATTGATCCCAAAAGAGTAGAAGAAATCTTGAATCTTCCCATTCTTAGTAGCAAGAAAGAAATGAGATCATTCTTTGGGAAGATCGATTTTGTTCATAAATTCATCACTGGGTTCACAAAGATTGTTAAGCCATTAAATGAAATTATGAAAAAGGCTGCAAATATTGAGTGGACTAATGAAGTGAGGACAACCTCTATGAAAATTAAACAATCTATTTTAGAGGCTCCCATTCTAACTATCCTAGATTAATCATAGAAATTCTTCATCTATTCGTTTGCTTTAGAGCATTCTTGTGTAGTTGTCTTCATATAGTGGAAGGAAGGATATGAGAAACCAATCACATTCATGAGTTCCCCCTTCAATAATGTTGAAGTACAACATCCATATCTTGAAAATTAGGCTTTTTCCTTGGTGAGGGTAGTTAAAAAATTCAGACATTACATATTATGCAGTAAAACTATAGTCGTAGTTCCAAATCCAACAATAAAGTATTTGTTAATGCAAAGTGAACTAGGAGAGAGAAGATGAAAATGGATGGTTATTCTACAAAATTTTGACCTCTAGATCCATCCCATGAAGTTAGTTCAAGGGAAAGATATGTCAAAAGCAATAATAGACATGAATCCTAACATTATCTTCCAATCTTACATAGTGCAATCATTCACCAACAATCCCTGGTATGCAGATTTGGTTTACTTGTTGTTGAACAACAAGTGTCCTAAAGAGATGGCAACTACATAGAGGATAGCGCTTAGGCTCAAAATTTCTCACTATATGATCAAGAATGGGACTTTATACATGAAGAATTTTGAAGGGATCTATTTAAGGTGTCTAGATCTACAGTGGGCCAAACAAGTCTTGAATGGATTTCATGGAAAGTATGGTACTAGACATGGGTTTGCAGACGTTGTTGCACATTAGATCCTTAGATTAGGATATTATTGACCTTTCATATATTTAAGAATTCTCACCAACATGTATAGACTTGCCACACTTTCCAAACATCAACTCCAAGATAGTGCAATCTGACAATGCCCCTATAGCCAATTTATGAGGTGAGACCTTTCGCCCAATGGGCATTAGACTTCATAGGAGTGATTAATCTAAATTATTTTGTAGGCCACAAGTTTATCGTAATAGTGACAAATTATTTCACATGATGGATTGAGGCCCAAGCATGCAATAATTGCACTACCAACATTGTTATCAAGTTCCTCCAAGATCATATAATTACTAGGTTTGGAGTACCATTCTCTCTGGTATGTGATAATGACCCTGGTTTTACTTCTACATAGTTCATTCAATGGGCTTTCAAGCATAAGATCATTTTTAAATATTCTTCAAACTATTATCCATATGGAAATGGGGTAGCAGAGTCAACTAATAAGAACTTATTGGATGCCATTAAAAAGATGTTTGAGAGCAACCCCAGAGACTAACATACACAGCTAAATTTCTCCCTTTGGGTGAATAGAACTATCTAAGTTAAGGCTACCTTAGGGAACTCTCCTTACCAACTGGTGTATGGCAAGGTTCCCATCTTTCCAGTCAACCTCCAAAACCAAATCTTGAAGCTCATGTAAGAACTTTTGACTGAGGACAATGGGGTAGAAGTTAGGCTTATGAATTTAGTGAGTTTAGAAGAGGAAAGAGATGTGTTGTAGTAGTTCTCCAAACATTAGGTTGTTTTCAAGCGCTAGTTTGAAAAAAGAGCCAAAGTTAAAGCCTTTAGAATCTCAGATATTATGCTCCTATGGGATAAATCTAGAGAAAAGAAGAGGGATCACAAGGTCCACCATGGTTTCCAACCCATTTCCCAAAATTATTTTTCTAGGACTCTAAGAAATTTGTAAAAGTGAAAAAGTTATTCAAAGAAGAGACATGAAATAAAGGAACAAGTAAAAGGAGTAAAATAAAATGTTAATCATAAAGGCTCAATTGAACATGGGTAATCCAATATCTCTACTAAGGCTATAAACACTTGGCTAGTAGTAGATCTATTCTTGGGGGAAACTAGAGGTATCTTCATTGGGGATATAGACACTTGGATGGTAGTAGAGTAATGCCTAGGATATCATTGCATGATAGTAGCATGCACCACTTCATGTATCTCGAGCAAAGGTGCACTTATCTGGTGAATAGTCAAACCTTGGGGTAGGCTAAGTAATCAATTGCACACACTAGGATTCAAAGTGTCTCAACAAAACCATGTTCAAGATTTCAGCTCACTCCTATCCCTATCAATCGATTGTACCAAGTTGAAATAGTCATAAACTAGAGATTTTAGGGCGGTTGAGTTCCTTTATATCCTAAAAATGGGTAAACCATTTTCCCAACCGAGTCACCATTTGTTATATCCTGCATAACTATCCCATTTTCTTCTCGATCAAAATGGGTCCCCCCTCTTTTCCTTGGTATCTTTTCCCTATTTGTTTCTCTTGCTTTTCCTTGCTCTTGATTTTTGTTTTGGGCTTTGGGTGTTGTTCTTTCTTTTCTGTCTTTTTCTCCTTGTTGGAATTAGGTCTCTTACTGAAACTTGAACTTTGAACCTTCCAAAGGTTCATGTTCAAGTTTATGTTCTGATCCCAATCCCCATAGTCTTCTTTCACCTTTTTCTTGTTTTGGAATCAAACTTCAAACTGGAGCTAGAACATTGAACCTTGGTAAGATTCATGTTCCTAGTTCCAACCCGACTTTGATTCTCGCTTCCTTGCTTTTCTTCTATTTTGTTTTGTTGTCTATTTTAGAATCAGACTTCAAATTGGGACTAAAACTTTGAACCTTTTTAAGGTTCATGTTCTTGGTTCCAACCCAATCTTGATTCTTGGGTCTCTTTTCTTGTGCCTTGTCAGGATCAGATCTTAGATTGGAACTTGAAGCTTGCTCTTTTTGAAGGTTGATGTTTCAATTTTAGTTCTGATCCTAATTTTTGACCTTGCCTCCTTTGCGATGGTTCACATTCTGAGTTTGGTTCTACCTCTAACTTCCAACCTACCCACATTAATTTTTAGTCTCTTTGTATGTGTAGAACTAATATATATTTGGATCTTCACACATTTGCTCACAATTGCATTAGATTTTCAAGCAAGTGGAGCTAGAGAAAATTGACTAGTGAAGTACCGATTCGAGCTTAAGGATTCTATGATTAGCCTTGTTTCTTGTTACCTTTGCATTTTTGAGCTAGGGTTTTATTTTTTCCTATTTTGACCTCTTTCCCTTTCATGTCTTTTGTTTTGGTCACTATTTCATTTTCTTTATTCACCATTTGTTCTTCTTTCTTTTTTTTCTTTTGCTTGGTTGGTGTGCCCTTTTATTTTCTTGTTTTTCTTGTTCTTTTCCCTTTTCTTCATGTTTTTGTTTCATTTTTGTTGCATATTTGTGAGTGGATTTCCTTGTTTCATTATGCCCTAGGTCACCTAGGGTTTCCATATAGTTTGGTCATCCCTTTCTAAAAATTTGAGAATCTTAAAACTGTGCTAGCCTTTATAAATCTAAGTTTGAATCTTTGGTTCTTCCTCGCATCTAATCCTTGAAACAACTAAATTAACTAAATCTAGGATTGGTCTTTAGGAGGGTTCTAGTGTTTGAATTGATCTTGATCTTGACTCCCAATAGTTTGATAATTTTTTTGAAAATTCACCTCAGCACCCACATGCTTCATGTCATTTTGATTATGACTTCTACCCATGTGGCAAGATTGGGTTTCAAAATAGAACCCTAGCCTTGCACCCTCGAATGGTCCATGTTTTAGGCATCGTCTTGATTTTTACTTTCACCCTTGTTATGGAATCAAAACTTGGAATGAAAGTTGAACCTTGCATGGAAATGAGTTCTTGTTCTAGGAGTTGTTCTAATTCTAACTTCTACCCTTATTTTGGGATTAGAACTTGAACCTGCTCCCTTAGTGTTCTTCTCATGATAGGTTCCAACTTGATCTCAACTTCTGATATACTTTCTTTAAGGTTCTATCTCCTATGTCCACCTTGACTCTGATGTCTAATAGTCTTTTAATGGGTTTAGTAATGTTTACATTCCAGGTGCCAACCCGAACCTAACACTCAAAAACTACATAGATATCTTTAAAATGGGCACTCCTTTCAAAATATAGGATCTTGTTATAGAATGCATTTAATACTTAATTCATGGAAATACTCCTTTCTACCTAATGAATGTTATGATTGCAAGTTTATTAAATGTTTGGTTCATAGGGAGATATTGGTGTCAAGGAGGTACCAAAAGAACAAAAATCCAAGAAGTTGAAGCTAGAACAACTCCCACTCACCATGAAGTACAAGTTCCAGGGTACTCCAATGGTATCAAAGTTTGGCTCAAAATTCATGAAAGTGACTGAAAAAATGCTTGGTCATATATACCTCGATCATTTTTTCAATGATATCTTTGCAACAAATGCTATACCAAGGGCTCATAAGATTACTAATTTTGGATTAGCACATGTGGCTTCATTCCCAATAGTAGTCTAGTTCCTGGAATTCATTTTAGTTGTTGCAAATTCATAAAACCTAGTACAAAGGAAATGAATTGATCCATAGGGAAACAAAATTATTAATATAACACCAATAATGATTAGGCTAGTCTTTGACTTTCCTCCCCATGCCAACCTCAAAACCATGACTGAGGCTTGGGAATTGGAGAAATACGAGATATATGTGGACACTCATAAAAGGTATATGAACAAGAAATGGTTAAAGATAGAAAAAAAATCAATAACAAAACTTCCCCTGAAGCCTAAAAGATTAGATTTCATTTCTGAAGTAGGGGATACAATTACATTGTTGTTCAAAGCCTTCAGGAAGGAGGATTCACACACTTTTGAGACATGGATCTTCTATTTCATTCATATTATCTTTGAAGGGAAAAAATAATTGGACTAGGGGCAGATGGTTTCTAAAACCATCCATGGCCAAATGATTAAGGTAAAGGAAACTAAGGAATTTTATATGAGTTCCTATGTTGTGTATATTGTGCTGCAAGGATGGGGAACTTCCTAGGCCTCAATAGTGGGAGACCTCAGAGAAGCACCAGGTCAAAAAAAGGTATGGGAATTTTATGATCAATTGGAGCTGAAGAATGCTGAGAAACATTTCATATGAGTCAATTATGCCTTCTTGTATTTTATTATTAATTCATTGATAGGATACATTGGCTTCAGGTTAACCAAATAGGCCATGAAATTTGTTAGAGAATGGGGGAATTAGTTCATCCAATACCCCAAGGCTACTTATATCAAGCTATTTGGCTTTGAAAGGACTCCCTTTAGATTGCCAACATGTTGCAGTGATAGAGTGATCCTTATAGAATTCTCTCGACAAATGACAAAGGTAAATGGAAACTTCTCAAGAAATCATAAGGCAACTTGTCTTACTTTCCCAATTCAATTTGGATTATATTCTTTCCCAATGATAATAGTATCCAAATCAATAATGGAGGAATTTTAGGCTTTAAATTTGAAATTGTATGTTGCAAGGAAGGATTTTGATCCAAGGGGAAAGATGAATGGTTTTTATGCTTCTCCTTTTCCATATCATGAGCTTCACATTGAGGATTTCTAGGCTAATCTTCATAATGATTTTGAAGTTTGAAAGAGGGGATATGGAAGACTCACCATTCCCTAGATGAGAGAGTTTTGTGTAAAGGAGGATATACTTGAGGGGATGTCAGATGATGGTGTGATTCTAGACCATTAGTATGATGTTAACAAAGTGGCAACAAAGGCCTTGGACCCCATCAATTAGATGCAGAAGGAGGAGTGTAATATAAACAAAATTTCACAAGTAGTCATTGACAAGAGTTTGAAATGGATTTACCTCCACCTAAACCAACCTTAGTGAATAACCACCTAAAAGAAGGACATGAACGATGAACCATCCCCTTCTACTTTTGTACATAAGGAATATAAAAGGTTGAGGAGAAGATCAACACAAGTGGTGTAAGAGGATGAAGATTTATTTAATGAATTAAACAAAAAGCTACAAGATGCTAAGGAGACATACATAGTAGCATCAGAAGGAGTTATCTCTGGGGAAAGCAAGAAGCCCCTAGCCATAGTGTATCCAAAAGAGGAGATTATCACAAAAGAGATTCATGTTGCCCCTCCATAATTGGAAGAGGCGATTGCAGAGGAAGAGGGGAAAAAAGTGGTAAACATAATTGGATCCCCTCTCTCATCAGATTCTAAAGAGACTCCTCTAAGAGAGGAAGAAAAGCAAGACTCGGGTGATGAGGAGATACCCCTCAAGGAAGGTAACGATATCAGTCTAGACCATGTGCACACAAAAGAGGAGAAAAAGGAAATTTTTGACAATGCAACAAAGTTAGCAGCTAAGCATGTGGCTCAACAAGAGAAAGAAGAGCAATAAAAAAGTCAAACAAGAAAGGGCAGCCCGAGAGAAGGTTGAACAAGAGGAGGCTCTAAAGAGAAAGCAAGAAGAGGTTGAGAAGGTGAGATTGGAGCAACAAAACCCTCTTTCTAGAACATTTGAAAAGGAACTCTTGTTTATTAAGTTAGATTGGTTTGATAGTAATTATCGTATTATTTTTTTAATATGGAATTATAAGTTAAGGAAATATAAATTTAAAGTTTATAAATTAAATTATTAAGAAAATAAAATAATTGTCTTTTAAAATTAAAATAAATCAATAAAACTTATGATGCAAAATTTTATTTTGGAAATAAACATCTTTTTATGAAAAAATAAATGAATTTTATTTTATTTAAAATGTTTCCATATTCTCTACTTAACTTTCTATTTTTCTTTCCAGTCAATACTTTGGTTAACTCCACTCAATTTAGAATTTAAATATTTCCTTATTAAGTAACTACTCCTTTTGGAAACTTCATTTTAAAACAACGCATAATGTAGGAAACTGCAAGTTCATCTTTATCCATCTTTCTAAATTAAAATCTCATTATTACCCTCTCACGAGTCAAAATGGAAACTTTCCTTTTCACTTCTTCGATCTTGATTGCTAATTTTTGTCTTCAAATTTTGACCATTGAACCAATATACATTCCTTATAAATATAACCCTTCAACCCCTTTTAGGGAGACGAAAAATATTCAAAATTATTTATGGTTGTTATTTACTTTCATCTTTTGATTTTCATTTGCATACAATTTAAAATAGTATTTCTTAGAAAAAAGAAGAATAAAACAATTCACACCAAACATAGTTTAGAAAATAGAACTACATAATTTTATGCCTTGATCCCATTTCGGTGTAGGGTATGTAGGAAGTTTGTGAAACAAAGGATGCTCCTAGTACCTCAGGCGCTTGGGGATGGGTCTTAGGGAAAGTTTAAGATAATGATAAATTTAAAATGTACTTTAATAATTCAAGAGAATTGTTTAGACGAAAAGGAGCTAAAATATCTAACATAAAGATAAGATAAGATAAAATACATTCTTTTTATACTCGAAAGGAATCCTAGATGGTTGACTCCCTGAGGCCTTAGGCCATATTTGGAGGTGGGACTCAAGCTACACATTTATTTTTACATACTCCTAAAGATGATGACCTTAGTGCACTTCAAAGGGGAGTGTAGTCTTTAGTGAGAGACTCGAGACTTGGATGGTCCAATGAGTCTAAGGCTCTAGCTAGAGCACATTCCTATCCTTTATGGATAGATTCCTAACCCATATGGTTGGATTCCTATCTTGGATGGATAGATGAATTCTTGCCCCATATGGACAAATGCTTAACCCATATGGTTGGATTCCTATCTCGGATGGATGGATGCCTATCCCATATGGATAGAAGTACCTGAGTATGAAAATGAATGAACACATAATAAGATAATAATTAAGAAACAAGAAAAATATATCAATGGTAATTTTGGGGTTATTACATGTGGTATTAGACCAAGGTTCGGAAGGTAGGCCTTTGAGCCTACTACGACTTGTGTAAATTAAAAGTGCATAATAATTTTTGAATTTTGGATTGAACCTTTTGTAAAACTTATTGTTGATTATTTTCTAAGTTTCCTTAACCTTTTGAATTTGATATCCATTTGGTCTTGATAAAATTCTAGGATATTTATGATTTTTTTCTTGGATTTGTTTTAGCCACTAAGTTTTATTACAACCTTGAGTTTATTGTTGAGATTTATGAATTATTAAAATTTATACCTTATTGTTTGAACAAGATACATTTGTATACCTTATGATAGTATTGATACAACTTATTGTTGAAATCGATATATTTTATGATTTGTTGTTGATGGAAAAATTTTGTACCTTAGTGTTGAAGTGGATACATTTCATGATTTATTGAATATATTTTACGAATTATTATTGGAATGAATATGTTGTTGACTTATTGTTGAGATGGATACATTTTATGACTTATTGTTGAAAGAGACATATTTTGATACTTATTGTTTGAAGTGGATTCATTTTATGAATTATTGGAGTTAATGTATTGATGGCTTATCGTTGATTTATTTTTGGGATGCAAATAAATTAATGTTTTAATGTTGAAGTAAGGTTTACATTATGATTTATTGTTGAAGAAAATACATATTTTTGACTTAATCTTAGAATTATTATAGTCTTACATGTTTTATGAATTATTGTGGATAAAACATATTTATGTCTTATTGTTGAAACAAATATTTATTTTAATTGATGTTGTTCTCTTTTTTGAGATGATTATGTTTAGATATTTTAAGATGTTTTTTGAACAAGGTCAAACTATAACCTATGGAATAAGTCCTAATAAAATAGTTTAGTGGGATAAGTTTTGATGGATGAATGTTAACTTCTATTTGGCACCCATATGTGCATTGGGATGATGCACAATATAAGGGGGGGAGGATGTCACAACCCTCTTTCTAGAACATGTTGAAAATAAACTCTTGTTTATTAAGTTAGATTGGTTTGATAGTAATTATTGTATTATTTTATTAATATGGAATTAGAAATTAATGAAAAATAAATTTAAATTTTATAAATTAAATTATTAAGAAAATCAAATAATTATCTTAAATAAATAAATAAAACTTATGATACAAAATTTTATTTTGGAAATAAACATTTTTTATGAAACAATAAATGAATTTCAGTTTATTTAAAAAGTTTCCATATTCTCTACTTAACTTTATATTGTTCTTTCTAGTCAACACTTTGGTTAACTCCACTCATTTTAGAATTTAAATCTTTCCTTATCAAGTAACCACTCCTTCTTTCGGAAATTTTGTTTTAAAACTATGTGTAAAGTAGGAAACTTCAAGTGCATCTTTATCCATATTTTTAAATTGAAAACTCATTATTATTCTCTCACGAGTCAAAATAGAACTTTCCTTTTCACTTATTCAATCTTGACCACTAATTTTTGTTTTCAAATCTCAATTGTTGAACTAGTGTACATTCCCTATAAATATGACCCTTCAACCCCTTTTAGGGGGAGGAAAAAAATAAAAAATTAATTATGGTTGTTATTTCCTTTCATCTTTTGATTTTCATTTGCATAAAATTTAAAATAGTATTTTTAGAAAAAAAGAATAAAATAGTCAAACCAAACATAGTTTAGAAAACAAAACTACATATTTTACACCTTGATCCCATTTGGAAGTAGGGTATGTAGGAAATCTAGAAAATGAAGGATGCTTCTAGTACCTCAGGCATTCGGGGATGGGGCTTAGGGAAAGTTTAAGATAATGATAAATTTAAAATATAATTTAATAATTCAAGAGAATTTTTTAGATGAAAAGGAGCTAAAATATCTAACATAAAGATAAGATAAAATACATTCTTTGTATACTTGGAAGGAATCCTAGATGGATACACTTGACTCCTCAAGGCCTTAGGCCAAATTCTAAGGTGGGACTCAAGCTACATATTTATTTTTACATACTCCTAAAGAAAATGACCGTGTGCACTTCCAAAGGGAGTGCAGTCTTTAGTGAGTAACTCAAGACCCAACTGGTCTCAATGAGTCTAAGTCTCTAGCCAAAGCACAATCCTATCCTTTATGGACATATGCCTAACCCATATGGCTAGATGCCTATCTCAGATGGATAGATGAATTCTTGTCTTATATGGACAAATTACTAACCCGTATGGTTGGAGGCCTATCTTAGATGGATGGATTCCTATCATGTATGGAAAAAATTACCTGAGTATGCAAATGAATGAACACATAATAAGATAATAACCAAGAAATGGTAAAAAAAATAGCTAGTGATAATTTTGTGGTTGTTACATAGAAGGTTACCTCTACATAGGTAACTAGTTCAATTCTACAGCCTCCACCGCCTCCTAAGAAAACACTGATATTTATACAACAAGTGGAAACTCCACTAGCTGCTCCAACATGGTTAAAACTCAACTTGGAGAAGAGATAGAAAGTTCAAGCCCAACCAATAAGTTGGGAATAAATAAGGAGAGAATTGGGGAAGGTGAAACCAAAGAAGTAACCAAGGGAAATTCACTCAACAAGGTTGATAGATGATGAATATTTTGTGGTAAAAGTTGCAACTTCAATGGTTGATAAGGATGACAGAAAATTGTAGGCCTCAGATTACCAAGTGAGTATAGTCAACTTGGGAAAACAAACTAGGATCCAATAAATGGCACTCATCAATATTGTTGCAACTTCACTAAAGTCATGAATGGTAAAAAAAATAAGAAAAGGATGAGTTAAATGCTCATTTGGGCCAATTGAAGAGATTTCTAAAAGATCTTACTGCACCTAATGTTGAACAACTTGTTTCATTAGAAGTTCATGTATTGATGAGCCGCAAAGAAGTGGATGAGATGAATGGAATGAAGTAGAAGGCTCAAATGTTTGATAGTTGGATCAATGTCCTTAGGAAAGAGATAGAACTTCTCAATGAAGGATAAAATATTATGATGAAGAAAAAAAAATGGGTAAGAAGATAGGAGAATATGCTCAGAAATTGTGGGAATAAGAAGAGAAACATAGAGAGTATTTGAGAAAATTGAAAATCATAAATAGATTTCCCAGGGAGTCAGTGATTGAGTCAAGAATCTTGGGGGATGAAAGTGCTAAATATATCAACAAGGCCATCAATATAATTATTTTTAGGTCAGAGATTATTAGTGAGGATAGGATATCTCTACTCAAAGTTCAACATGAGCTGTGGGATCACACATTATTATTTGAGTAGATTGTTGGATGCATCACTACCAAGAAATTGTTGAGTCCCCAACCAAGTCATGGGATAAAATATTTGCATGAGGTAAAAGGTGAATGGAATAACAGGCTGGAGAAATTGATAAAGGAGGGATACAGTCCTGATGGGACTCTTTTGGATGAGTTAATGTCAATATGGTCATATACTAAATGGTCTTCGAGAGACATAAACCAAATGCATGAGGCCACTACTACAGTTGCAAAATATTTTGATAGATCAAGATTCAAAGAGTAGTGGGTGGATGGACCTGATGAAGAGTTCCTTGATCAATTTTTTAGCAATTTTGACGAGTACCTGAAGAAGAAAAAGAATGGCATAACAAATCAAAGAATATTCTATTTTCAAGTGGGAATAAAGTCAACAAAGTCAGCCTATGGGGCCACCCTATTTTGTAGGAAGTGGACAACAGCTAGCTTGGGGAAACTTTTCATTGAAATGGAGTATTTCTACATTGAAGTTAGAAACAAAGATTACTTTCCCTAGTTGTCAGTTTGTGCAGTAGTGAGCTCCAATTTGGGCACCTTGATTTTTGGGTTGCATGTGGTTATTTTGGAGGGAAACTTTCTTTATAATTTTTTTATATATATGATGTTTCCCCTCATTGTAAAGGTTGGAAAATTAAAGTAGGATTTGCACCTTATGATCTAAACTCTTCTAATTAAGTTATTTTTTCTATTCATTAGTTTTAGTTTTCAATTTTAGATGGTGATTTTGAAGACTTAGTCTCCTCTTTACACTAGTGAAGCTTGTTGGAGTTGTAATAGTTTCTTATTTATTTTCATCAATAATAGAAGAAATTGGACTTGGGACCATCTTTGGAATTTCACTGGCAAATGGTATTTTTCTTTGTTTCTATTGATCTATAATTTATTTTGGGAGAAATAAAATATTAAAAAAATAATGACAAATGTGATGATTGATAGATACGTTTATGAATATTGCGATGTGGATGAAAATGATTCTATAAATATTATGAATTGTTTCATTTAGTAGTTGGTTCTAAATAAATAAAAGTTCCCTTAATGAGTTATATGTCCAAAGTTTAAGATGGATGTCTATTTGCATGTTTTCTCCTCATAAAATTTGAACTATCTTTTGATTTTTCTTTAAAAAATTTCTAGTTAGTTTAATTTTAGATTTAGTATATCTAGTTTTTTATCTCAAACCAACATACCCCTTGAAGTTATAGCCATGTTGACCACTGAGTGAAGCAGTATTATTGTGAACCAACCCTCGAGACCTTGGAGGGTAGTTAGTTCTTTTGAGTTAGTTACTCTTTTCAGGAGAAGAAAGGTAGCTCTACCTTGCTTGCATGTTGGTGTGTCAATTATTCCATCAACAAATCCTCTCTCCCTACTTAAAAATAATGTTCAGTTAATACACATGAGTAAGAAAGGGAATTTAGAATCGTGTTAGGAATTATCTTAATCAAGGGACTAGTGACTCTTACATCTTAGGTGCTAAATTTATAGACCATTGTTTTTTATCTTAAATGATTGAGAGATGATTCCTTAAACTATCCAAGGGTATCTTGTAGACCTAAGATAAACTAGTATGCAATTTTAGAAAGTGGAATAGATATTAACTAGATTAACTAAAAAATACATACTGTATACACATAAAAATGGTCACATCACAATAGTCTGATAATTAATTAAATATTTTTAATATTTAATTAAATCTCTAAATTCAATCTGTGTATAAATAAATTTAAAAAATTTATTTATATTGTTCATTCTTTCATTTTGATTAAATAAATAAGTTTATTTAATCACTTTCCTTATCCATTTCTTAATTAATTAAATAAACATTATGATTTATTTATATTAATTGTCATATAATCTTGGCTTGAATATTTTATTCAAATAAAGATTAAATATTCTTCTCTTCTAAAATTCTTCTAAAGTCTATTCGCAATTAAATATTCTAAATATTTAGTTAATTCTTCCAAATTCCATTCACAATTAAATATTCTAAATATTTAATTAAAATCTTCTAAAGTCTATTCACAATTAAATATTCCAAATATTTAATTAAGTCTTCTATAGTTCTAAAATCAAAAATCAAACTCACATGAAATTAAATAAATTTATTTATTTAATTTGGATTATCTTCAACAATCGTGAAAACAAACTTCAAAACAGAAAATGAATTTCTATGTTTCTAAGCAAGCTTGTTCCCATGGGCTAAAGACAAACCTCCATTCTTCTCTCCAACCTCCCAACATCTTCCATCTTCCTCTCAACCTCTCCATCTCTCACCATTCAAAATTACCAGACAATTTCACAACCATTGATCTTTGCTAGCCAAGCTCTTGACTGCAAAAAGCTATAAAAAGGACTACCGGGTCTTCAAAAATAGGAGAAGCTTTCATACAGGAAAACTATAGTCAATGAGCCTTCCAACATCCATAGCCTTTAGAATCATAGCATAGTAGAGCTTAGCATATTAGCAATCCATATCATGGCTTATCATCCTCATATCATAGCTTCAATAGCATTCATAATCCACAACCCCTATGCATAATCTACAGCCCCTGTGCATATTCGTATATCAATATTTCACTCCACCAGCATATAGGATAGAGAAGTACTCTCTCTTTGCATACTCGTTCTGCAGGTTGCCATTCTGAGAAGCTTTGCTTACACAATCTGAGAGAAGCAACTTCAAGCAAATCACTAGAGATAGAGGACAATGGAACGATTCTGAAGAA
Source organism: Sequoia sempervirens (assembly GCA_007258455.2). Lineage (NCBI taxonomy): Eukaryota > Viridiplantae > Streptophyta > Pinopsida > Cupressales > Cupressaceae > Sequoia > Sequoia sempervirens. Next base: position 577,205,041 of record VDFB02047230.1, read on the forward strand.
GCTCTGTTTGATTTCTTTGATTTCATTCTATTTAGCTTTTCTTTAGTTTAATGTTGCATTGGTGTGTTTTTATTATCTTACTTTGATACTAACATTTCCCACACACATTTTTGGCGCCCACCGTGGGGCCTTTGCCCCAATTTTAACATCTTTTCATAGGTTTTTCTGACACGTTACGGCTGGAAGAGTGTATTAGTGCATTAAACACATTTCAGCGTAGTTCACACCCAGTTTAGCACCCTTTAACTTTGTTTCAGCGCTCATTAGGCATCCTATAGTGCCCATCAGTCATCCTGCAGCGCCCATAAGTCATTCTCCAGTGCCCATGAGCCATCCTGCAGCGCCCATTAGGCATTCTCCAACGCCCATTAGGCATCCTCTAGTGCCTATCAATCATCCTGTAGCGCCCATCAGGTATTCTGCAGCGCCCATCAGGCATTCTGCAGCGCCCATAAGGCATTCTACAATGCCCATCAGGAATCCTGCAGTGCCCATAAGTCATCCTGCAACACCCATTAACTCTGTTTTAGCGCCCTTGATGTCTATTTTTGCACTTTTTTTTTCTAAAGTCTGCAATTGTAATCTGTAACTTAAGTAAGGTTTGACTGGATCCGATGCGACCACGACCAATAAGGGCTTTAAAAGAATGAAGCAATCCTAGGATAGTCACTTAATTGAAATGAAGCAATCCTAGGATAGTCACTTAATTGGAAAGAATGAAGCAATCCTAGGATAGTCACTTCATTTTTATTTTGGACTAAAAAGAAAACCATGTATTTGTGAAGAAAAATCTTCACTTAGATTAGAACATTGTGATTTGGGTTTTAAAAAGAACATTTGTTTGCTTTGTTTGTGCAATAGGTCTATGCTCTCCCCTTAACTGGGTGATCAAAATACCAGACTTGCCTTTTCAATTTCATGCAAATTTACTGTTCTAATTACAACTTTTTAGAAGGCCTACCATAGTGGGAAAAAGTACTCACCCTACGGGAATGACCTAAGTGGGAACAACTAAAGCCAAGTTTTCCAACCCACTTTAATCAAATGCGGATGGTTGATGAAAATCCCATTCAATGGTAGTGTACATGATAACCATCCCCAAAGCCTTTGTTCTAAAGGTTGGGAGGTCTCTCGAGGGAGTATATCATTTGCTGCACCGAATGAAAACCCTTACTACGAACTTAGTGTAGTATCCAACCGAAGTCAGTTTCCAAACATTATAATAATCACAGTGTAGGGGAGGAAAGAATCTACCCCCAAGAAACTTACCATATAACTGCCAAGGACCGTTTGCTCAGGGGATCCGGTATCCACTTCTGTCACTCTGAGTACGTGCCTGGAAAAGAAAAAAACACTGGCACCCCTTTGGGGGTGACACGGCTGTGTGAGTCGACACAGTTTTAAGATGTGGGCTGTTGATTATTATGATGACCTACCTGAGTACTAAGAGTGAGTCTGCTTGAACTATCTGTCATGTGTAAAACTTGTGAAAATAATTTTTAAAAAACATATTGATCATACACTTGATGTTTAGTATAAGACTTAAAAATAACTATTCTACAACTTGCTTGACGTGCTTTCAAACATTAATTTAGTAAAGATCATCCAAAACTCACAATCACATTGATTACTCTCATGTTAAGATATTGGAAATCTACAACCTTTGTTAAGAAATCCATTCTCAAACGAGTCAAAAAGCCAAAGAAACCACTTAGCTACAAGAAACTATTGAAGAAAAGATGATTCTTGTACCAAAGTCAAAAGGTCTTACATAAACATAGAACCTTTATCCATCGATATCATGACTTTATTAGAGGTTTCACTGATGATTATGCTGTAGAACCATTATAATCACAAGCTTTCTTTCAAAGAAGAGCCATTATTCAAAGGCACAACCATAGTCAACGTATTTGTTCTTCTTATATTCCCCAACCTGCAATTGAATATTCTACTCGTCCAAATCAATTTCTATAATAGAGAACTCAATCCCATTAGAAATTTATCACAAAATCCATCTTTTTACGAAGCTACGATCAAACGTCCTAAAGTGCAAAAATAATTTCTTCTCGATCTTTTGCTTAAATTCCCGCCAACAGGATTTTTCATCCTTTCAATAAGGGAAAAGCACAAGCTAAAGACTAGAAATATTTTAAGTCATAGAATCTTCATTCTTTCCTGACTTACATAACCATCAAAAATTGCACTATTTCATTCTTTTGATCAAAAGTTAGTAGAATTTGGGACAAAGCTTATGCCTGTTGTCACGAGATCTCGAAAGCACATAGAAAAAGATGAAAGAGAAAGTACCACAAGAAAAATGGGTGATAATAATGAGAAGGAAGAGAATCCATTTCATATCGAAGAGATAACAAAGAAAAACTTCAAGAAGCAGAACATGATCCTCAATTCCATACTTTTATGGAAAGGATTTTAGAACGAAACAAAGAAAGATATTTTCTTTCATTAGCTAATCAAGGAGCTAAATTACCTTCCGATTTTGATATAGAAGGGATTAAAGAGAATCCTGAAACTCCTCCTAATGACTTTAGTGCCCTTACTCAACAGATAAAAGAATTACAAGGGAAAATAAAGGAAATGCAAGGGGGTCCAACAAAGAAATATGTTTTGGATGACATATCTCCTTATCCATTTGATAGAAGTCTTCAAATGATCCCTTTTCCAAAACATTGCGAAATCCGTAAATTTGATAGGTACAATGGAAAAACTGACCCCATAGAACATGTGAGGGATTTCTGAAATAGGAGTCTCGAATTCACTTATGAAGATACTTAATGCGGTTGTTTCCACGAAGTTTGGGTGGAAAATCCATGGAGTGGCTTTCCAAGATCACTCCCCCCATCAAAACCTTTGAGGAGTTAATAAATTAGTTTATATCACAATATGCATACAACATCCAACACCAGATAACCATGCTTGATCTTTGTAAAGTGAAACAAAAGGTAGGGGAATCTTTCACTACATTTTTGCAAAGATGGAGAAGACTATTTGCACGATATTCCCACCCCATTCCTGAAAAGGAAAAGATGGATATCTTCATCAATAGCCTAGATCAAGAATTAAGATATAGGCTTAATCTTCATTGTCCTCATAACTTTGAAAAATTGATTGAAAACGCAATTACCATTGAAGGGGCCTTGGTCAAGAGAGGAGTAATAAAACTTGATAATTCGAGTTCATCCAACAATAACAATAATGATAAAACAAGGTTTTGGAACAAAAATAAAAATGTCATCAATGATGTTATAGTGGATGCAAACAATCTACGAACAAGACCATCTATCTTCAACCTATCAAGTGCTCCACGAAACAACCGACAAGGAAATACCAACCAACAAGGAAACAAAAATCAACAAGGACAAAACTCCAATCAAGAAAGCTTGAGCAATCAAAACAACAAGGATAATCATGGTAATTTCAATAACAATCTTGGCAATACCCAAACATCAAATCTACCAAGACCTCCATTTTTTTCAATTTGACAGAATTTTACCACTTTGGGTCAATCTCTTGAGTCTGCTCTCAAGGAGCTTCTCGATAGTAAGGTTATCACCTTACCACCACAAAGAGATTTTGAGCCACGATTCAAACCACCATCATGGAATGACTCATATTATTGCAATTATCATCGATGTAAAGGTCATAGAACAAATAACTGTCAAGCCTTGCGAAATCTAGTACAAGATTTAATTGACAATGGCACCATCACGATTGAAGGACATCATACCAATGACAATCATCAAGCATTCAAAGATCCTTTACCGAACTATCAAAAGGGGGAAAAATTAGATACCAAAGCAAAAAGTATAAATAATGTTGAAGACAACATAATCTGCCACATTTATGCAGATGATCAACGGGTTAATGTTATCAAAATCAAGGAAAAACAAGAATATGAACAAGTTAATGTGACTACGAGAGGACAAGCAAAAGTTGTCTTAAAAGGAAGTTCATCTAAGGTAGCTATTCCTTCTCCAAGTCATTATAATCTAGTTGATCAATTGAGAAAAATATCAGCTCAAATCTCCATCCTTGAACTTCTCAAAATATCCCCCGTACACAAGAATATTTTAGAAGAAGCTCTTTTAAACACAACCGTAGAAACTGATTTGGATGTAAACAAATTTCAAGCCATGGTGGGACATTTTTCTTCCCCCAGTTGTCTTTCATTCTCCAAGAAAGATGATGCCTCCATGACACATCCACATAATTCATCGCTTTATCTTGAAGTCATGATCCATAAACACCGAATTAGACGTGTCTTGATAGATGGAGGAGCCGGTTTAAACATTTGTACCTTAAAGCTAATACATGCCTTAGGAATATCAGAAAATTCCATTGATCCACAAAGGAAAATAACTATCAAGGCATATGATGATGAAGAAAGAGCTTCTAAAGGACTAATAATGTTACCTATCAGAGTGGGAGCTGTTGTGAAAAATACTTTTTGTCAGGTTCTAGATCAGGATCTTTCCTATAACATACTTTTCGGTCACCCATGGATTCATGATATGTAGGCGGTACCATCAACATACCATCAATGCCTCAAGTTTTCATATGATGGACAAGAAATAACTATACAATCTGATTACAATAGTACCCAAACTTGTTCAAATCTTCGAGCAACTCAAGACGCCTTTGTGCCACACAATAGGGAGGCTCTTATTGCTTCTTCTTCTAATCTACAAGGTCAATTGCAAGAATTGACAAAGAATCTTGACACCAAGCTACATTTAAAAGACAAAGGAGTAGGTGAATATTCGCTATCCCTTTCTATCTTACCTCTTTCTTCGACAACAGCCTCTACATCCCAAGCTTTTGTGCCAATCACAAAGTTTGATGGACAATTCATTAAAGCTAACACCACCGAGAAAGAAGCTGAAGATAGGGACATCCTAAGCTGGCTATACAAATATGAAGATGAATCTCTCTTGCACATCAAGTTACCTATCGAACAATATGGTAAAGGGTATATCATCATGCAAAGAATGGGCTCTGAAGGAAATGATCCTATAGGAAAAAGAAAAGAAGGAATTATTGAGCCAATTCAACCTATTTCAATGTATCCAAAAGATAAAACAGGACTTGGATATGGTAAGAATACAGAAGAGTCAACAAAACAACGAGCACAACAAACTCATGAAGGAGAATCACTTTCAGATAAATCCCATGAAAATGTCACTCTACAAAAATTTTATGGATCAGTTTTCCAATTGCAAAATAGTTCAGACACTGATTCCAATAAATGTGAATGGGATGATGTCTCTGATGATACATTCTTAACAGAGAAAAGGGTGGATGTCATACACAAATTTGCACCCACGTTCTTACAAGGGGAGGGCTCAAGGCCTCCACTTGATTATGTTTTACAAAGCGATCATGACTCAAGTGAGGATGATTCATATTTTAACGAGATTGATAATCAATAGGAGAATACCATCATAGACCTTGTCCATCATGAAAATGATAACCATATCATGACTTTGACAGTTCAAGACCTTACACAACCTAATGATCCCATACCTTTACTCTATCTAGAACTTATTGATTGGGACAACAATGCACCTATCCATATCCCTACATTCAATGATGATGAGGATATTGTAAATTTCCTTGGTTCATCTAATCAAGAAAACAAGTGTTCCATCGAATAATCTCATACTCAAGATTTTGATAGGGAGGGTGTCAAGTATCTTCGCTGCAAAATAAATGAAATAAAAGATGGATCTATCAGTGAAAACTGAAAAACGGCAGTGGTAGGTCACAACAAGAGAAAAATAAAGAGTGAATCCGATGGTGAAAACCTTTTTGAGGCACTGAAGGATGAGAAACTTGACACTCTTCCAAAAAATTATCAAGAAAGATCTTTTGTTTTGATTGAGCCCACATAATCAATCAACATAAGTACAACAGAGCAGTCAAAAATCTTGCAACTTGCAGCATCATTAACAGTGGAAGAAGTACTAAAATTCACAGAGTTCTTGAAGGAAAATCAAATCAACTTCGCTTGGTCATATGCGGATATGCCAGGGTTGGACCCTAATTTGATAATGCATCATCTATCTATAAACATAGGGGCAAAACATGGGAAGAAAAAACTCAGAAAAATGCATCCACATATTGCATTATTGGTTAAAGAAGAGTTAAAGAAGCTTTTAGATGTTGGATTTATTCAGTCTATTGATTATGAAGAATGGATCTCCAACATTGTACCTATTTCAAAGTCAGATGGAAGGATTAGAATTTGTACAGATTTTAGGGATTTGAACAAAGCATGTCCAAAAAGATGATTTTCCTTTACCAAACATAGATATGATTGTTGATTTAACTGCTAGTCATGCAATGTATTCATTAATGGATGGATTTTCAGGATACAACCAGATAAAGATTGCACCAGAGGATCAAGATAAAACAGCGTTCACGTGCCCTTGGGGTACCTATTGTTGGAATGTCATGCCATTTGGGCTTAAAAATGTAGGAGCGACTTATCAAAGAGCAATGACCACCATTTTTCATGACATGATGCACACTTTCATGGAGGACTATGTGGATGACTTATTGGAAAAATCCAACACGAGGGAAGGACATCTAGAAATCTTGTCAAAAATCTTTATCATAATGGAGAAGTTCAATGTTTGACTCAATCCAAAGAAATGTGTCTTCGGCGTTAAATTTGGAAAACTCCTGGGATACATTGTTTTAGAAAAGGGCATAGAAGTTGATCCAGAAAAAGTACAAGCTATAATGAACATACCACCACCATGAAATATCAATCAGCTCTGGTCACTACAAGGATGACTACAATCCATTAGGAGGTTTATAGCTCAACTAGCAGACAAAAGCTTACCATTTACACATCTATTGCATAAAAATGTCCCATTCAAATGGGAGGAAAAGTGTGAAGTAGCATTTTATCAGATCAAGCAATATCTCATAAATCCACCAGTCCTAATTCCACCAGTTCCAGGAAATCCACTCATACTTTATATTTTAGCAACAAAAGTATCTTTGGGAGCGTTACTAGCATAGGAGGATTCTACAGGCAAAGAAAGGGCCATATACTATATCAACAAAACTTTAACAAGTCATGAACTAAACTACACTTTCATTGAAAAAACTTGTCTATTAGTAGTGTTTGCTTCCCAAAAGTTGTGCCACTATATGTTGGCTCATATAGTTAAGCTGATAACTAAAATCGATCCACTAAAATACCTCTTAAGCAAAGCTGCCTTAACAGGAAGACTTGCAAAATGGGTAATGATCTTAAGTGAGTTTGACATTCACTATGTAGATCGAAGAGCTATAAAAGGATAGGTCATAGCAGATTAGTTGGCCAAAGCACCTTTACAAGAAGAAAACCCAATGCACATTGAATTTCTTGATGTAGATGTCTTCACAACAACAATTAAGAAATCATGGACATTGTACTTTGATGGATCTTACATGCAACATGGCTCGGGGGCAGGGATTCTTTTTGTCACACCTAAAGGACATACCATCCCAAAATCATATCGGTTGATGTTTCCCTGCACAAATAACATAGCTAAATATGAAGCATTGCTCACGGGAATGAAAATAGCATTCGATTGGTAGATTACAGAGCTGCAAATCTACGGTGATTCACAACTTGTCATTAATCAAATCAATGATGATTATCAGACAAAAGATGATAAGTTGCTACCTTAGAAGAACATGGTGGATGATTATAAAAAGTATTTTGTGGCAATCAAGTTTTCACAAATCCCAAGGATTGATAATAAAGCTGCAGATGCAATGGCTACAATTGCTTCCTTGTTACAATTACCAAAAAATAAAAAATGGTACGAATTCTTGGTGGAACAATTGTTTTCTCCTGCCTATGATAATATTGAGACCCAAGTCATATGCCATTTAACCAGTTCTGATTCACCTTTATATGGAAAGATTTATAACTATCTGAAAAACAACATCTTACCTCCGGACTTATCCTGAAACCAAAAAAGGAATTTCATACGCCAATCATCCCGTTATACCTTGATCGTTGATATCCTTTATCGACGTGGTCTTGATGGTTCGCTCGTTCAATGTCTTGAACATGAAGAATCTAAACAAGCCTTACAAGAGGTTCATGGTGGTATTTGTGGAACTCATTCAAGTGGTTTAACCTTAGCCAAGAAACTTGTTAGAATGGGATATTATTGGCCTACCATGGAGAAAGAATCTTTTACTTTTGTTAAGAAGTGTTCTAAATGCCAGATCCATGGGAATCTTATTCATGCACCTACACAGGAACTATAGCCTTTCACTCCGACATGGCCTTTTTCTCATTGGGGACTAGATCTTGTTGGAAAAATTCATCCTTCATCATCAAATGGGCATAAATTTATCATCACGGCTATAGAATATTTTACAAAATGGATCGAAGTTGTTCCTTTGACAACCATGACCGTTAAACAAATCTCTTCATTTATCTTGAATTACATCATCTGTCGATATGGAATTCCTAATTCTATCATCACTGATAATGGGAGGCCTTTTAAGAATCAGGATGTTGACAAACTTTGTGAAAGATTTCACATCCAACACAAGTTCTCTACACCTTACTATCCACAAGGAAATGGTCAAGCAGAAGCTTCAAACAAAACAATCTTGAAGATCTTGAAGAAGACGGTAAATGATGTCGGTCATGATTGGCATGTCCAGTTAAATCCAGCTTTGTGGGCATACAGAACCAGCATTCGCACACCAACAGGAGCTACCCCATATGCCTTGGTATATGGAGCAGAAGCGATCTTACCATTAGAGGTTGAAATACCTTCACTTAGGGTCTCATTGAAAGGATTGATAAATGATGAAGAATACCGAGTATCTCATTTGCAAGAGATAGAACTGTTAGATGAAAGACGTCAACATGCAGCTGATCATTTGAAGGGTTATCAAAAAGTTATGTCCCGTAGCTACAATCACATAGTTAAACCACATACATTTCAAGTAGGTGACTTATTCTTGAAAGAAAATCCATGCAATCAACAAGACAGAGAAAAGAAAGAAAAATTTGAACCAAATTGGCTTGGTCCATTTGTCATCATTGTAGCATACGGTTCTGGAGCATATCAGTTATCTACATCAGAAGGGGACCTATTTGAAGAACCAATCAATAACATTCGTTTGAAGAAGTTCTATGTCTAAATCATCAAAACTAAAAAAATAAAAAAAAGTACTAAAAAAATACAAAAAAAATCAGAAAAAGTCCTAAAAAAATACAAAAAAAGCAGAAAAAGTCCTGAAAAATACAAAAAATCAGAAAAGTCCTAAAGAAATGTACAAAATAAAAAAAGTATTGAAAAAGTGCAATAAAAACAAGTGGTGAAAACTTGGCAAACAGGCGCTACTTGTGATCAAAATGGGCTCCTCTATCTATTAGATTATGTCTTGCATTTGCATAACGACATCATCTATCCATATCTATCATTTGTACATATCTATCATATCCATATCATCCAACGAGAATCCTTGTGTTTCATCATGGCTTGATGAAATTTGTACATATCCATAACAATCAAGTTGTGTTTACACTAGGGGCAGAAACACAGACTAAACAAGAGAGGTAACTAGCTTTAGAACATCACAAACAGTATTAAAAATGACAGCTTGACAGTTAACAACATGCATTGACGATCAAAATCCATCATAATACCACAAATATTCACTCAATGCCAATTGAAATCAAAACACCATGATCCAAACAAATGTTACATCAAAACAAGAAAATCAATGTTGATAACCAAGTTGGATGATCTTAATCTGAATAATGTTTGGAATATTTTAAGCAAAATTTGAATTGTTGTTTGATTTTCTATCATATCTCTAGAGCAATTCAATGATGTACTGAACTAGAAAAGCAAGGAAGGAGTATGATTTTTTCTTGTTCAATGCTTATACTCCATGAGACTATTTATTTTGCATTTCATAGATTTTCCCAAAAGCTAGCAAAGTATCAAACGTTTCATATCTTTAGGAATTTCTCCCGTAACTGCAAGACACTCAATCTCTCCTATTGAATAGGAAGAAATCACTCAAGTCAAAGAAAAATCAATATCAAGTCAACGAATCATATCACATCACTCAAGTCAAAGAAAAATCAATATCAAATTAATGAATCAGATCACATCACTCAAATCAAAGAAAATCAGTCAAATCTGACTATTTGTTTTTCATCATCATGAAAAGAAAATTTATCAAAATCCTATTCGCTTTTAAAAACTTTAGAAGAAAACTTATCAACAACCTATTTTTTTTTCATCATCATGAAAAGCAAATTTATCAAAATCCTGTTCGCTTTTAACAACCTTAGAAGCAAAATTATCAAACAAACTATTTGTTTTTCATTAACTTGAAAGAAAATTTATCAGCTACTATTTGTTTTCCAACAACTTTGGGAACAAATTTATCAAACAAACATCATCAAATTAGGGGCAATTTAGGTCATCAATTTTTCATCTCACATCTTTCCACGTCAATTTCTTCACATCATAATTTTCGGATGATGAATCGACATCTTAAAAATCATAAAAATTGACAAATTCCAAAAATCTAAAAATTCAAAAAAATTCACAAAACTCAAAATCTTATCGATTCATCATTCGCTGGGGCATATACCTATCAACATTTGACAATTAGCATCTGGGGAAAATTTCAAAATTCTTTGAAGCAATGCGTAAAACACGTCACTTCAAAGAGGGGAAAAATGTATACACGTAAAAATGGTCACATCACAATAGTCTGATAATTAATTAAATATTTTTAATATTTAATTAAATCTCTGAATTCAATCTGCGTATAAATAAATTTAAAAAAATTATTTTTATTGTTCATTCTTTCATTTTGATTAAATAAATAAGTTTATTTAATCACTTTCCTTATCCATTTCTTAATTAATTAAATAAACATTATGATTTATTTATATTGATTATCATATAATCTTGGCTTGAATATTTTATTCAAATAAAGATTAAATATTCTTCTCTTCTAAAATTCTTCTAAAGTCTATTCACAATTAAATTTTCTAAATATTTAATTAATTCTTCCAAATTCCATTCACAATTAAATATTCTAAATATTTAATTAAAATCTTCTAAAGTCTATTCACAATTAAATATTCCAAATATTTAATTAAGTCTTCTATAGTTCTAAAATCAAAAATCAAACTCACATGAAATTAAATAAATTTATTTATTTAATTTGGATTATCTTCAACAACCGTGAAAACAAACTTCAAAACAGAAAATTAATTTCTCTGTTTTTGAGCAAGCTTGTTCCCATGGGTTGAAGACAAACCTCATTCTTCTCTCCAACCTCCCAACATCTTCCATCTTCCTCTCAACCTCTCCATCTCTCACCATTCAAAATTACCAGACAATCTCACAGCCATTGATCTTTGCCAGCTAGGCTCTTGCCTGCAAAAAGCTATAAAAAGGACTGTCGGGTCTTCAAAAACAGGAGAAGCTTTCATATAGGAAAACTATAGTCAATCAGCCTTCCAGCATCCATAGCCTTTAAAATCATAGCATAGCATAGCTTAGCATATTAGCAATCCATATCATGGCTTATCATCCTCATATCATAGCTTTAATAGCATTCATAATCCATAACCCCTGTGCATATCCGTATATCAATATTTCACTCCACCAGCATATAGGATAGAGAAGTACTCTCTCTTTGCATACTCGTTCTACAGGTTTCCATTCTGAGAAGCTTTGCTTACACAATCTGAGAGCAGCAGCTTCAAGCAAATCACTAGAGATAGAGGACAATGGAACGATTCTGAAGAAGCTCTGTTTGATTTCTTTGATTTCATTCTATTTAGCTTTTCTTTAGTTTAATGTTGCATTGGTGTGTTTTTATTATCTTACTTTGATACTAACATTTCCCACACACACATACATTATAAAGAAATGGATTGAGAATCATAAAACATCAATGAAGACTATTATGGGATGGACCTAACATTGGCACTAGTTGAATTCAATTGACTTGAAACCTTATGATTCTTTCCATGATTAAAATAATTGATACTTCAAATTAGTGAAATGCAATGATCATGAATGTATGATAGAAGTAGAGAATTTAAATATGATCTTACAATCTCATGTGTTTCAAAGTTAAAATTGACAAAGTAATTAGATGAATTTACAATGAAAAGATAACCTAGAATATTTAGATGATTAATTGGGGTTAATTGATGTTGTTTTACTTTATGAAGATTAGAGAAAATGTGTTGTATGATGCTTCACTTGATTATGAAGGTTAGTATAATTGGATTAGTAGTTAAAAAATAATTTTTTTATATGATATAGTGGTTAGATATTTCTTACCATTATATGCTTTAATTTTAGATTCTTAGAGGTAAAACTTATAATGCAATGATTAGATAAATTTAGAATAAAATGATAAGCCTAGGATAATTCAATGATTAATTGAGATTATTAATGTTGGTTGTATTTATCGTATGAAGATTAAAGGAATTATTCCTTGTGATATTTGACTATTATGAATGATGAAAATTATGTTTAAATTGGATATTGCTAAAAAAAATTACTAGATGGTAACATCGTGAATAGTTTGTTATGTGGATTGAGTTGTGAATATATGCATATGTGGTTGTTTAATTATGTTTATGAAATTATTGAACATATTGACATGTGGAATTGAGTGAGTAGGTATAATTCCATGGTCCATGGAATAAGAGATCTCCTGAGAACCTAATTTAATTAAACCATGAAACTAAGACCATAGTTCATATGGAGGGACTATTATCTCTTTATGATGTGTTTAATTTTGAATTTTAATTATGAATGTGTGGTTGTGATTTTATTTAATGACAAGTGACCCCTAGGATGTGAGTTGGCATTTGATATGGAAAATATTATATGCTTTCTTTAATGGGGTTTTTGGGGGGCCTTAAGAAATTATTTTTAAATTATTTCCATGGATTTTGGTGCCTTAGGGTAAGTAGCTATAGGTATGGGGTTTATTTAAACCCAAAACTTGGTCAAGGGATTTGACATGACCCCTCCTAATGGACCATTAATATGAGTGACGAAATCAAACCTTGGGGTGAGAAAAGTTGACTTGTCTTGTTTCACTTCCATTCCCCTAGGCTCAATTATGAGCTTTGGGAGGCCCACAAAGGACTCTCACATGTGTGATCGTCCTTGTAATAGATAATGGGAAGAGCATCCAAGTACAGTCCTCATTTCGTAAAAATTCTCACATGTGTGAGAACTTGTGGGAGAGTGTGCTAGAGGGAGGAATGATAGAGTGACAAGTGACACTCCCTCATTCATGGAACTCAAATTAGGGATTTGTATATACTTCCCCTTGAGAATGAGAGAAGAATGATTCTTGGAGTATTGTGATTTGTTTTTTTTTTCTTTTTGGTTTGGAGAGAAGTTTTTCACTTGAGGATTATGGGGAAGACTATTTTGGATTGACTCTTAGAAAGTGTGAGGCATAGCTAAAATTATTTGAGAGTCGAGTTAGTTGTTGGGTCATAGCTAATTATGTTTATTAGAATATTTATTTGATAATTTATAGTATGATGATTAAATGATGAACATTAACATTAATATTATTTTTATGGAATGATAATAAACATGAAGTATTGATTATCTTTTATGGAAAAGTATTATAATAAAGGTTGCTTGAATTATAAAATAGTTTAGAAATTAGAAGAATAAGTAAGTGATTCAAATAAAAAAAATTAATTGTTATTAGGGAAAATGTATGGTCTCTATTATTTTATTTTCAAGAAATATGAACAGTTTCAAATGGAAGCTCTATTAAAGAGAAAAGAAAGAGAGTGTTGAGGAGGTTGGGAAAAGGAAAAGGAAAGTATTGGAAATAATGGAGAAAACAGATTTTTGGAAGGGGAAGGAGAGCTAGAGAAAATAGGCCAAAAAAAGTTGCAAAGAATGGGGATTAAAATCTAAAGAAAAGAGGTAAGAAATTTTGTTGTTTATGTGGATGTATTTTTTTCTCAAACTGATAATGGAATTCAATGATTTATTAAGATACTAACAATATTTTCTCTATGTGAGCCCTTATTTTCTCTATGTGAGTCATGCTCTATTTGAGCTAAAAAAATCACTCTATGTGAGCTTATAAACAAGTTGCAGCTCTGTGGCAGCTAGTGTTAAGCTCAGGGGTGGACTTATTAGTCCTATGGCTGGGAGGTGAGAAAGACTGTGCTACTTTATTCAATGTTGTAGGTTTCTATAACATCTTTTGGGTTTGTTGAAGAAGATTTGATATATGAGTTCCTTAATTTATGTGAAAATGAAGGATTGTATATTTCAATATTAATAGTAATGGAAGGATCTAACCTTCAAACAAGATTTCAATATTATTCTTTATATCCATATCATTAAGGAAATTTTTAGTTTAAAAGCAAACATATCATCTCTATCTATTTAATTGATTTCTTCATAATAATTAGATACTTAATTGTGTTTTATTTGCTGGTATTAGAATGGGCATTACAAAAAGAGATTATAGAGATGGAGTTGGAGTTGAAGATGATACTCAACTCATCCTCACCATTTGGAGAGCTCAAGGAGGTAGTTCTTCTTGGTTTCTAAAGTCCATTTTGTGCAAGGTTTGTGTAAGATATTTAAATGCTATGTTTTGTGTTTATTTGATATTCAATTTTCTTTTAATATGTGTTACAATTTTTGGATGAATACTAGTGATCATTTCACCCTTATGAGTAAAGCATACCTAGCTTATGTGAATGAGAAAAATGGGGGTTTTGGGTTATATTTTTTATGAGGTTGTGTTTCTTCTAGTGATGGAAAAATGGATTAAGGGTTAAATATGTGTTCATTTTTATGTTGAAATTATTTATATATTTTGTAAATAGTTGTATGTGTGTAACCTGATTCTTAGGGAGATATCCTAGCTTGAGGGTTACCTATGAGTAGGTCAATAATTGGGAGGTGAGCATCTCATAGCCATTGGAGAATTTTATGTCACTGTCTAGGTATAGAGGACTTTGATGATGCAACTAAAATGATGAGACAACTACTTTCATTTCATTACAGTAATATGTAAAATCAAGTGTGAAGAAAATAACCCAAATATAATCCTTGTAAATTTTGTATATGGGTGAAATTCCTTATGTAAAAATAATATCTTAGTGTTAATATTACCATTATTGCTAAGTGTATTTGAGAGGAATGAATGAGTAAATTTTTTTATGTTTTGACAACATTTATCAAGAATATTAAAAATGAAAATAAAAATAACCTATCTCTAAAGTCCACTTTCATTATACCATGTTAATGATTGAAAATTTACACTTATTAAGGTAGTTGTAAAATGTTGAAAACCTAGAATACTGAGAGGGGGGTGAATCAATATTCTCTTAAGCCATTCAAAAATTTAAATATCGAAACCTATTAGCAAATTCAATCACATTAATGAAAGAAAGAATGAAACATTCAAGATCACATGACACATGAACACTAGGATTTTTACATGGGAAAACCAAAATGTAAAAAACCATGGTGAGGATTAGCTCACAATATATTATAGCTAGTTATAGTATATTTACAAAAGTTCTCACTATAGGTGGAATCATTATCCAAGTGGACTCACTACCTACTAAGAAAAGGATAGAATAAAGATTGTGGATCATAGCCTAGTTTGAACTATTATAGTTGTATCTATCATATGCATGAATTACAGTTCCAATGAAGCTCAATAAACTAATTCTATATACTTCATTTGATTTTGATCTAACACACTACTTTTCTCTACATTCACATCACTTCTAATCTTCTACTCAATATTCACAACTTAAATTTGCACTACTATGATAAAATTTCCATCATTCATATCACTTACATGTCTTTCATCCCTTACCTTCTTCAAAACACCAAAAATGATCTAACATATATATCTGCTTCAAGCATAACATCAATTAGGTTGGCCTAATTAGATGTAACATCCAAAATAGAGAAAATGTAACTTTTTGGCTCAAATCCTTTCACATACATGCCTCATTCCAATATTCAAATCTTAAAAAGCTTTGAAATAGGTTGAAATGGACCTACAATAGCTCCCATATAAAAACACAATACATATTTCACTTTTCCATACCTTGACACCTATTAGGTCATCACCACAAAAGACCTAATGCAAAAATTATTCAACTATGTATCCATATTCAAACACGTGTACCTCAAAAAATCATGCCAACTAGAATTCATACTCTATTGACATTTTTTAATATCTCCTTAAGACCAAAAAGTAAAAAAATTATTTGTGGAGAAGTGCAGACTCTCCCACTCATACACTATACAAGAAACAACTATACCAAAATGATCTACACCATGATCTTCATATCAAGAAAAAATGTTGATATAAATGTAAACACTACAACACATAGTAATATACCTTGTTCTTTTCCCTCATGCTCATGTTTCTAACAATAGAATTAGTGACAATCTTCCAACAATCTCACCCTTTTTCATTGATGGAAACATACCAAATTATCTCCAAAACATTTTCCCCATTTGACATCAAGGGAAAAGGGTGCATACAACAACTATTCTAACTTATATTGGATCTCCCTCTAAGAAATATGTGCATATACACATACTAAAAGATAGAATTGACTCCCCCTGAGTCATATACCAAAGAAAAACCAAAAATTTTATAGTGGAAATTACTCTATATACTCCACATATGTACAAAGAATCTAAAACTAAAAACTAAAAAGCATAAAGAGTAAGAATAGTTGTCAACCGAAGGAATTTGACACCTAAACCTTCTAAAAATGGGTCTACCATTCTTCTTTTCCTTCCTTCCATGTCTTCATTGTTGTCCCAAGAAATATGCATTTTGTTTTGAATTCCATCAAGATCTCTTCTCCTTCCAAAGTGCTAGGAAAAAGATTCATCTATGTAGCTTTAGTAGCACTCAAAAGGGCACTAGAGATAGATATAAAATTTTCATTCATGAAGTCCCTTATCTCTCTAAACTACAAAATGACACTCTCCCTTTGTGCCTATAGCTGGAAGAACTTCTTATGAAAATCCTCAATTGCATTCCTTGTGGTACCAACTAGATCAAGTTTCAAATCATAGACACTAGAAGCTTTATTGAAGAGGACTCAATGGAGTCCATCTCATTTTTATGCTTTATGTGGCACCAAGTGACTTCATGAAATATTTAAAAAGAGCCTTCACCTTATCTAAAAAAAAATTTACATCCCTCAAGTTTTTTGAAACTTTTTGTGTGCAAGAGAACACTTTTCGGTAATTTCTAACATCTTTTTATCATTCATTTTCTTTTCTATTTCTTTCTCCATTCATCCTCTAAGACCGGAGGAATATTCCTTAAAAGAATCAATTAAAATATTTATATTGTCCATACTAGAGGGTGATGTGTCAATTTTTGTAATGGGTATGACCTCTTGCAATGCCTTCACTACTTCCTCCATTATCTCTCCACTCTTTTAATGTGTTTCTATGATCTCATTCCAAGTAGATGTGTGGAATAAATCTCCCAATTGTAGCTTTTGGAGTGGGGAGATTTTTTCTAGATCTACATTTCCCTATTGCATTGGAAGTTGTAGCAATTGTGAAGAAACAATAGGTTAGAACTTGAGTTGTATGATCAATAGGTTTTTCAAGGAATCTCTAGAGGAGCTGGAGGATTCACCGGAAGTCTTCATAATATCCATAGCTCTCTTTTATACTTCATTTTCCTTGACCATATTGGAGTCTACATGTTTTTATTCTTCTATTCTTGCATATTTGGAGGTATTCTCTTGTTCATCTTTCTTATCTGCATCATTGATTTCTTCTTTAACATATTTTTTCACATCTGTAGATTGGTCTAGGTTTTCTAGAGGAGTCTCATATTTTAATTAGAGGGAAAAGTAGGTTTTGAATGGACCCAAAATGATTGAAATAGGTTTTGAATGGACCCAAAACCATTTACAAATAGGTTTTAAATGGACCCGAAACCTGAAACAGGATGATCAAGCTACCAAAAGAGAAAGCCAAGAACAACTAGCAATGAAACATAGATAAAACCTCAACCCAAACCAGTACTTAGCAAAACCCAACTTCCAAACAGAGAGCCAAGAATTTATAGGGATCTTGAACCCATAGGTTTTGAAGGGACCATCAACCCTACACAACTAGGTTTTGGTAGGGACCTTGAACCTAAAAACACCTCCTACAACATCTAGGCAGTAGCAAACCAATCATTCAAGAAAATCAAACTCTCCATCCCACTGGTTGAAACAACCAAGACATAGACTACCACATGGAAAAAAAAATAGAGCCCAACAACATTCCCTATCCACCTCTATAGGAGAAGTCAGATCATAAACACTCAAGAATCCAACATTTTCCCATAAAAGCTAGCTATTTTCTCCACCTCTATAGGAGAAAATTACAAGCTCATCCTTGCCACAATAGCCACAAAACACCTGCAAAACAACATTCCACCTAAATAGGAATTGGCTCTACCTAAATGGGAAATATAGGAGTAAGCCTTCAACCACATAACACACCTCAACCACAAACGGAGAGGACTCCACCTCAAAAGAAGACCCAGTATCTAGAGAGAAGGTAGTAGAAAGAATGAACTTATCAAACAACAACAACAAAAAATTGTGTCTTCGAAATAATATTTGAATACCATTTAGCCCATAGTACCTCCAAAGAAACCAAGAGTAGCTTTAGCAGAAGAAACTCCACTGAACAAAGATGAACCAACACCATCTCAACACATGAGAACTTTTCCATAAAAATAGCAGAATCATCCTTTAGCAAATTATAGGTCTTAAAATAAAACATGGGAAACCACCAAGCCAAAAGAACCAAGTCATAGAAAGTGTCCTCTAAGAAAGACACACGCCACAACCAAAAGACCCAGAACCAAACCAACAAAACAATAAGGGAACTTTCAATGCCTTCTAGACACACTTCCAATAATAGTAGGGAGGGAACAAAACCACTCCACAACAACCCCTAATGCAAAGGAAACATTAAAGAACAACGTCTTGAGGAACACACAACCTAAGACCGGGCAGGGATATGTCAAAATTAGAGCACTAGAAGGAAGAAAGTGAATCCTCCACCATAGAAAACACACCCAACATGAGTCTCAGGTTTGTATTGTCCAATTTCAATGTTTTCCTCAAGTACCAAGCTTCTTCTTCAATGACTGTCTCTCCTTCAACATTCTTTTCTGATTCCTCAACTTCTTTTTCCACCTCTTCTAATTTCGGGGGAGTGTTTTCTTAAATAGACTTTTCATCTATCGCATGCTCATGTTGAGCATCAATGTCTTGAGTAGCTTCTTTTGCAACAACAAATTCTAGAGCAATATCCTTGCTTTTTTGGGTCATTCCTAGCCTTTGTGCTATGTCTACAACCTTATCAATTGTCTCCTTTCAGATTCTCTCATGATTATCCTTGTCTCTACTCATCAATGTTGTCACCCATTGTTTTGTTCTCAATTCTCTTGTGTACAGTTAGCCAATGTGGCCTTATTCTTTGTATACAAGGGAGAATTAATCATTTCAAGAGCATAGGCCTTCATCTTGGCCTCTTCATCAATAGAATTTTATCTTCTCTCTACCAAAACATCCTAAAGCTCCATAGGTAATTTCTCTAGTAGGTTCCTCATGTCCACTTCAAGCATGATAATGTATTTTACAATTCCCTCAATATTGTGGCCTTATATATGCCATTAACCTCATTGTATAAAGATCTAGTCTCTCAAAGAATATCATGTTGAATCATTCCATTTACAAGTGCTTCTACCTTCATCGAATTGTGAGCTCTTTCCAGAGGTGTTTTCTTCTAATTTTTTCTCACATCTTGATTCTTTTTTCTTTACTTCTAACTTCTTCTTTTCCAAAGATTCCTTCTCAGTGGCTTCTACCTTCTTTTGCCACATGTGCATTACAAATACTTCTTTTTCTTTCTCAAGTTATTCTTCTTTATAAGTATCAACTATATCTACCTTTTGCTTCTTTGGTCTTGCTTCATTTTTTGAAGCCTCTTCCTTCCTTTTCCATACCAATTGGGGTCCTCCTTCTTCCTCTTCTTCTTCTTCTATATTCACACTTATATTATTTTCTCTAAAATCCTTTTTCTTTGGTGTTCTCTTTGCAAGGTCAACAAGTGGTGCTACCGAATTATCCTTCTTCTTCTTTGCCCTTTTCATGCACATAATCAAAGGGGATTTATCCTTCACCAAAGGAATATATATTGATTTCATTTTCTCTCCAATAGGTTTCCTAGTCATAGAGGACTTCTAAATAGGAGGAGTGGTAGTGTTTCTACTAGATCTTCTTATGCTTCTAGATCCTCCTACAACACTTGATTTTTCCTTAGCCTTTTCTCTTGCTTGTTGCACTTGTTCCTTTGATATTTCCATTTCCCTTACAAATAATCAACCATATTTCTGACCTTCTTCTATATCTATGGTTTCTTCTACTCCATGTGCACCTCCATGGATTTCTCTTCATAGGTGGCATACCTTGCTTTAGTGGTATCTTTTGAACTCTTCAAAAAAATATCATCTAAGCCAATAATTTCTCATTTAGTGACCTCATATCCCAATGCAAGGATCCACATATTCCTTGGTTCAACTACCTCTATGATGAATTTACCAAAAAATTAATATCATTTTGATATCTATCTACTAGTTTTCTTGGAATTTTGTCTCTTGCATGCATCCTCTTTTGGAAAACTACAAAGAAAGGAGTAAGAGCATCATCTTGTGCCTTTGTATCACCAAGACTTCTCATAAATTCTACAATCTAATGAGCTACTAGTGTTCCTTGTAGCCATGTCACACTATTTGTTCTGGGAAGCTCCTTCAAGAAATAATAAAGTAAACACAAAACCAATGTCCCATACTTTAATGTGTATTTCTTCTCCTTGGTTTTCCTCAAATTCTCCATCAAGTTTTCCTTAGTAGCTCACAAAGATCATGATTAGCACCTTTTTTATCCATTTATATGCCAAATTGATTGTGGTGATACATACTGAGTTTCCCTATTTTTGAAGTAGATTTTATAGCCAATTAACATTGCTACATATCTCATAGCTAGATTTTTAATAAGATTTACTGCTAGAGCTCTCTTATCATATGTTCCACCTATTAGTTCCATTACAACTTCATTCTTGATTGATTTCAACACAAGAATAGGTTTGGTGGAGCATAGACCTGTAACCTCTCTAATTACCTCCTTTGTTATCATTCTAGGCATGCTAGTCCAAAAAAACTTATCATAAATTCTACTTTAAGTGCAATCCTAAACCATTTGTAATCAAAACAAAAATTTGGGAACCATTGCCATACATCAAGCTTCTTTATGACTAGGTTTTGGTATTTTGGTTTTATGACAAAAGTGTCTCCAGTGAGTTATTTCATCCACGTATCTGCTAGCTTGTTATGATCATATTCATCCATGTTATCATGAATGTAAATCTTTATATCCTCTATTGGTAAAACCCCACATTGAACATGTGAAAATGCAACTAATGAGTCATCTTCTATTGAGTTTGTAGGGTATTTCTTAATTTTTTTTGTGGCTAATGAATAATCTCTATTACTCTTGGTGTGGCCATTTCAAATGAACTCAAATTGCTTTTCAAATGAAATTTCAATGAAACTAGGGAAAACAAATATTTTTAAATACCTTTTTCTTCGCTTTTTCTGATTAGGGTTCACACAAACTAGATCACAAATTACCTATGATTACTCCTTCACTGCATTTTGGGTATGTGTAGGATCAACATGGAAAAAATAGGCCCTTAAGTGGCAAAAACATCAGAAAAACTAGAGTTAGGAAACTTGACATAAAAATTTGAATAACTCATCTATATTATTTTAAAAATATGTAAGAATAGAATCTATAGCAAATTGAATGTAGTTTATAAACTACTAGGTTTATTTAAAAAAAAATCTATTTGGTGAAAATTTGAAATTTCAATGCAATAGTAATTAAATTTTAGGGATAAAATAAGAAGTAGGTGTTTGCCTAACCACCCTAACCACAATAAAATGATAATATTTTTTTATAATATTTTAGATATAAGTAGAAGACTCGTGTCCCAATGTGATGCATATTTTTTTGTAATTTTTTTCTAAGTAAATAATTAATTATGAATTTTTTATTACAACTTTTAAAAAATATAAAAAACTTGTATGTCTGACCACCTTAACTTGGTCAAAAATTCATGAAATTGATTTTTTTTTTTTTAATCCTATAGTATGCAAAGCATAGAATGTGACGCATTTTTGGATTCAAAAATGTGATACCCTTTGAAAGCTATAGATGTTTTTCAATCAATCTATTAATCAAGACTTTAGTTGTAATTTGAATAGAAAATGAATAATAATTACTTATTAAATTCAAAGTAAAGCATAATTTATATTGGTGGAAAGCTGAGAATCTCCTTTAAAAACCCTTTTCATTTCATCAATTTTGGGTTAAAAAAATCACCAGCCACATACCCATCATATTGCCACTTTTTGGCTCATCATGATCTTGCACATACCCTTTTCTTCTCTCAAATATTTTTTGTAAATGAATTTTCCTAAGTGAAATCACTTTATAACCCTTCGAATCTAACCTAATTTCATATTGAATGCTTCAAACAATAAAGCTAGCAACTCTTTATCTATATGCACAATCAACTTTTGACACTGCACAAAACTCTCCATTATCATATTTTCTTTTGCAATATTCACTAATAGATTGAACATGTTGATCTAAATCACATATCTTTGTGTTGAGGCATTAGACCCATTTTCTTTGGCAAGGGATGAAATATTTTCATTAGATCTCCCCCTAAGACAAAGCTCTCAACTTAGTTTATGAATGAGACATCTACATAGGATGCTTGTATAGATTCATCCTTAACCAGAGTTGTATCTTCCTTCTTTCTTGAAATCCATTCCATCTCCTTTGTTTATTCCTGATCAATCTTTTGCACTGGTCCATTCCTCTTTACTGGATTATCCTTCCTCGTGTTTCTACTTTTGCATTTGTAACTGTAGATGCATAAAATTGGTCATATCTGATTAATCCTGGCATTTAAATAAATATATTATTTAATTAATTTCATTTCATACCATTTCTTAAATTTTTAATTAAATATCTTTATTTAATTGAATATCTTTTCAGAATCATGATTAAATATTCTATTTAATTATGAAATCTTTCATTATTCTTCAAATCTAGGGTAAATATTCTATTTTAAGAAGAATCTATGTGTCACCCATAAATAAATAATTGAATTCAATAATTCATTATTTATCTTCTTCAAAATCTTTCCATACTCTCACAAAAAGATGATTTTTAACAAATCATCTTCATCATCTTATCTTACCTCTTTTACAGAAAAAGAAAACAAATCTTGCTTTCTGCTTTCTTCTATTTTTCTTTAGTCTTATCCATCCTCAACTGTTCGATCTGCCAGGAATTTTCACAATCATTGATCATATCAACCAATCAGAAGCTTTTGAAAAACTCTATAAATAGCACAGCCAATCCAAGTAAGGGTTACACAACACATATCAGAGTAAGTAGAGATTAATTTTATTCTAGCGTTATATCATTCTAGTATTATTATTCATAGCACCATCAATAGTCTTTCATTTTCAGCAATCATGTCTTAGCTTAAGCATTACATGCATTTCATATTCAATCTCGTTCTTTAGGAGGACCGTTCATTGAGCCTAACATACAATCTGAGAGCCAGCTGGAATCAATGAAAATACTTAAGATAGAGGATGATAGGATGACATCGATAACAAGATACTGAGTTTGCAATCTTTATTACTTTAATATTCTGTTTTGATATAATGTCTTATTGGTGTGTTTGATTCATTCATATTTACATATTGGCATTGCCCCATTTTTAACATCTACTCACAGGTTTTCTGACAGGATCTTGTGTTTGGGAATTCGAATTTTTGACAAATTTTTTTGTTTTAGCGCATACGACAATTTTTGAAGCGCATCCGCAGGTTTTTAAAGCTCATCCATGGCTTCTTTTAGCACTTTTGTAGGTACTTCGGTGCATTTAGGGACTGTTGTGGTGCATCCAGGAACTGTTTCGGCACATCTACAGAACAAAAGGGTGCATATGCTTGACTTAGTGCATTTAGGAGTTTTCGTAGCGCATTTAGGACTTTCTGTAGCACATTTAATGTCTTTTTTAGCGCATTTACTTGTTTTTGTGGTGCATACAGGTGATCTTTTGGCACATATAGGTTGTAACTAAATAGTTTTCTGAGTCTGACACCTTCCGAAGATAGAACCTTTTTTTGGCTTAAAAAGAACCAATCTAGGATAGTCACACCTAGTTTTAAAAGGAAGCAACCATAGGATAGACATGGATTTAAAATAAAGCAATCTAGGATAGTCACCACACACTGATTTTGTGGTTAAAATGAATCCCATGCTTTCTGTGAAGCAAAATCTTCACATAGTTTAGATCATTGTGATTTGGGCTTTTAAAAAGAACAGTGTCTACTGTGTTTGTGGTAATAGGTCTATGCTCTCCCCTTAACTGGGTGACCAGAATACTAGACTTTCCTTTTACATTCATACAATTTTACTGCTTTATTACATTCTGTAGAGGGCCTGCTCTTGTGGGAAAAAGTACTCACCCAAGAGGAATGACTCAAGTGGGTTCAAGCCAAAGCCAGGCTATTCTGCCCCACTATAAAATTTAAAGCAAATCAGGAGAAATCCTCTTTTTTCGGTAGTGTGCAAGATAACCATCCCCAAAGCCTTTGTTCTAAAGGATGGGAGGTCACTTGAGGGAGTTTATTATTGCCGCATTGAATGAAAACCATTACTACGAACCTAGTGTAGTATCCAGCCGAAGTGAATTTCTGAACATCATAATAATCACAGTGCAGGGGAGGGAAGAATCTACCCCCAAGATACTCACTATATAACTGCCAAGGACCGTTTGCTTAGGGATCTGGTATCCACTTCCGTCACTCTAAGTACACGCCTGGAAAAGACAAAAAAATGAGCACCCCTTCGAGGGTGACACGACTGTGTGAGTCGACGTAGTTCTAAGATGTGGGATGTTGATTATTATGATGATCATACACTTGATGTTTAGTATAGGACTTAAAAATAATTGTTTTCAAGGTGTTTGCTATGTTTTCAATCACACTAATTCAGATAAAAGATCATCTGAATGAACATGCCAAAATTTAGCTGAAAACTATTCTCAATTGTTCAGGAAAATAACTTGGAAAAACTATTTTAGTGCATCTAGGGGATATTTTGGCGCATATAAGGTCTATTTTAGTGCATTCACTAGTTAAATCAGCACTTTTAGGGTTTGTTTTAGCACATTTGGGGTCTATTTTAACGCATAGATTGAGTATTCTGTAAACAATTTTTGGGTCACTATCAAAACATTTTCTGAAGCGCATTTGACCATTTCTCTGGCACATATCCCTATTTCTAAAGCATATACAGGCAACAAAAAAGTGCATCTGTCATTTTTCCCGAATCATTATTTCTGATAGATCTGAGTTTATAGCATTCTTGGTCTGGTAGCATATTTTCTCTCATGCTTAGGGAGTGGAAATCTACCAAGTTAGTTAAGAAGTCAATTACCAATAGGATCAAGAAACCCAAGAAAACTCTAGGCTATAAGAAAAACTTACAACGAACCTGAAGTTTTTATTCAAGAGTCGACATGTCTTGCTCCATTATCGCAAATTTCTCCATAGATACCAAGATTTTGTCAGAGGATTTACTAATGAATACATTGTGGACCCTCTAGATTCACGAGCCTATTTTCAAAGAAGAGCCCTCTCTCAATGACATAATCACAATCAACCTCTTGATTTCAACCACATACCACAACCTTCTATCGAATATTCAACGCATCCTAGTCAAATACTTCAGTGAGTTGAAATAGGCTATTTGATATATTGATCATTCTTCAAAAACAAATATTAAATCTTACAAGTGCATATTTCATCACAAATCCCTAAATTCTTGGTTCAACTTCCCCCAACAGGATTCTGACATCCTTTATCATTGGAAGCCACAACCATGAATTAGGAAAAACATAGTTTTAATCATACCATAAGATTTTCACCTTATCAGATTAAAACATCATCATTGATTGCACTCATCAAACTATGATCTAAGTTTAGGAGAACATCTTGAAATCATATGCCTATTTTTACATGATCACAATACAATAAACTGAAGGAAGATATTCAACAAGAAGATCATACATCAACAACTCAATAAGAAGGTGAAAATAGTGATCCCCTTTATAGCGTGAGTCGAAATCTCCTCTTTGAAGACAACATGACTGAAAGAGAAAAGAATTCGCTTGCTTCTGACAGAGATCTGAGAAAAACTCTTGAGGATAGTGAAGACAAACAAGAAGAAGAATGACACCTTAAAGAAGCCGAACAAGATCCTAAATTTCTTAGAGTAGTGGAAAGGCTCGTAGAATGGGACAAACAAAAATATTTTATGTTTCTGGCCGATAAAGGAGCTAAACTACCTCATGACTTTAATACTGAGAACATAAAGAGTAATCCTGATGAAACACCCTTATCTGGTCTTAATGCCTTGACTCAATATGTTAAAACATTAGAAGGGAAAGTTAAAGTTCTAGAAGGGGGATCTACAACAAAAACATACTCTCTTGATGATATTTGTCCATATCCTTTTGATCGATGTCTCAACATGATTTCGTTTCCTAAGCATTGTGAAATTCCAAAGTTTGATCGTTATAACAGAAAATCGGATCCCATTGACCATATTAGAGACTTTCAAAATATGACTTTAGAATTCGCTCATGAGGATACATACCTAATGCATTTATTCCCATGAAGTCTTGGAGGCCAATCTATGGAATGGTTATCAAAAATTACACCGCCTGTCAAAACATTTGAGAAATTGATCAATGAGTTCATCTCTCAATATTCCTATAACGTACAACACCAAATCACAATGATTGATCTATGCAAGGCTAAGCAAAAACCTGGTGAATCGTTCATCACATTTCTTCATAGATGGAGAAGATTGTTCTCTAGATATCCACGTCATGTTCCTAAAAAGGAAAAGATCACTACATTCATAAATAGCTTGGATCAAGAGATGAGTTATTGTCTAAATCTTCATTTTCCTCCATCTTTTCAAAAGATGATTGAAAATGCAATCACGATTGAAAATGCATTAGTCCAGAGAGGGATAATCAAACTTGACAAAGACAATCCTAACTCCTCAAATCACCACAATGACAAATCTAGATTTTGGACTCGCAACAAAAACATGGTGAATGATGGTGTTGTGGATGCACATCATGTCTCAGCTAAGCCAGTTTTTCTTAGTATTCCTCGCAACAACAACTACAACAATGTCAACTCGGTTACAAATCAAGGAAACAACTCCCCTCCTCCGAGGAATAACCAAAATCCAACTTTTGTTCCAAATCAGAATAATACCAACAATCAAGGGTATCGTGGAAACAACAATAACAATGATTTAGGAAATACATCAAACACGAATACACAACGATCTTAATTCTTCTCCAACAGAAGAACTTTCACTCCATTGGGGCAATCTCTAGAATCTTCTCTTAAAGACTTAATGGCAAAGAATGTTATTACCCTACTGCCTCAACGTAACTTTGAACCTAGTGTGAAACCACCATCATGGAATGATGCGTACTATTGTGAATATCATAGATGTAAAGGCCATCGTACGAATAGTTTCCAATCTTTGAAGAATGCTATTCAAGATTTAATCGACAAAGACATTGTCACAATAGAAGGGAACCAACAATCAAACGAAGACCACCAAGCATTTTGAAATCCTTTTCCCAACTATCAAAAGGGTGAGTCTTCTGGAAAGAATGTGAATAATTTCAATGAGCATATAATTAATCATATCTACATTGATGATGAGTGAGTTAATGTTCTAAAAGTCTAAGATAAAATGGAGTATCAAGAAGTTAATGTAACAACAAGGGCACAAGCTAAATTTTTCCTAAAAGGTGCTCCTTCAAAATACATTGTGCCACCGCCGGCACATCAATATGATTTAATCAATCAACTTGGAAAAACTTCTGCCCAGATCTCTATCTTGGAACTTCTGAAGATTTCCCTGGAACATAAAGAAATTCTAGACAAAGCCCTCATTGAAACAACTGTATCCGATGATCTGAATGTGGATCAATTTCAAGCCATGGTGGGACATTTGTCCTCACCCACATGCCTTTCATTTTCTGAAAAAGATGATGTTTCCATGACACATCCCCATAATTCATCATTATACTTAGAAGTCATGGTCCACAAGTTTCGTGTCAGATGAATTCTAATAGATGGAGGCACTCGTTTAAACATATGTACCATGAAATTAATTCAGGCTTTAGGATTTTCTGAGGATTCCATTGATCCCAGATGAAAGATTACCATTAAAGCCTATGATGATGAGGAAAGAGCATCCAAGGGTTTAATCATGCTACCAATCAGAGTGGGACCCATTATCAAAAATACTTTCTGTCAAGTATTAGACTGTGATCTCGCATACACTATCATGTTGGGTCGTCCTTAGATCCACGACATGCAAGCTACACCGTCTACATATCATCAGTGTCTTAAATTTCCTTATGACGGACATGAGATCACGATATCGTTCGCTAATTCTCACAGTCAAACTTGTGCTACCATTAAAGCTAGTCAAGACACTTTGGTTCCTAACAATCGAGAAGTGACTACTAGCACTTCCCCAAAAGTTGGTACACAAATCAGTCAACTAACCAAAACCTTTGAAAAGCAATTACGGTTCAAGGATAATGGTGTAGGAGAATATTCTCTCTGTCTAGCTAATCTTCCTACGTCACCTCAGTCACATGGACAACCTTCTATCGTACACCATCAGATATTTGCAGTGTCAACATCAACACAATCAGCAACATAACCCATCACAAAATTCAATGAACAATTTATCAAGGAGAAATTCCCAATGGAATATCCTAAGGATAACGAAATGCTAAAATGGCTCTATAGAGATGAAGATGAAGATGAAATAGTTCTTAATATCAAGTTACAAACTGATAAATATGGTAAGGGATATTCAATCATGCAAAAGATGGGCTATGAGGGTAATGGTCCTATTGGAAAAAGAAAAGGAGTAGTTGAGCCTATTGATCCTCCAGGACTTGTTGCAAAAGATAAAATAGGACTAGGCTATGATACTAGCTCAAAGGAAACAACATTCAAACAATTGAATAATACTATGCTCACATTGCAAGAAAGAGTTGATCCAAAGGAAGCATGCTTAATAGCAATTCAGAATTTCGTCGATAATAACTCTGACACATACTCTACAGAATATGAATGGGATACCATCCATAATGAAAAATTCTGGAGGGATAAATAGATTGATGTGATACACAAGTATATCTCCTACTCTAATTAAAGGACAAGGTTCAAAGACCCAACCATGCGAATCTGAACTACAACGCAACTATGATTCTAGTGATATCGAGTCTGATTTAATCAAACAAGACTATCATAAGGACAGTACCATCATTGATCTATCTCATACCTTGGATCCTATAGACACCTTCATTATGACCATAACCATAGCTGATTTCACACAACCTGATAACCTGCTACCACTAATACATCATGATCTCATTGATTGGGATCTATCTGAACCTCCCGATATATGTATGTTTCCAACTGACGAATCTATTATAAACTTCATTTCTGTAGATGATGTAAATGATTGTTCCACTGGTGATTTTCGACATGAGATCCTTAGTGAGGAGAGTGTCAAGTTTCCTAGCCGCAAAAGTAAAAATCCAAAAAGAAATATCTAATGGTGAAAACTAGAATCTGGTAATATTAGATCAAACAAAAGATAAAAAAAGAGTGTATCAGATGGTGAAAACCTTTTTAAGGAACCAGATGATGGGATGCTTGACACTTTCCTAGAGCACTATCATGAGCTATCACCTATTTTGATTGAGCCTACAAAAGCAGTTAATCTTGAAACTACAAAGAAACTGAGGATTCTACAGTTAGTTGCATCAATGACGGATAAAGAAGTACCTGAGTTCATGGAATTTCTTAGAGAAAATCAAGACAATTTTTCCTGGTCTTATGCAGACATGCCAGGGCTTGATCCTGATCTTATAATGCATCACTTGTCCATTAAACTAGGAGTAAAGCCTGTGAAACAAAAACTTAGAAAGATGCATCCTCATGTAGCACTACTAGTTAAAGAAGAACTTAAGAAACTCCTGGATGTGGGATTTATAAGATTAATTGATTATGCATAATGGATCTCCAACATTGTTCCTATATCCAAGCCTGACAAAAGTGTTTGAGTGTGCACAGATTTCAGAGATCTTAATAAGGCATGTCCTAAGGATGATTTTCCTCTTCTAAGCATTAATACTATAGTTGACCTGACGGCTGGCCATTCCATGTATTCACTAATGGATGGTTTTTCTAGTTATAAACAAATCAAGATTGCACCTGAAGACTAGGACAAAACAACTTTCACATGTCCCTAGGGAACTTACTGTTGGAACGTCATGCGTTTCGGTTTAAAGAATGTTGGGGCTACATACCAAAGAGCTATGACTACAATTTTTCATGAAATGATGCACACATTCATGGAGGATTATTTCAATGACATACTGGAAAAATCATACACAAGAGAAGGACATCTCGAGATATTATCCAAAATATTTGCAAGGTTGGAAAAGTTCAAAGTACACCTCAACCCTAAGAAATGTGTTTTCGAAGTC
Organism: Sequoia sempervirens; assembly: GCA_007258455.2. Classification (NCBI taxonomy): domain Eukaryota; kingdom Viridiplantae; phylum Streptophyta; class Pinopsida; order Cupressales; family Cupressaceae; genus Sequoia; species Sequoia sempervirens. The sequence continues at coordinate 577,235,904 of VDFB02047230.1, forward strand.
ACATATGGAAAAATCTTGGGATATATAGTTTTAGCAAAAGGAATTGAAGTAGATCCTGCCAAGGTACAAGCAATCATGGAAATGCCTCCACAAAGGAATATCAGTCAGTTGAGATCACTACAGGGACGACTTCAATCTATACGAAGATTTATTGCACAACTAGCAGATAAATGTCTACCTTTCACACATCTACTACATAAGAATGTTCCTTTCAAATGGGATGATAAGTGTGAAATGGCCTTTCAACAAATCAAGCAGTACTTGAGGAACCCACCAGTTCTTATACCACCTAATCTGGACAAACCACTCATCTTATACATTGCTGCCACAAAGACATCTTTGGGGGCATTGTTAGCACAAGAAGACTCTATAGGAAAAGAACATGCAATCTACTATATCAGTCAAACATTAATAGGTCATGAACTCAACTACACTTTCATCGAGAAGGCTTGCCTAGCTGTGGTCTTTGCCTCGCAAAATTTTTGACACTACATGTTGACTCATACAATCAATCTTGTTGCAAAGATTGATCCACTCAAATATCTATTAAGCAAGGCCACGTTAACAAGAAGATTAGCAAAATGGGTCATGATCTTAAGCGAGTTTGATATCCATTATATTGATCACAAAGCAATCAAAGGACAAGTTATTGCTGAGCAACTAGTTGAAGCACCACTACAAGCAGAACATCCCATGCACATTGAATTTCTAGATGCTGATGTCTTCATGGCATAATCAAAGCAACCTTGGTCATTATATTTTGATGGCTCATTTACTCAACATGGATCGGGCGCAGGCATACTCTTTGTTACCCCTCAAGGAAATACCATTCCACGGTCATATCGGCTAATGTTTCCATGTACCAATAACATAGCCGAATATGAAGCTGTAATTGCTGGGCTCAAAATAGCATTGGAATGGAGAATCACAGAATTGCAAGTCTATGGTGACTCACAGTTAGTCATTAACCAAATCAATGATGACTATTAGACCAAAGATGAAAAATTATTGCCATATAAGAAAATGGTTGACGATTTCAAAAAATATTTTGTAGACATCAAGTTCATTCAAATTCCAAGGCTTGAAAACAAGGTAGCTGACGCTATGGCCACAATCGCTTCATTGTTACAACTCCCAAAAACTCAGGATCGTTATAAATTTCTGGTGGAACAATCATTTATGATTGCTTATGACACACTTAAAAGCCAAATCATTTGCCACTTAGTAGGATTCGATTCACCTTGGTATGGCAAGATTTATGCCTACCTAAAATATGACATCTTACCACTTGACTTGTCCCATAACCAAAAACACAATTTTATCTGCCAATCCTCTCACTATACCCTTATCGCTGACACTCTCTATCGCCACGGTCTTGATGGTACTTTACTTCGATGTCTTGAACGTGACAAATCTGATAAGGCTTTAAAAGAAGTTCATGGGGGCATTTGTGGTACTCATTCAAGTGGACTAACCTTATCGAAGAAATTGATTAGAATGGGTTACTACTGGCCTACAATGGAGAGGGAATTATTCACTTTTGTAATGAAGTGCTCTAAATGTCAGATCCATGGAAATCTCATTCATGCACCAGCATAGGAACTACAACCATTTGTACCAACCTAGCCATTCTCTCAATGGGGGTTGGATTTAGTTGGCAAGATTCATCCTTCATCCTCGAACAGACACAAGTTCATCATCACAACAAAAAAGTATTTTACCAAATGGATTGAGGTCATCCCTCTCACTAAAGTCACTGGCCAACAAATGTCATCATTCATACTCAACTATCTCATTTGTCGGTATGGCAATCCCAACTCCATCATCACAGATAATGGATGACCATTCAAGAATCAGGATGTTGATAAACTTTGTGAGAGATTCCATATTCAACACAAATAATCAAAACCTTATTATCCACAAGGGAATGGCCAAGCAGAGGCCTCAAATAAAACAATATTGAAAATTTTGAAGAAGACTGTGAATGATGCAGGGAAAGATTGGCACATTCAACTCAATCCCACATTGTGGGCTTACAGAACTAGTATCCAAACACCAACATAAGCAACACCATTTTCTCTTGTCTATGGAGTAGAAGCCATCCTACCTTTAGAAGTTGAGATTCCATCACTTAGAGTATCACTGAAAGGCCTCACAATAGATGATGAATACAGAGTTTCCTGATTGCAAGAATTGGAACTTCTTGATGAAAAGAGACAACGAGCAGCTGATCATTTTAAAGCCTATCAAAAAATGATGTCTCATAGCTATAATCATATAGTCAAATAACGTACCTTTCAGGTTGGTGATCTTGTTCTAAAAGAGAACCCCCGTAATCAGCAAGATAGAGAAAAGAAGGGAAAGTTTGAACCTAATTGGCTAGGTCTATATGTGGTCATAGCGGTATAAGGTTCAGGAGTATACAAGTTGTCAACACCAGAAGGGGACTTGTTTGATGAACCCATCAATAGCATGCACCTGAAAAATTATTATGTCTGAAGTAGTTATCATCATTCAGAAAAAGTGCTGAAGAAATCCAAAAACATCACAAAAAGTCCTGAAAAAATCCAAAAACATCAAAAAAAGTCCTAAAGAAATTCAAAAACATCAGAAAAAGTCCAGAAGAAATACCAAAACATCAAAAAAAGTCCTGAAGAAATCCAAAAACAACATAAAAATTCCTAAAAAAATAATTACCCTGGTGAAAACCTAGCAAACAGGTATCTCGGTAGCGAAAAAAAATTTAAAAAAAATGCAATAAAAACAAATAATGAAAATCTAGCAAAAAAACACTATTTATATCTCTCCATCTATTAGTTCATGTTTTGCACTAGGATTTCATTTCATGCATCTTTCCTACATCTTAGGGTCATACTAGCATCATATCACCATCATTTGCCTAGAGCGATAACGTCTTACCATGGCTTGAGTATTATACATATCCATTTCAACAAGTTGTGTCAAATACTGGGGGCAAAACATTGACATACTTTGGGGCAACCAACTTTCAAGATATACCAAAGCAGCTCGGCAATGATATAGAACTCGGTCATGCAAACAAACAATCAAAACACATGAACAAGTATCCGATCATCGATCCATATCACAACTTCTTCTTAGCACAATACCATATCATGACTCATATCTGGATGATCTAAAATATGAATAATGATTGGAATATCAGTTTTACATTTTGAACAAATGGTTATTTGATTTTTCGATATCATCTCTCTAGAGCGCACTCAATGATGTACTGAACTAGAGTGGTAAGGAAGGAGGATGATTTTTCTTTGTCTATTGTCTGGAGTTTAACTATCGACTTGGTGCAAATATGTCGTGAAACATGATTTCCAAAGCATATCACTGATGACAGTTCCACATTTGCATCATAAGGTGGTTAGTCTTTGCCTGCTTATGCAAGAAATACTCAAGTCATCTCGGTTCAATTATACCTCGATGCTTGTGTTCACTTGCTATATAAAAAAAAATTATGAAAGTTGTACTCAGGTCATCATTGGTGCTAATCTCCCCTCTGATGCTTGTACATACTTACAACATTTTATAAGGTTCTATGATGATTCAAGAAAGCTACCTGAAGGATCAATGAACAGTTGGTTTTATTTAGTTGCATTTCATTTAGATCAATGTATATATTATGCATACTGGATTCGCAGTAGAGTTTCAAACAAAGCTAAACAGATAAATCAACGGTTGTCATGTCTCTTTAGATTATATATGGAGGACATTTGGACATTTGTTTCATCCTCATTTCATTATCATTTCATCTCGGTCTTGTGCATATCATATAGTTTAAACATCCATCATTGGGATCCTTCCCCATGTATGTATCCTTCATGATGCATTATCATTTCATATTTCCTATCATTTCATTGCATATCATCGGACATTCTCAATTTTATCATCTTGTTTTCATTCTCATCATTCATTTATTTTTCATTCTTATCCTATCCATCATTTTAATTCATTACATTCCATCATCACATATCATATCATTTCATTCCTTTCATCCCATATCTTTTTATTACATTACATTGCATAGCATATCATTCAATTTCTCATTTCATTTTATCACCCCATTTTATTACATTACATTGCATATCATGTCATTCAATGTCATTTCATATCCTTTCATCCTTTCATGTCATTACATTACATTATCCTATCATTATTTCATCTTTTTTTCACATTCCTCACATCATTTTCTCATCATTATCATATCCTTATTATTCATATAATTATCATTTATCATTCATCATCGCAACAGCTCATATCATTTTATCATCTCAGGTCACTTCATAAGTCATTTTACATTTTTTCATTACATTACATTTTTTATATCATTTCATCTCATTTTATTTTATCGTTTTGTTCCACTGCATCTCATTACATTACGTTGCATATCATATCATTACATTTCATTTTATCGGACCACATCATTTCAATTTTACATTTTATCATTACATTTCTTTTTCATCTCATTTTTCATTTCGTCATTTCATAACATTACATTTTATTTTTCTCTCAGTTCATATCATTTCATATCATTACATTTCATTTTCATCTCATTTTCATTCCATCATTATAGTTTCCATATCATCTTCTTTTCATTACATCTCATATCATTACATATCATTTTATCATCTCATAAATATTTTTCATATTCATTACATTTCATGGCATACATTTCATCATTTATCATTCACATCTTTTCTCATTTTCAAATACCATTTATACAACATTTGATTCATATTACATATCATATGGAAAAATCATCACATCACATCATCATCATTTATAACATTTTGGAAATTCAAAAAAACACAATAATTTCATACAAACATTACATTTCCACATCATTCATAATTCATATCATATCATATCATCTCGACACATGGAATTTTTACTATCATCATCCACCTGCATAAGATCATTGGTAGACATCATATTCCACATCAACGTATCATAATCATATCACATCATCCTACAAATCATGTTAGTCAGTAGATCATATATCAAAATCCATATCACATAAACAAGGAAATACATGCATATCCATCTCATATCATCATAATAAAGGCAACACATCATCAAAATATACATGTACAAATGTCCAATAGTCCAATGACATTGAAAAGTCTAAAAAGATACATGAGATATGATAAAAAAAATCAATGTACATGCTCCAAAGAATATGAGATACATCACACAATATCCTGCATACATCAAGGCTAGCTGGTAGAACCTCCTAATGGAGACGGTCTCATAGAAGGTGGCCTACCACTAGTCCCTGCGTCTAGATCCTGTCGAGGCCCGGTAACCCCCACACTCTATGTGCCTATCTATGTCCTACTCTTGGTCCTAGTATGGGACCGTGGGAAAGGCACTCTGCGCTTAGGAGGACACAACTCCTCGTATCTGACCCGATAATACTCAGCCTCTCTAGTCATCTCGAAGCCCTCTGTAATGGCCTCTCACAATGATGCACTCTCCACGGTGCCCATCAGCCTCTATGCAACACCCTCGGCCTCTACCACCCTCTCTCTCGGTAATCAGCTGGGCTAACTGTGGGTCTGAGGTAGGGGGATTTGCCTATGCCTGTACCTGTGCCTGTAACTATGCCAACTGTGCCTGTAGCTGTGCGACCAATCCTTGTGCCTACAACAACTAACTCTACAACTGCACCTGTTGTCCCTACAATGTCTACACCTGGGCCTGTAGGGTATCTATCAGTCCCTGTTGTGATGAGGAACCAACCTTGATCACTTTCCTCCATCCAATCCCAGTCCTCAGCCTTCGCATGATCTAGATACCATGCAAAATATCTGGCCTCGACCTCCCTGGCACCTGCCCCTCATCTCCGTCGTCATCCCCATCATCTCCATCTGAGCTCTCCTCTTCCTCTCCACTCTCCTCATCATCTCCCCAACCACTACCTACTCCCCACCTGCCACATCCTCCTGTCTCCCTACCCCTGGCTGTGGTACCACCAAAATGGGTGTTGGCTCATCTGGACCAGTAAATCATGGAAAAGGATGTGTATGATAATAGACTGAGTACTCGTCAGACATGCTCGCATAAAAAATATCTCATCTATCATCCCAGGCCTCAGGCGCTAAATCCATGTACTCTTTATATGCTATCTGGTATGAAATACTAGGTCCCCATCCTGCCTCATCCTTGCTCCGCGCATAGTGAGCAACTCCCTTAGGCATACCCTGAGTGAATCCAAACTGTCGCTGTACTCGCATGGCCAAAAACCTCTCAATGATAAATGGAGTACATCCTATCAAAAACAGAGGAATACCTACAAATGGCATCTCAAGGTGATTTGTATCCCATGGATCACAATCTAGGTATGGTTGCCATATCACGGCATCAAGATCATCCAAGCACCGTCTCTAGTAATCCTCCTTGCCCAGCTTAGGCTAGATAAGGAACATCAAATATGCATATACATAAGGCCTGCCAAGGAATCAAGCTCTCATACCAATTGTTGAACACACAAAATATTGAGAAGGGGAGCTGAATTGGCATTCTTTTAAACCATTCAAACATTTAAACATTCAACAACATCACATAACACATGAACACCAGTATTTTTATGTGGAAAACCTAAAATGGGAAAAATCACAGTGAGGATTAGCTCACAATATATTATAACTAATTATAGTATATTTATGGAAGTGTTCACTATAGGTGGACTCATTGTCCAAGTGGACTCACTACCCACTAAGAAAAATATAGAAGAAATATTGTGGCTCACAACCTAGTTTGAAATTTTAAACTTGCATCTATCATATGTGTGAATTATAGTTCCAATTAAGCTCAATAAACTTATTCTACAAACTTCAATTGATTATGATCTAACACTCTACTTTTCTCTACACTCACATGACTTCTAATCTTCTGCTCAACATTCACTACTTAAATTTTCACTACTTTGATAATATTTGCATTATTTTCATCACTTACATGTCTTTCATTCCTCACCTTCTTCAAAACACTAAACAATGATCTAACATATATATTTGATTCAAGCATAACATCAATTGAGTCAAACTAATTAGATGTAACATCCAAAATATAGAAAGTGTACTTGTTGGCTCAAATAATTTCATATATGCCTTGTTCCAAGATTCAAATCTTAAAAAACTTTGAAGTAGGTTGGAATGGACGTATTATAGCTCCCATATAGCACCACAATACATACTTAACCTTCACATGTACCTTCACACCTATTACATCAGCACCACAGAAGACCTAATGCAAAAATTATTCAACTATATATCCATATTCAGACACGTGTACCTCAGAACATCATACCAACTATAATTCATTGTCTATTGACATTTTGCAATATCTCCTTAAGACTACAAAGTCAAAAACTTATCCACAGACAAGTGAAAAATCTCCCACTCATATACAATTTACAAGAAATGACTATAACTTGCTAGGCTGAACTTCTGTTACTTATATCTCTCAAACAAAGAGCCAAAACATGATAAAATTCTACAATCAGATACTTCTAACAACCAACAAAATAATTTTAGAAGTGCAAAGTGAAACATTGATTCACGGACCAATGCAGACCCAAAAAGTGGAGCTTTGGTACATAAAATTAACAAATTTGACACTTATTCAATTTTCCATCACAACCAACTTTACTGAATCAAATCATGTTGCAAAAATATCTTCCACAAACACTCCTTGATACTTGTTAGAACCAACCAAAATTATTTGCAATGATCTGCGCCATGATCTCCATATCAAGATACATTATTGACATCAATGAAAACACTGTAACACATAGTAATATACCTTGTGTGTATCCCTCATGCTCATGTTGCCAACAATAGCATCAATGAAAATATTCCAATAGTAAAATATATTTTTATAGAATTTATAGCATAATGGATGAATGGTATTTTATTTTTTAAAATTATATATTTCTTACAATCATTTTATTTAAAATATCCACATTATTGTATATACATTTATATACCTAATCATAAAAAATTAAATAAAAAATCTTACCCATGTGACCAAGATGTGTATATGATAATATTGTGTTATAAAAATAAATAAAAATTTAAAAATATAATATATATAATATATATTAAATATTAAATATATCTTAAAATAGGAACTCCTTATATATTGAAGGATTTTAAGAAAGAAAAGAGATGAAAGGAAAAAATATAATAAGTAAATTTATTTAAATTTTCTTTATAAATAAAAGGGGAATCATGTGATAGGGGCATGACTATGTGTTGCTACAACCCCTTGTGGAGTGCAACCACCACAAGGGCTACCACCCTCATCCTATAGGGTGTGGCTTTGTGGAGTTGTGGCTCCTAAAGGGGAACAACTACCATAATTCACAAACCCTATAGCGACTAGGCCATGATCTCCCCTATCATGGGTAGGATTGCCAACCCAATTTATTATTATTATTAAATTTTTTTTAAATCCTTAAATCAAAATTTACACAAGACAATAAGAAATTATATGTTTAAAATCTTATGTGTGTGTGTATTTTTTGCATACACAAAACAATGAAAGCATAACTTGGGTAGGTGCTTTTAAATATAAAAATGTATACTTATATATAATAGTATATATGTATATATATGTATATATATATATACATGTATATATACACATAAATAAGTTATACATTTAGAAATAATATATATAATAAGAAAATGATTGAATAAAGCAACGTATACTTTGCTAAATGAAAATATAAATATTTATTCATATGTTTGCAACACAAGTAAAGGAGGGGAAATATGGAGAAAGAATTATGAAATTTTTTCCCCATCCTCATTGAAGTCTTGCTTCCAACATTTCCTCCAACTTGAAATCACAAATGATGTAAAATAAGGGAAAAGGAAACTTTTAAAGAGAATCCTTATGAATTAGGGTTTTCATAGTTTCCCTAAAATCTAAGGGCTAATAATGGATGCATATTAGATTAGTTCCTAAATAATTATTACTTTAGTAAAGCATATTTAATCATTAAGACTATCCATGGTGGGGAACAATATTACTTGGACGCATAACTTTAAGTTGTGAATTAAAGTCACTTTTATACTAATTAAATAAGAAAAATATTTTGAACTTTTAGACAATCAAAAGTAATACCTTAATGATCCAAAGTAATTTCATTAATTTGGGTCAAAACCCAAGGCCCTCATAAGGTTAACTAGATCATGAGACCTTGTATATATAAAACAAAATTAATCCAAATGAGTTAATCATTTTGAGAATAAATCAATATTAAATGTTTTATATAAATTAAATTAGATTTTCTGGATTAAATTGATTTAGTCTTTTAACGAACAAGGGTGTAGGTGAGGAATGTGATACTGCACCTCGAGACTTGAGCCAATATGAATCTAATTAAAATAGCATTAGATTAATTATTTTGGGTAAAGTTGGATTTAAGGATTTAATTTCCTTGCAAATCTAAATAAATATCAAACATACACAAACTAATCCAACATATTAAAGTTGGCTAATAATCATTGGAAGGAAATGATTAATTTATCTCCTAAACAAACATAGGTTCAAATTAATTATGTTTACCTGGAGGATTATAAATAAAACTATTTTTTAAAAAAAGTAAATAATTCAAGAAATACATTAATGTGCTAACATCCTCGAAGGGGAATATGATAATATTTAGTCATGCCATGTTAGATAATTAAGTCAAATCCTAAACATTCAGTTTTTAATTTCCTCCAGACTCAACGGATGGCCAACCAATGCATGACCCACTTGAACCTAAGGTGTCCTTAAAAATAATTAAAAATTGTGTAACAAGACATAACTTGGCTAAATTAAAACTTAAGAGTTAGGGTCAATTATATAAATTTGTTTTTTCGAGTAAACCCTCGTCATGGTCATATGGAAAATTCCTTAGAGTTAACTTGTGCACTTGATAGGATGTCGCAACATGGAGTTGTATATATTAAACCATGGCTAGGTACTAAATACAAGTTGATGAACATACACTTGGGTAGTGATAAGTATTTAATTATTGTTCAAAATAAAATTTATTTTGGTTTATTAGCAATTTTTTTTGGCATTATAGTAGGAAAGATCCAAGGTAGAAGATTTTGAATTGTAGGGAATTGATTAGGTGCATAGAAATATGGGTTGATAATAAGATGAATGTGTGGTAATAGGTGTAGATAGGGCTAGATTAAGGTTAAATATGGAAGTGTATGTAGGTGAGAGTAGACGAGAATGGACAAGGACCGGGGATGGAGACAAAATTAGTACAAAAGTATTCCCCATGTCATTATATAATCCATTAAGATGTTACATCAAAATGGGCCTAAAACTAAATGGGAATTGGAATGGCTATGTTAATTTAACCATTATAAATATATTACTATAAAATGTAATATACTATTTATAATATATACTATAATAATATTAAATATGTTACAGATAATTTGAAAAATCCTAAAATATGATTTACTTCGAGGTAGAAAGTTAGATGGATAGGAATTGAGAGTATTCAATTGAATATGTGGTGATTTGATTGAACTTGGTGAGCCCTTATATAGGCATAAAGGTTGTTTTATCAATTGGAGTACAATTGAACCCCCTACCAAATGGTGGTGGGAAAGAGGTTCAATCAATGAAAAATCGATCACATCCTTGTGTTTGGATTTCAATACATTTTTTTCTCTTATGCACCAAGAGTGGGACACACTATTATCTTTTGTCACACTTATGTTTAAAAATAAGGTAGTGTTTAAAAGTATCCTAAAGTTTTATGGTGCGTAGAGAGAAGGTTTATAACTTTCTTGACAAACAAACCTCTTTGTTGATCAAACAATTTAAAAATATGCTAAGAAATAATGCAAGCTGTTATAATGTTGATGTAATAATGTATTTTTATGTAAATACTTTATTATAATGCTTTTCAACTTTATTTTATAATTTTATATCATGATGAACTAATCACTTAATATTGCCTATAAATACAAGAACTTAAATATTCAAATAAATATGTTTGACATAAAAATTAACACGCAATGATCAAAATTCCATAAAATCAATTTTAAAAAATAAAAGAATTTGAAATTAGGAAATATTAGACTATATGCGTTTGAATCCAAAAGAAAGGACCATATAGACCATTTAGTTCAAGTTAAAAGAGTGAAGAGAGTTAATCTAAACTATTAAGGGTTCAAAATAGTTTGTTTGAGTAGCATATTTAAAACTTAGAACTAATTTATACACTAAACAAAACCGATTATGACATTTCTTTTTATGATAGTAAACTACAGAATAGAGTAAAATACATTATATGCACTTTTATACGTTACAATACCAGTCATGTAGAAGAAAATTTGAAATATTCGGTAGATTCAGGACTTTGAGACACTGCGTGCATTATCTACCTATTAGCTTCCTTACTTTGAGACACCCGTACATTATCTACCTGATAGAGCTTTGTCAAGATGAAGATAAAGGATTTTTTTTCTAACACAGCTGATGTGAAAACCCTACTTCAAAAATAGTGATCCATGAAGATACCCTTTTTTCTTCACAGTACCGTGATTTTCACGAGGGCTTATCCATTACGCAAGTTATACAATACTTACTCATTGTCCATTCAATCCCTACCAACTTTCTACCTGTGAAAAAAAAATACAGCTGTTAACCCAACAGTACGCAAACATATTTCATTGTTTAAAAAATTAAGAACGTTCATTATTGATGGATAAAAACTGGCTGTAAAATGTATCCTTCAACCGAACTCGAAGATCCATAGTTACAGACTCTGAGAGTAAGTTTCCATTGCTGCCAAAACCAACAAATTATTGGCGTTATAAGAAGATAAGTCGGATCAACATTTCAGATCAGTGACGGGGCCCCCAACTTCCCAAAAGCCGTAAGCAGGGATGCCATGACAAAATTTGCATACTTGTAAGATCAGAAAAATGTGGTGGAGAATGTTACAAATTTGAGTATTACAAAGAAGCTCCCCCATTTGCGCTCGTCCATACGGTGTTCGAGATAAAATATATTTAATACTTGTAAATTCTGTAATGTCAGGCATTGCGACAAGATCTTGCATCGTGCAAGCATGTTGACTGTTTGCACTTTATCTCTGCTATCTTCTGAAAAATACAAGTGACAGTGCTGGTCAGGAAAATGAAACCATAATACAGATTTGATAGACATAACACAAGCATACATGAGATGAGACAAAATAACAGTGCCTTGCTTGTGACCTAACCACCAAACACCCCATTTCGTTCTTAGATATTATTCTTTCGACCTCCTTTTTAGTTACAGTAATGTACTGTTATACCAGCTTGATTTTAATTGTATTTCCAAGGCTGATTCCATTGGCCAGAAGCAACCCCACCATCACTTCATTAAACAGTCGAAGTCAATCAGCACCAGTGATAATCCAGCTGGTTGTTAAAGGGCACCTTTCCTTTAAGATGGGCCATTTTTCATTTCCGTTTAAGATGCCAATTTTTGTCATTATTTTAGCTCCTTTATCAACAGCATTTATGATAGTTTTTCCCTCTAGTTAATCTCCTTTCCTCTGTTAGTGCCGAGGCGTTCTACGGTGGTAGCGAGGAGTGGAGTGTAATGTCATGAGTGTGTTAACAATTTTTTTTTTTTTTATCTTATATCTCAAATTTGACAGTCATTTCTATATCAAAATTTTAATGTCTAGTAATAAATATAATATTTCTAAAATAAGTAGCACATAAAATTTATGTTTTCATGTATGTAGCAAATAAAATAGTTCTCAGATAAAATACAATAACTTTTAAGTAAATAAAGTAGCTCCAAATTGATATCTCTCAGCATTTTTTAGATAGATGTATTTAAGATATCTATGCTAGTTGTATAATTGTAAAGGTGAAAAGTGTATTGCTTGCATTTTTATTTTAGGTTTAAACAAATTTTGTATGGGTGGTTTAGATATATTGTCCTAATATGTAATTTTAATTGATTTGACACTCTCATTGATCTTAGATTCATATTTATATTCAAGAAAATCATCTTATCTTTACTCAAAATAATTTCAACTCTTAAATCATAACTTATTTTGTCTATTTCAAAACCACATGAGTAATATTAACATAGCAAAACCATACATGCATGTTTGACCCATTTTATCTATTTTCAAAGTTAATTGTAAAACCATGTTGACTCAATCTCAAATAAGTGTTACTTACATACTTCCACACCATAATGTTCAAATTGTGTGCCTAAGACATGAATAAAAGGACATCAACCTTGGGTTATTTCAATTATTTATTATCATGGATCTTAAGACAACTCTTGTGCATTATATATTTGTCAAAATAATCACTTATCAACCACACATTAGTCAACAATTAGTCTTTTATATTATTCATATCAACTACATCCACCCTTCCATCAACAATTCTCAAAACCCTAGCTCTTGCACTCAATCTAACTTGTCATTCTATTGCACTCATTGCATTAGAATTTCAAGAACTCAAAATTATCATAGCCACATCATAATTAGTTGCATCATTTTCTCAATGCACCTTCCTATTTTATCAACATTGTTTACTTGATGATGACCAAGGCTTGACTAATGTGAAAGATGGGAAGCTTCTAGCCTTCCTCTGCTAACATAACAAGTTTGAATGATGTTACTTAACACAACCATGTCTCCCATTCACAATTGTAGATACAAGAAACCCTTTATTACAAGTAAAAAATATCTAAATACTGAAGGTATAAATGATGCATAGAAAGTTAAATACTATAGAAAAGAGGTTAGAGTCATTGATTTAGGGATAAAAGCTATAGGTGTAGGTTGACCTAGATTCACATATAATTTTAGATTTCATAGAGGAAATTATCTTACTTCATTCATCTCAAATTTATTTTCTCAAATTGAGGAAATCTTGTTCATCATCCTCAAATGTCTCCCCTCCTTTGAATTTAAGGTATTCTTTGAAATTATTTTATTCATGTCTCAAACATAATCAAGTACATTTTTTAGATACAACTCTCTTATCTAAGGTAATTTTGTTATTATATCTTATTTGTATTTATTTAGCCTAAATATTTTGAAAGGTGCATTATCTCCTTTTAGTAAAATAAAAATTATTGAGATCCATATAATCTATTTATTTTACTAAAGGAAAAATAAGTTATTGAAAGGGATCCAACCCTTTTATAAACCAAGAGAGAAATACCAGTGAAATATCAACAAGAAAACTACAAAACTAAAATAAAGATACCAATGGGTAAATAGGCCTAAGCATAAGAAAAAAGGTCACACAATGGATACATCATAACTAAACAAGAACCCAAGAAATTGTAGTTGGTTGAGGACCACAATAATCTCCAATTCTTCTTGAAGAAAATCAAGATTTTTTTCAATAGAATGAGTGTGGTTCTTCTCAATAGTGTTGTGTGGTCTCACAACACACCCCTTTTTCTCTTTGGAAAAATGTGGACCCCCTTTTTTGATGCTTTTCTTTCCCTTCCTTTTCTTTCACTTGCTTTGATGTGTTGCTTTTGGAGGAAATGGTAAAATGGTAAATTCTAATCCAACTTGCCTATTCCCGCTCAAATTCTTACTTTCCTGAACTTGGAATGTTGTTAAATCTTTTCCCTGGTCACATTGAAGTACTGGACCCCCAGATCCTGAGAGTCAATGCTGTTGCTCTAAGATGTTTTATCTTTGACAAGTTTTGCTTTTTGCCTGGTCGATAGTCGTCACACAAAAAAAATTGTCCCAGTGTGGGTGTTTCCCCTCTTCAATGGTTAGCCCAGTAGTGGCCTTTTTTTTCTTTTATTTGGAACTAGAGATCAAAATTTTTGTTGTGAATATGTTTCTAACCAATTTGGTCTCATTTTCACTGGGTTCCAGGTCTCCTTTACACCCGGTTCTCATGAACTTGGTGGGTAAAATTCCTAAAACTCGGTAATCTTTTCAAGGTCTGATATCGGATGATTCAAGCCTTGTTTGATTGTAAATTTTTAAGTATTCAAGGGTGGCATTTCTTATAAATCCTTTTCCTTGTAAGAATTGAAGTGACACATAATTATCCCACATTAGCCTCCTACTCCATTTTCTTCTCTAATGGTGGGCCCTACATAGAATCCAAGGAGTTCATGATTTGAACCCTAATCTATCATGATTGCATCTTTATTTAGGGAAATTAATGCATTGCAAAAGGAAATTAATGAAGGTGGTGAACATACATGTCCTTGGAACCACTTCATGCATGTAGTTGCTTTCTTAACACTCTAACTTTTCCAAACTACTCACTTGTAAGGACATTGAAGAATTAAAACCAAGATTGTGCAAGCAAAGAAAGGTAGGCCTCGAGACGCTGAAGAACTTAGCTACCAATGGTTTTGAGATTGCATTCAAAAAAATTGTATCATCAGCAAAACCAGGTATGCTTCAAATAACTGAAATTTTGTAAATTCTTCTATGCATACATCACTTAAGGTTAAATCACATTACCCCTGGTCTAGTAGCTGAAATGTTGATTATTTAGAAAGGAATTTAACCTAATTGCAAACTATAATTTTTACAAATTGTTGAAAATGGAAGGTTAGATTAACCCTAACTTGCATAAAAGGCACATATCTACTAATAATGGAGGAAACCCAGAAAAATATGAGAACTTCCAAAAGGAGGCCAATAGATGAGGAATTCAAATCCCTATTTCATAGACTATATGAATCAGTGGGATAGTTACAGACACTCATCTAGGAAGGTTTACTAGCAATTAATTCATCATGTGAATTCAACAAGAGAATGCCTCTTAGTGTGCAAGGAACATTATTACAAGTGGACTACATTTGGCAAGAGAGTTTCCACCAGCAATTGAAGCCCCAGAACTAGTAATGGAATGTATGAATTGGTATGACCCAAACAAGAGGGTCATTGAGAAAGAAAGGAGAATCTATGAAAACTTCTATGTAAAATGGATTGCATACATATTTGGGCTCCCCACATTTAGCTAGATGAATTTGTTGGATATGCAAGTCCTGGACACGACATACCTAAGTGCCTAATAACAAAACAAGAAATTTATAGATGCAATATGGTGCCAGGACGAGATTACCAAGAAAATGAGAGAAATCCCAAGGTCTATGTTTATTTAGGATTTCCAAGACATCATAACCCTATTAAGTAGGATAGTTGGACTCAAAGATGGTAGAATATTTGAACCTTGGATGTTTGGGCTTATAATGAAAATAATGGAAGGCCCTATGCAAATTCACTAGGGGAGTTTCATCAGTAATAGATTGCATGAAAAGTTAATGATGTTCTCATACACCCTATGGTTTTTTATATCTTGTTATGTTGTTTATTCCTATGCCTTGAGGGAAAACATACAAGGATTGAACAAAGTTGGTACCCTAGGCAAAGAACTAGGAAATAATTTGATTTATGCTCATGTACCCCAGATCACTATCCACCAGTACCGGGAGCATTACCATAGGTTTAATGATGTGTTTTATATTAGGCTAGTAAGAATAATGGAAGGAAACAAAGCCAAAAGATTGTCCCTCAAAGCATAAAGTGTTATCTGGTCAGTTGGGGGTTGGCACATTTAATTTCCTACTTTCACCTACATCGGGGTGGAAGCATTCAAATGATACCTCTTCATGCTACCTAGGTATCCAACAGAAAAAATGTTTTTATTAAAATTTGTGAGACAAATGCAAACTTCTCATGCCCTTTTCTCACAAGAACGAGATAAATGTTCCGTCAAATTCCCCATCACCATCGGGAATTACAAATGTGTTGTGGCCAAAAATGTTGATATGTGTGAGGAAGAGATGAAGCTATATAAGTTGAAGTTCTTTACACTCCACCAAAATAATTATTATCCAGAGGGAAACCTTGCCAAGAAAATAAGAAGGAAGTATGCACATGTTTATGATTTAGAATACTTTTGGCATAATTGTGATGATGAGCATGAGGTAAGGAAGTGATCATACCAGACGTTGCCATTACTAGTAGCAAGGATTCTTGGACTCACTAGTATTTCAGAGTAGTTGGATACAGATGATAGAGAGGTATTGAATATGATTTTTGATACATAAAATATTTTTGATGAACATATCCCAAACCTAGATTATAGAAAGAAGTAAATAGTAACCATTAAGGAGTTTTCTAAGCAAGTGTTGATATACACTCAACACTGGATTCGTGGTTATAGTAAAGCCTTAAAAGAAGATGGGGTAACACTCACATACCTACCTAATGTGAAGAGAAAGCAACATGTAAAAAATTAATCAGGGTATGTTGAGACTGCTAAAAGGAAAAGAAAGGTTGGAAAGGTAGAGGCAGTTGGACATGGTGAGGAAGAAGTGTCAGCCAGAAGGTCAATCCTCTAGATAGAGAAGAAAATTATTTTATTAGAGGATCACTTTCCCCAAAGGAAGGAAACCCTAAGAAAATTGATGAGAGAGGAACAAGGGATACTGCAGGTTAGAATCCCATTGATAATAATGGTAATGAAGATACAATTGATGATCAAATTCCACAAGGAAGAAGTAAAGATGATGTTGAGCAAGGAGAAGGCCGAGTTGAGAATAAAAATGTAGAGCCCTCACAAACATTGGGAGGTGAAGTAAGAAATGTGGAGAATCCTAATGTTTCAGGACAATAAGAAAATGATGCCCCAAGGACCAGTGTTGAACACTTGGAAAGACAGGAGAATATAAGTCTTGAAAGGGAAGAGATGATGATGAATCAAGATAATCTAGAATCCACGCCAGTGATGACATAAGGTGTTCAAGTTTTGGGGGGTGTGATAGGTAATGTTGATAGTTCAAGAGGAGAATTTCCTAAACATGCAGATCATCAGGAATGAAGAAATATTGAAGAGGTAGAATAGAACAAAGAAGCACCTCACCAATACCTCTGGATCTCAAAATTTTGATACAAGTAGAGAACCCTAAACCTAGAGGTAGAAAAAAGACAAGACATGTTATGAAGACGAATGAAAATGGAGGGATAACTCTCCAAATAGCTACTCTAGTGGGAGATAAGAGCAAGCATGAAATAACACCTAGGGATTATAGGGTAATAAAAATTAATGTTGGACATTCATCATAGGGATAGGAATTAGAAGAAATGAAAGTAAATTTAGAGACAACTATCGCTAGGGTATGAGTGATCCCACATTACTAGTTTATAATTTTTGGCCAAACTAGACACTCAACTGATTTTTTCTAACTAAATCTTCACTTTTGAGCAGCTATAGCGGCTAAATCATGAGGAATTTGAAGATGATGCAAACTAGTGATTTGTGACTTTTTTTCTGTAGATTCTAAATGTTTTTTTTCAAAAAATTTGGAATCATATTGCACTTCTTTTTCCATCTCCTTTGAAAACTAGTTTTTTTCAGTAAACACCATTTTTAAGGAGTGATGCCCACCGTATAATACATAATTTTTTTTCCATGAAGGATAAAATTCTAATTTTTTTGAATTTAGATTTGCAACTATGATATCTAGTGCTTCCAATTGGTTTCGTAGTGTTTTATTTAATATTTTTTCCTTAATCAAGTTTCAAAGTCAAACCAATTACAATTCAAACATAGGTAGACTATATAACACTTCTTTTGTATGTATCAAAATCCAATTTTTTTTGTTCAATCAAGGACTTCAATAACTGGTGCACTCATATTTTTAATTTTTTTTTAATATAATCTTCTATTTTTCCACATGTGCAGAATAGGGAGCTTGATTTTTGGTGAATAACCTACATTCACAAGAAATAAAAAATAAATATAATAATAAAATTAAATTTATTTAAAATTATACTTTTTGGGAAGCTTATAATAAGGAAGTTACATACTTAGAAAAATAAATTTTAAATGAATTCATTTGATCCCCCAAAAGGTAAATCAAAAGTGGTTTTTTATCAACATTTTGAGAGGTGTAAAGGAGACTCTGTTATAGGTACGGTTTAAAACTAGCAGGGTTATATCCAAGGGGGTTTGATCTAAGGTAGTTTGATCAAACCCTCTTCAATTGGAATGCTTTAAATGGAACTTTTAAAGGCTTAAATCATTATATTTTTTAAAAATATGTGATTTTAGTAAAAATCGGAATCTCCTAGAAATTGTAAACTAGCTTTGTGGGAGAACCTGTATAAAAGAGTAAATAGAAGAAAAGAGATCTATAAAGGAGTGGATTTCTTTCTTGGAAGGTTTTATCAAGTCATTAGCCCAATCTGATCAAATGCAGACTGAATTTTGGGTATGTGCAGGATCATAATGGGCCAAAAAGTGGGAATATGATGGGTATGTGTAGGGTATGTGGTTGGCAACTTTTTTTTTACCAAAAATTGATGAAATGAAAATGGTTTTTAAAGGAGATTCTTAGCTTTCCACCAATATAAATTACATTTTATGAGCAAGTGCATGAAGATGGGTAGCCAATTTGTGGCCAATTTACTTTTTCATCTCGAAATAGTGAAAACGCGAGTGTGTTATAGTAAAATGCGCTCACATTATGGCTTGGTAATGACCAAGCCTAGGATTTATCATTACCAAGCCATAATGTGCTTGCATTATGGTTTAAATTTCAAAAAATGTACATTTTTTGAAATCAAAAAAACATTTCCAAAATGCGAGCGCATTATAACGCGCTCGCATTTTGGTCTACATTGAAATTCATTTCTTCTCTTTTTCTTGTCTCTTTCTTCTTGTTATCTTTCAGGGAAACTATATACATGAAATAAACATTTAAGTATAAGTTGACATTTACATATGGACATTTACTTTCTTATACTTTAAGTTATATTTCATGTATATAGGCAGGATGTTTGAGAGTGGTTTTGGATCTCTAGGAGTTATAATGCAAATTCTAGTTTTTGGAAGATCTCAAAAATTTTAGACTCAGTCAAATTTTAGTAATCAGCATGTCAAATTTTAGTAATTAGGAGGTCAAATTTCAGTAATCAGCAAGTTGTATCATCTTTCTCTCTATCTCACTCATTTTTTATCCCTTATGCTCTAGACCTCTCTCTCACACCCTCTCCTTCCCTCTATACTCTATCTATCTAACCTCTCTCTCCCCCTCCATCCCTCCCTCCTTTCCTCCTTCCCTCCTTCCCTCTCTAATTTTCTCTACCTCCCCCTCTCTCTCTCTTCCTTCCTCCCACCCACCTTCCCTCTATACTTCAATATATCTAATCTATCCCTCTCTAGCTCTCTCTCTCCCTCCCTCCTCTCTCTCTCTCTCTTCCTTCATCCCAACCACCTTCCCTCTCTACTTCTCTCTATCTAACCTATCCCTCTCTACCTATCTCTCACCCTCCCTCCTCTCTCTCTCAATCTCACCACCTTCCTCCTTCCCTCCTCTCTCTCTCTCATTCTCTTTATCACACTTCTCTCTCCCTCTATCCCTCCCTCCCCTCTCTACTTCTCTCTATCTCTCTCCTTCCCCCCTTCCCCCCTCTCTATCTCTCCTTCCCTATATACTTCTCTCTACCTCTCT
>VDFB02047230.1:577256535-577284035 GCA_007258455.2 Sequoia sempervirens
TTGTTTCTTGTATAGTGTATGAGTGGGAGAGTCTGCACTTCTCCACAGATAAGTTTTTAACTTTTTGGTCTTAAGGAGATATTAAAAAATGTCAATAGAGTATGAATTCTAGTTGGCATGATTTTTTGAGGTACACATGTTTGAATATGGATACATAGTTGAATAATTTTTGCATTAGGTCTTTTGTGGTGATGACCTAATAGGTGTCAAGGTATGGAAAACTGAAATATGTATTGTGGTTTTATATGGGAGCTATTGTAGGTCCATTTCAACCTATTTCAAATCTTTTTAATATTTGAATCTTGGAATGAGGCATATGTGAAAGGATTTGAGCCAAAAAGTTACATTTTCTCTATTTTGGATGTTACATCTAATTAGGCCAACCTAATTGATGTTATGCTTCAAGAAGATATATATGTTAGATCATTTTTGGTGTTTTGAAGAAGGTAAGGAATGAAAGACATGTAAGTGATATGAATGATGGAAATTTTATTAGAGTAGTGCAAATTTAAGTTGTGAATATTGAGTAGAAGATTAGAAGTGATGTGAATGCAGAGAAAAGTAGAGTGTTAGATCAAAATCAAATGAAGTATATAGAACTAGTTTATTGAGCTTCATTGGAACTGTAATTCATGCATATGATAGATGCAACTATAATAGTTCAAACTAGGCTATGATCCACAATCTCTATTCTATCATTTTATTAGTAGGTAGTGAGTCCACTTGGATAATGATTCCACCTATAGTGAGAAATTATGTAAATATACTATAACTAGCTATAATATATTGTGAGCTAATCCTCACCATGGTTTTTTACATTTTGGTTTTCCCATGTAAAAATCCTAGTGTTCATGTGTCATGTGATGTTGAATGTTTCATTCTTTCTTTCATTAATGTGATTGAATTTACTAATAGGATTGGATATTTAAATGTTTGAATGGCTTAAGAGAATATTGATTCACCCCCCTCTCAGTATTCTAGGTTTTCAACATTTTACAACTACCTTAATAAGTGTAAATTTTCAATCATTAACATGGTATAATGAAAGTGGACTTTAGAGATAGGTTATTTTTATTTTCATTTTTAATATTCTTGATAAATGTTGTCAAAACATACAAAAATTTACTCATTCATTCCTCTCAAATACACTTAGCAATAATGGTAATATTAACACTAAGATATTATTTTTTACACAAGGAATTTCAACCATATACAAAAGTTACAAGGATTATATTTGGGTTATTTTCTTCACACTTGATTTTACATATTACTATAATGAAATGAAAGTAGTTGTCTCATCATTTTAGTTGCATCATCAAAGTCCTCTATACCTATACAGTGACATAAAATTCTCCAATGGCTATGAGATGCTCACCTCCCAATTATTGACCTACTCATAGGTAACCCTCAAGCTAGGATATCTCCCTAAGAATCGGGTTACACACATACAACTATTTGCAAAATATATAAATAATTTCAACATAAAAATGAACACATATTTAACCCTTAATCTATTTTTCTGTCACTAAAAGAACACAACCTCATAAAAAATATAACCCAAAACCCCCATTTTTCTCATTCACATAAGCTAGGTATGCTTTACTCATAAGGGTGAAATGATCACTAGTATTCATCCAAAAAATTTAACACATATTAAAAGAAAATTGAATATCAAATAGACACAAAACATAGCATTTAAATATCTTACACAAACCTTGCACAAAATGGACTTTAGAAACCAAGAAGAACTACCTCCTTGAGCTCTCTAAATGGTGAGGATGAGTTGAGTATCATCTTCAACTCCAACTCCATCTCTATAATCTCTTTTTGTAATGCCCATTCTAATACCAACAAATAAAACACAATTAAATATCTAATTATTATGAAGAAATCGATTAAATAGATAGAGATGATATGTTTTCTTTTAAACTAAAAATTTCCTTAATAATATGGATATAAAGAATAATGTTGAAATCTTGTCTGAAGGTTAGATCTTTCCATTACTATTAATATTAAAATATACAATCCTTCATTTTCACATAAATTAAGGAACTCA
This sequence comes from Sequoia sempervirens, assembly GCA_007258455.2. Classification (NCBI taxonomy): domain Eukaryota; kingdom Viridiplantae; phylum Streptophyta; class Pinopsida; order Cupressales; family Cupressaceae; genus Sequoia; species Sequoia sempervirens. The sequence goes on from VDFB02047230.1 coordinate 577,258,592, forward strand.
TATATCAAATATTCTTCAACAAACCAAAAATGTGTTATACAAACCTACAACATTGAATAAAGTAGCCCAGTATTGCTTACCTCCTAGCCATAGGACCGATAAGTCCACCCCTTAGCTTAACACTAGCTGCCACAAAGCTGCAACTTGTTTATAAGCTCACACAAAGCGATTTTTTTTAGCTCAAATACAACATGACTCACACAGAGAAAATAATAGCTCACACAACAAATAATGGCTCACAGAGAGCAAATATTGTTAGTATCCTAATAAATCATTGAATTCCATTATCATTTTGAGAAAAAATTACATCCACATAAATAAAAAAATTTCTTACCTCTTTTCTTCAGATTTTAATCCCCATTCTTTGCAACTTCTTTTGGCCTCTTTTCTCTAGCTCTCCTTCCCCTTCCAAAAATCTGTTTTCTCCATTATTTCCAATACTTTCCTTTTCCTTTTCCTAGCCTCCTCAACACTCTCTTTCTTTTCTCTTTAATAGAGCTTCCATTTGAAACTGCTCATATTTCTTGAAAATAAAATAATAGAGACCATACATTTTCCCTAATAACAATTAAAAAAAATTATTTGAATCACTTACTTATTCTTCTAATTTCTAAACTATTTTATAATTCAAGCAACCTTTATTATAATACTTTTCCATAAAAGATAATCAATACTTCATGTTTATTATCATGCCATAAAAATAATATTAATGTTAATGTTCATCATTTAATCATCATACTATATTATCAAATAAATATTCTAATAAACATAATTAGCTATGACCCAACAACTAACTTGACTCTCAAATAATTTTAGCCATGCCTCACACTTTCTAAGAGTCAAGCCAAAATAGTCTTCCCCATAATCCTCAAGTGAAAAACTTCTCTCCATACCAAAAAGGAAAAAAATAAAATCACAATACTCCAAGAATCCCTCTACTCTCATTCTCAAGTGGAAGTATATAAAAATCCGTAATTGGAGTTCCATGAATGAGTGTCACTTGTCACTCTATCATTCCTCCCTCTAGCACACTCTCCCACAAGTGCTCACAGATGTGAGAATTTTTACGAAATGAGGATTGTACTTGGATGCTCTTCCCATGATCTATTACAAGGAGGATCACACATTGAGAGTCCTTTGTGGGCCTCCCAAAGCTCATAAATGAGCCTAGGGGAATGGGAGTGAAACAAGACAAGTCAAATTTTCTCACCCCAAGGTTTGATTTCGTCACTCATCTTAATGGTCCATTAGGAGGGGTCATTTCAAATCCCTTGACCAATTTTTGGGTTTAAATAAACCCCATACCTATAGCTACTTACCCTAAGGCACCAAAATCCATGGAAATAATTTAAAAATAAGTTCTTAAAGCCACCCAAAAACCCCATTAAAGAAAGCATATAATATTTTCCATATCAAATGCCAACTCACATCCTAGGGGTCACTTGTCATTAAATAAAATCACAACCACACATTCATAATTAAAATTAAAAATTAAACACATCATAAAGAGATAATAGTCCCTCCATATGAACTATGGTCTTAGTTTCATGGTTTAATTAAATTAGGTTCTCAGGAGATCTCTTATTCCATGGACCATGGAATTATACCTACTCACTCAATTCCACATGTCAATATGTTCAATAATTTCATAAACATAATTAAACAACCACATATGCATATATTCACAACTCAATCCACATAATAAACTATTCACGATGTTACCATCTAGTAATTTTTTTTAGCAAGATCCAATTTAAACATAATTTTCATCATTCATAATAATCAAATATCACAAGGCATATTTCCTTTAATCTTCATACGATAAATACAACCAACATTAATAATCTCAATTAATCATCGAAATATCCTAGGCTTATCATTTTATTCTAAAATTATCTAATCATTGCATTATAAGTTTTACCTCTAAGAATCTAAAATTGTAAAGAATATAATGGTAAGAAATATCTAACCACTACACCATATAAAAATAATTATTTTTTACTACTAAGCCAATTATACCAACCTTCATAATCAAGTGAAGCATCACACAACACATTTTCTCTAATCTTCATAAAGTAAAACAACATCAATTAACACCAATTAATCATCTAAATATTCTAGGTTATCTTTTCATTGTAAATTCATCTAATATTACTTTATCAATTTTAACTTTGAAACACATGAGATTGTAAGATCATATTTAAATTCTCTACTTTTATCATACATTAATGATCATTGCATTTCACTAATTTGAAGTATCAATTATTTTAATCATGCAAAGAATCATAAGGTATCAAGTCAATTGAATTCAACTAGTGCCAATGTTAGGTCCATCCCATAATAGTCTTCATTGATGTTTTATGATTCTCAATCCATTTCTTTATAATGTATGTATTTTTTAGTTAATCTAGTTAATATCTATTCCACTTTCTAAAATTTCATACTAGTTTATCTTAGGTCTACAAGATACCCTTGGATAGTTTAAGGAATCATCTCTCAATCATTTAAGATAAAAAAAAATGGTCTATAAATTTAGCACCTAAGATGTAAGAGTCACTAGTCCCTTGATTAAGATCATTCCTAACACGATTCTAAATTTCCTTTGTTACTCATGTGCATTCACTGAACATTATTTTTAAGTAGGGAGAGAGGATTTGTTGATGGAATAATTGACACACCAACATGCAAGTAGGGTATAGCTACCTTCCTTCTCCTAAAAAGAGTAACTAACTCAAAAGAACTAGCTACCCTCCAAGGTCTCGAGGGTTGGTTCACAACAATACTACTTCACTCAGTGGTCAACATGGCTATAACTTCAAGGGGTCTGTTGGTTTGAGATAACAAACTAGATATATACTAAATCTAAAATTAAACTAACTAGCAAATTTTGAAAGAAAAATCAAAAGATAGTTCAAAGTTTATGAGGAGAAAACATGCAAATAGACATCCATCTTAAACCTTGGACATATAACTCATTAAGGGAACTTTTATTTATTTAGAACCAACTACTAAATGAAACAATTCATAATATTTATAGAATCATTTTCATCCACATCACAATATTCATAAACATATCTATCAATCATCACATTTGTCATTATTTTTTTAATATTTTATTTCTCCCAAAATAAATTATAGATCAATAGAAGTTACAAAGAAAAATACCATTTTCCAGTGAAATTCCAAAGATGGTCCCAAGTCCAGTTTCTTTTATTATTGATGAAAATAAATAAGAAACTATTACAACTCCAACAACCTTCACTAGTGTACAGAGGAGACTAAGTCTTCAAAATCACCATCTAAAATTGAAAACTATAACTAATGAATAGAAGAAAATAACTTAATTAGAAGAGTTTAGATCATAAGGTGCAAATCCTACTTTAATTTTTCAACCTTTACAATAAGGGGAAACATCATATATATAAAAAAATTATAAAGAAAGTTTCCCTCCAAAATAACCACATGCAACTCAAAAATCAAGGTGCCCAAATTGGAGCTCACTACTGCACAAACTAACAACTATGGAAAGTAATCTTTGTTTCTAAATTCAATGTAGAAATACTCCATTTCAATGAAAATTTTCCCAAAGCTAATTGTTGCCCACTTCCTACAAAATAGGGTGGCCCCCATAGGTTGACTTTGTTGACTTTATTCCCACTTGAAAATAGAATATTCTTTGATTTGTTATGCCATTCTTTTTCTACTTTAGGTACTCATCAAAATTGCTAAAAATTTGATCAAGGAACTCTTCATTAGGTCCATCCACCCACTGCTCTTTGAATCTTGATCTATCAAAATATTTTTCAATTATCGTAGTGGCCTCATGCATTTGGCTTATGTCTCACGAAGACCATTTAGTATATGACCATATTGACATTAAATCATCCAAAAGATTCCCATTAGGACCGTATCCCTCCTTTATCAATTTCTCTAGCCTATTATTCCATTCACCTTTTACCTCATGCAAATATTTTAGCCCATGACTTGGTTGGGAACTCAACAATTTCTTGGCAGTGATGCATCCAATAATCTACTAAAATAATAATGTGTGATCCCATAGATCATGTTGAACTTTGAGTAGAGATATCCTATGCTCACTAAGAATCTCTGACCTAAAAATAATTATATTGATGGCCTTGTTGATATATTTAGCACTTTCATCCCCCAAGATTCTTGACTCAATCATTGACTCCCTGGGAAATCTATTTATGATTTTCAATTTTCTCAAATACTCTCTATGTTTCTCTTCTTCTTCCCACAATTTTTGAGCATATTCTCCTATCTTCTTACCCATTTTTTTTTCTTCATCATAATATTTTATCCTTCATTGAGAAGTTCTATCTCTTTCCTAAGGACATTGATCCAACTATCAAACATTTGATCCTTCTACTTCATTTCATTCATCTCATTCACTTCTTTGCGGCTCATCAATACATGAACTTCTAATGAAACAAGTTGTTCAACATTAGGTGCAGTAAGATCTTTTAGAAATCTCTTCAATTGGCCCAATTGAGAATTTAACTCATCCTTTGCTTGTTTTTTTTTACCATTCATGACTTTAGTGAAGTTGCAACAATATCGATGAGTGTCATTTATTGGATCCTAGTTTGTTTTCCCAAGTTGACTATACTCACTTGGTAATCTGAGGTCTACAATTTTCTGTCATCCTTATCAACCATTGAAGTTGCAACTTTTACTACCAAATCTTCATCATCTATCAACCTTGTTGAGTGAATTTCCCTTGGTTGCTTCTTTGGTTTCACCTTCCCCAATTCTCTCCTTATTTATTCCCAACTTATTGGTTGGGCTTGAATTTGCTATCTCTTCTCCAAGTTGAGTTTTAACCAATTTGGAGCAGCTAGTGGAGTTGCCACTTGTATAAATATCAATGTTTTCTTAGGAGGTGGTGGAGGCTATAGAATTGAAATAGTTACCTATGCAAAGGTAACCTTCTATGTAACAACCAAAAAATTACCACTAGCTATTTTTTTTACCATTTCTTGGTTATTATCTTATTATGTGTTCATTCATTTGCATACTCAGGTAATTTTTTCCATACATGATAGGAATCCATCCATCTAAGATAGGCCTCCAACCATATGGGTTAGTAATTTTTCCATATAAGACAAGAATTCATCTATCCATCTAAGATAGACATCTAGCCATATGGGTTAGGCATATATCCATAAAGGATAGGATTGTGCTTTGGCTAGAGACTTAGACTCATTGAGACTAGTTGGGTCTTGAGTCACTCACTAAAGACTACACTCCCCTTGGAAGTGCATAAAGGTCATTTTCTTTAGGAGTATGTAAAAATAAATATGTAGCTTGAGTCCTGCCTTAGAATTTGGCCTAAGGCCTTGAGGAGTCGAGTGTATCCATCTAGGATTCCTTCCAAGTATACAAAGAATGTATTTTATCTTATCTTTATGTTAGATATTTTAGCTCCTTTTCATCTAAAAAATTCTCTTTAATTATTAAATTATATTTTAAATTTATCATTATCTTAAACTTTCCCTAAGCCCCATCCCCGAATGCCTAAGGTACTAGGAACATCCTTCATTTTCTAGATTGCCTACATACCCTACTTCCAAATGGGATCAAGGTGTAAAATATGTAGTTTTGTTTTCTAAACTATGTTTGGTCTGACTATTTTATTCTTTTTTTCTAAAAATACTATTTTAAATTTTATGCAAATGAAAAGCAAAAGATGAAAGGAAATAACAACCATAAAGAATTTTGATTTTTTTCCTCCCCCTAAAAGGGGTTGAAGGGTCATATTTATAGGGAATGTATACTAGTTCAACAATTGAGATTTGAAGACAAAAATTAGTGGTCAATATTGAATAAGTGAAAAGGAAAGTTCTATTTTGACTCGTGAGAGAATAATAATGAGTTTTCAATTTAAAAATATGGATAAAGATGCACTTGAAGTTTCCTACTTTACGCATAGTTGTAAAACAAAATTTCCAAAAGAAGGAGTGGTTACTTGATAAGGAAAGATTTAAATTCTAAAATGAGTGGAGTTAACCAAAGTGTTGACTGGAAAGAACAATATAAAGTTAAGTAGAGAATATGGGAACTTTTTAAATAAACTGAAATTCATTTATTGTTTCATAAAAAAATGTTTATTTCCAAAATAAATTTTTGTATCATAAGTTTTATTTATTTATTTAAGATAATTATTTGATTTTCTTAATAATTTAATTTATAAAATTTAAATTTTATTTTCATTAATTTCTAATTCCATATTAGTAAAATAATACAATAATTACTATCAAACCAATCTAACTTAATAAACAAGAGTTTATTTTCAACATGTTCTAGAAAGAGGGTTGTGACATCCTCCCCCCCTTATATTGTTCATCATCCCAATGCACATATGGGTGCCAAACAGAAGTTAACATTCATCCATCAAAACTTATCCCACTAAACTCTTTTATTAGGACTTATTCCATAGGTTATAGTTTGGCCTTGTTCAAAAACATCTTAAAATATCTAAACATAATCATCTCAAAAATGAGAACAACATCAATTAAAATAAATATATGTTTCAACAATAAGAAATAAATATGTTTGATCCACAATAATTCATAAAACATGTAAGACTATAATTATTCTAAGATTAAGTCAAAAATATGTATTTTCTTTACAATAAATCATAATGTAAACCTTACTTCAACATTAAAACATTAATGTATTTGCATCCCAAAAATAAATCAGCTATAAGCCATAAATACATTAACTCCAATAATTCATAAAATGAATCCACTTCAAACAATAAGTATCAAAATATGTCTCTTTCAACAATAAGTCATAAAATGTATCCATCTCAACAATAAGTCAAAGGCATATTCATTCCAATAATAATTCATAAAATATATTCAATAAATCATGAAATGTATCCACTTCAACACTAAGGTACAAAATTTGTCCATCAACAACAAATCATAAAATATATCGATTCCAACAATAAGTTGTATCAATACTATCATAAGGTATAAAAATGTATCATTTTCAAACAATAAGGTATAAAGTTTAATAATTCATAAATCTCAACAATAAACTCAAGGTTTTAATAAAACTTAGTGGTTAAAACAAATCCAAGAAAAAATTCATAAATATCCTAGAATTTTATCAAGACCAAATGGATATCAAATTCAAAAGGTTAAGGAAACTTAGAAAATAATCAACAATAAGTTTTACAAAAGGTTCAATCCAAAATTCAAAAAATATTATGCACTTTTAATTTACACAAGTCATAGTAGGCTCTAAGGCCTACCTTATGAACCTTGGTCTAATACCACATGTAATAACCCCAAAATTACCATTGATATATTTTTCTTGTTTCTTGATTATTATCTTATTATGTGTTCATTCATTTGCATACTCAGGTACTTCTATCCATACGGTATAGGCATCCATCCATCCGAGATAGGAATCCAACCATATGGGTTAAGCATTTGTCCATATGGGGCAAGAATTCATCTATCCATCCAAGATAGGAATCCAACCATATGGGTTAGGAATCTATCCATAAAGGATAGGGATGTGCTCTAGCTAGAGCCTTAGACTCATTGGACCATCCAAGTCCCGAGTCTCTCACTAAATACTGCACTCCCCTTTGAAGTGCACTGAGGTCATCATCTTTAGGAGTATGTAAAAATAACTGTGTAGCTTGAGTCCCACCTCCAAATATGGCCTAAGGCCTCAGGGAGTCAACCATCTAGGATTCCTTTCGAGTATAAAAAGAATGTATTTTATCTTATCTTATCGTTATGTTAGATATTTTAGCTCCTTTTCATCTAAACAATTCTCTTGAATTATTAAAGTACATTTTAAATTTATCATTATCTTAAACTTTCCCTAAGCCCCATCCCCAAGCGCCTGAGGTACTAGGAGCATCCTTTGTTTCACAAAATTCCTACATACCCTTCACCGAAATGGGATCAAGGCATAAAATTATGTAGTTCTATTTTCTAAACTATGTTTGGTGTGAATTGTTTTATTCTTCTTTTTTCTAAGAAATACTATTTTAAATTGTATGCAAATTAAAATCAAAAGATGAAAGGAAATAACAACCATAAATAATTTTGAATAGTTTTCCTCTCCCTAAAAGGGGTTGAAGGGTTATATTTATAAGGAATGTATATTGGTTCAGTGATCAAGATTTGAAGACAAAAATTAGCAATCAAGAATGAAGAAGTGAAAAGGAAATTTTCCATTTTGACTCGTGAGAGGGTAATAATGAGATTTTAATTTAGAAAGATGGATAAAGATGAACTTGAAGTTTCCTACATTACGCATTGTTTTAAAATGAAGTTTCCAAAAGGAATAGTTACTTAATAAGGAAAGATTTAAATTCTAAATTGAATGGAGTTAACCAAAGTATTGACTGGAAAGAAAAATAGAAAGTTAAGTAGAGAATATGGAAACATTTTAAATAAAATAAAATTCATTTATTTTTTCATAAAAAGATGTTTATTTCCAAAATAAAATTTTGCATCATAAGTTTTATTGATTTATTTTAATTTTAAAAGATAATTATTTTATTTTCTTAATAATTTAATTTATAAACTTTAAATTTATTTTTCCTTAACTACTAATTCCATATTAAAAAAATAATACGATAATTACTATCAAACCAATCTAACTTAATAAACAAGAGTTCCTTTTCAAATGTTCTAGAAAGAGGGTTTTGTTGCTCCAATCTCACCTTCTCAGCCTCTTCTTGCTTTCTCTTTAGAGCCTCCTCTTGTTCAACCTTCTCTCGGGCTGCCCTTTATTGTTTGACTTTTTTATTGCTCTTCTTTCTCTTGTTGAGCCACATGCTTAGCTGCTAACTTTGTTGCATTGTCAAAATTTTCCTTTTGCTCCTCTTTTGTGTTCACATGGTCTAGACTGATATCATTACCTTCCTTGAGGGGTATCTCCTCATCACCCTAGTCTTCCTTTTCTTCCTCTCTTAGAGGAGTCTCTTTAGCATCTGATGAGAGAGGGGATCTAATGATGTTTACCACTTTTTTCCCCTCTTCCTCAGCAATCACCTCTTCCAATTACAGAGGGGAAACATAAATCTCTTATGTGATGATCTCCTCTTTTGGATACACTATGGCTAGGGGCTTCTTGCTTGCCCCAGAGATAACTCCTTCTGATGCTACTATGTATGTCTCCTTAGCATATGTAGCTTTTTTTTTAATTCATTAAATAAATCTTCCTCTTACACCACTTGTGTTGATCTTCTCCTCAACCTTTTATATTGCTTATGTGCAAAAGTAGAAGGGGATGGTTCATCGGTCATGTCCTTCTTCTTTTAGGTGGTTATTCACTAAGGTTGGTTTAGGTGGAGGTAAATCCATTTCAAACTCTTGTCAATGACTACTTGTGAAATTTTGTTTATATTACACTCCTCCTTCTACATCTAATTGATGGGGTCCAAGGCCTTTGTTTCCACTTTGTCAACATCATACTAATGGTCTAGAATCACATCATCATCTGACATCCCCTCAAGTATATCCTCCTTTACACAAAACTCTCTCATCTAGGAAATGGTGAGTCTTCCATATCCCCTCTTTCAAACTTCAAAATCATTATGAAGATTAGCCTAGAAATCCTCAATGTGAAGCTCATGATATGGAAAAGGAGAAGCATACAAACCATTCATCTTTCCCCTTGGATCAAAATCCTTCCTTGCAACATACAATTTCAAATTTAAAGCCTAAAATTCCTTCATTATTGATTTGGATACTATTATCATTGGGAAATAATATAATCCCAATTGAAGAGGGAAAGTAAGACAAGTTGCCTTATGATTTCTTGAGAAGTTTCCATTTACCTCTGCCATTTGTCGAGAGAATTCTATAAGGATCACTCTATCACTGCAACATGTTGGCAATCTAAAGGGAGTCTTTTCAAAGCCAAATAGCTTGATATAAGTAGCCTTGGGGTATTGGATGAACTGATTCCCCCATTCTCTAACAAATTCCATGGCCTACTTGGTTAACCTGAAGCCAATGTCTCCTATCAATTGATTAATGATAACATACAAGAAGGCATAATTGACTCTTATGAAATGTTTCTCAGCATTCTTCAGCTCCAATTGATCATAAAATTCCCATACCTTTTTTTGACCTAGTGCTTCTCTGAGGTCTCCCACTATTTAGGCCTAGGAAGTTCCCCATCCTTGCAACACAATACACACAACATAGGAACTCATATAAAATTCCTTAGTTTCCTTTACCTTAATCATTTGGCCATGGATGGTTTTAGATACCATCTGCCCCCAGTCCAATTATTTTTTCCCTTCAAAGATAATATGAATGAAATAGAAGATCCATGTCTCAAAAGAGTGTGAATCCTCCTTCTTGAAGGCTTTGAACAACAATGTAATTGCATCCCTTACTTCATAAAGGAAATCTAATCTTTTAGGCTTCAGGGGAAGTTTTGTTATTGATTTTTTTTCTATCTTTAACCATTTCTTGTTCATGTACCTTTTATGAGTGTCCACATCTATCTCATATTTCTCAAATTCCCAAGCCTTAGTCATGGTTTTGAGGTTGGCATGGGGAGGAAAGTCAAAGACTAGCCTAATCATTATTGGTGTTATATTAATAATTTTGTTTCCCTATGGATCAATTCATTTCCTTTGTACTAGGTTTTATGAATTTGCAACAACTAAAATGAATTCCAGGAACTAGAATACTATTGGGAACGAAGCCACATGTGCTAATCCAAAATTAGTAATCTTATGATCCCTTGGTATAGCATTTGCTGCAAAGATATCATTGACAAAATGATCGAGGTATATATGACCAAGCATTGTGTCAGTCACTTTCATGACTTTTGAGCCAAACTTTGATACCATTGGAGTACCCTGGAACTTGTACTTCATGGTGAGTGGGAGTTGTTTTGGCTTCAATTTCTTGGATTTCTATTCTTTTGGTACCTCCTAGACACTAGTATATCCCTATGAACCAAACATTTAATAAAATTGCAATCATAACATTCATTAGGTAGAAAGGAGTATTGCCATGAATTAAGTATTAAATGCATTCTATAACAAGATCCTATATTTTGAAAGGAGTGCCCATTTTAAAGATATCTATGTAGTTTTTGAGTGTTAGGTTTGGGTTGGCGCCTGGAATGTAAACATTACTAAACCCATTAAAAGACTATTAGACATCGGTGTCAAGGTGGACATAGGAGATAGAACCTTAAAGAAAGTATATTAGATGTCAAGATCGAGTTGGAACCTATCATGAGAAGAACACTAAGGGAGCAGGTTCAAGTTATAATCCCAAAACAAGGGTAGAAGTTAGAATCAAAATGACTCCTAGAACAAGAACTCATTTCCATGCAAGGTTCAACTTTCATTCCAAGTTTTGATTCCATAACAAGGGAAAAAGTAAAAATCAAGACGATGCCTAAAACAGGACCATTCGAGGGTGCAAGGCTAGGGTTCCATTTTGAAACCCAATCTTGCCACATGGGTAGAAGTCATAATCAAAATGACATGAAGCATGTGGGTGTTGAGGTGAATTTTCAAAAAAATTATCAAACTATTGGGAGTCAAGATCAAGATCAATTCAAACACTAGAACCCTCCTAAATACCAATCCTAGACTTAGTTAATTTAGTTGTTTCAAGGATCAGATGCGAGGAAGAACCAAAGATTCAAACTTAGATTTATAAAGGCTAGCACAATTTTAAGATTCTCAAATTTTTAGAAAGGGATGACCAAACTATATGGAAACCCTAGGTGACCTAGGGCATAATGAAACGAGGAAATCCACTCACAAATATGAAACAAAAATGAAACAAAAACATGAAGAAAAGGGAAAAGAACAAGAAAATAAAAGGGCACACCAACCAAGCAAAAGAAACAATAGAAAGAAGAACAAATGGTGAATAAAGAAAATGAAATAGTGACCAAAACAAAAGACATGAAAGGGAAAGAGATCAAAATAGAAAAAAAATAAAACCATAGCTCAAAAATGCAAAGATAACAAGAAAAAAGGTTGATCATAGAATCCTTAAGCTCGAATTGGTACTTCACCAGTCACTTTGCTCTAGCTCCACTCGCTTGAAAATCTAATGCAATTGTGAGCAAATGTGTGAAGATCCAAATATATATTAGTTCTACACATACAAAGAGACTCGAAATTAATGTGGGTAGGTTGGAAGTTAGAGGTAGAACCAAGCTCAGAATGTGAACCATCACAATGGAGGAAAGGTAAAAAATTAGGATCAAAACTAAAATTGAAATGTGAACCTTCAAAAAGAGCAAGGTTCAAGTTCCAATCTAAGATCTGATCCTGACAAGGCACAAGAAAAGAGACCCAAGAATCAAGATTGGGTTGGAACCAGGAACATGAACCTTAAAAAGGTTCAAATTTTTAGTTCTGATCTGAAGTTTGATTCTAAAATAGACAACAGAACAAAATAGAAGAAAAGCAAGGAAGCGAGAATTAGAGTCGGGTTGGAAATAGGAACATGAATCTTACTAAGGTTCAATGTTCTAGCTACAATTTGAAGTTTGATTCCAAAACAAGAAAAAGGTGAAAGAAGACTATGGGGATTGGGATCAGAACATAAACTTGAACATGAGCCTTTGGAAGGTTCAAAGTTCAAGTTCCAGTAAGAGACCTAATTCCAACAAGGAGAAAAAGATAGAAAAGAAAGCACAACACCCAAAGCCCAAAACAAAAACCAAGAGCAAGGAAAAGCAAGAGAAACAAATAGGGAAAAGATACCAAGGAAAAGAGGGGGAACCCATTTTGACTGAGAAGAAAATGGGATAGTTATGTAGGATATAACAAATGGTGACTAGGTTGGGAAAATGATTTACCCATTTTTTAGGATATAAAGGAACTCAACCGCCCTAAAATTTCTAGTTTATGACTATTTCAACTTGGTTAAATCGATTGATAGGGATAGGAGTGAGCTAAAATCTTGAACATGGTTTTGTTGAGACACTTTGAATCCTAGTGTGTGCAATTGATTACTTACCCTACCCCAAGGTTTGACTATACACCAGATAAGTGCACCTTTGCTCGAGATACATGAAGTGGGACATGCTACTATCATGCAATGATATCCTAGGAATTGCTCTTCTACCATCCAAGTGTCTATAGCCCCAATGAAGATACCTCTAGTTTCCCCCAAGCATAGATCCAAGTATCTATAGCCTTAGTAGAGATATTGGATTACCCATGTTCAATTGAGCCTTTGTGATTAACATTTTATTTTACTCCTTTTACTTGTTCCTTTATTTCATGTCTCTTCTTTGAATAACTTTTGCACTTTTACAAATTTCTTAGAGTCCTAGAAAAATAAATTTGGGAAATGGGTTGGAAACCATGGTGGACCTTGTGATCCCTCTTCTTTTCTCTAGATTTATCCCATAGGAGCATAATATCTGAGATTCTAAAGGCTTTAACTTTGGCTCTTTTTTCAAACTAGCGCTTGACAAAAACCTAATGTTTGGAGAACTAATACAACACAACATCTCTTTCCTCTTCTAGACTCACTAAATTCATAAGCCTAACTTCTACCCCATTGTCCTTAGTCAATAGTTCTTACATGAGCTTCAAGATTGGGTTTTGGAGGTTGACTAGAAAGATGGGATCCTAGCCATACACTAGTTGGTAAGAAGATTTCCCTAAGGTAGCCTTAACTCTAGTTCTATTCACCCAAAGGGAGAACTTTAGCTATGTATGTCAGTCTCTGGGGTTGCTCTCAAACATCTTTTTAATGGCATCCAATAAGTTCTTATTAGTTGACTCTGCTACCCCATTTCCCTATGGATAATAGTTTGAAGAATATTTAAAAATGATCTTATGCTTGAAATCCCATTGAATGAACTGTGTAGAAGTAAAAATAGGGTCATTATCACATACCAAAGAGAATGGTACTCCAAACCTAGTAATTATATGATCTTGGAGGAACTTGATAACAATGTTGGTAGTGCAATTATTGTATGCTTGGGCTTCAATCCATCATGTGCAATAATTTGTCACTATTACGATAAACTTGTTGCCTACAAAATAATTTGGATTAATCACTCCTATGAAGTCTAATGCCCATTGGGTGAAAGCTCTCACCTCATAAATTGGCTATAGGGGCATTGTCAGATTGCACTATCTTGGAGTTGATGTTTGGAAAGTGTGGTGAGTCTATACATGTTGGTGAGAATTCTTTAATATATGCATGGTCAATAATATCCTAATCTAAAGATCTAGTGTGCAACAACATCTGCTAACCCATGTCCAGTACCATACTTTCCATGAAATCCATTCAAGACTTGTTTGGCCCACTGTAGATCTAGACACCTTAAATAGATCCCTTCAAAATTATTCATGTATAAAGTCCCATTCTTGATCATATAGTGAGAAATTTTGAGCCTAAGTGCTATCCTCTATGTAGTTGTCATCTCTTTAGGACACTTTTTTTTCAAAAACAAGTAAACCAAATCTACATACCAGGGATTGTTGGTGAATGATTGCACTATGTAAGATTGGAAGATAATGTTAGGATTCATTTCTGTTATTGCTTTTGACAGATCTTTCCCTTCAACTAACTTCATGGGATGGATCTCGAGGTCAAACTCTTGTAGAATAACCATCCATTTTCATCTTCTCTCTCCTAGTTCACTTTGCATTAACAAAGACTTTATTGTTGGATTTGGAACTACGAATATAGTTTTACTGCATAATATGTAATGTCTAAATGTTTTAACTACCCTCACCAAGGAAAAAGACTAATTTTCAAGATATGGATACTGCACTTCAACATTATTGAAGGGGGAACTCATGAATGTGATTGGTTTCTTGTATCCTTCCTTCCACTATATCAAGACAACTACACAAGAATGCTCTAAAGCAAACGAATAGATGAAGAATTTCTATTATTAATCTAGGATAGTTAGAATGGGAGCCTCCAAAATAGATTGTTTAATTTGCACAAAGGTTGTCCTCGCTTCATTAGTCCGCTCAATCTTTGCATCCTTTTTCATAATTTCATTTAATGGCTTAACAATCTTTGTGAACCTAGTGATGAATTTAAGAACAAAATTGATCTTCCCAAAGAATGATCTCATTTCTTTCTTGCTACCAAGAATGGGAAGATTCAATATTTCTTCTACTCTTTTGGGATCAATAGAAGTCCCCTTTTCTAAAATTATGTGTCCCAATATTTTTTCTTTCGAAACTCCAAATACACACTTTTCGGGTTCAAGGACACACCATACCTTTTACATCTCTCTATCACTTTCACCAAATCAGCAACGTGATCATTCCTATGCTTTGAGAAAACTGTCAAGTCATCCATGTAAATGATGACACACTTTTCAATCAAGCCTTTGAATTCTACATCCATTTCTCGCTAAAAGGTTTCTCCTACATTGATCAGCCCAAATGACATCCTACGATATGCAAAGGTACCCCACTTGGTTGTGAATGTTGTTTTCATTATGTCTACGTACTTCACCAACACCTGATTATACCCTAAATATCCATCCAAAAAATACATCATTTGAGAGTTGTTGACAATCTATAATACCTCATCTAGTGACGTGAGAGGATAATTAGCCTTCTCTAAAGCTCTATTTAAATTTTGGAAGTCTACACAGAGCCAAATCTCTTCATTCTTCATGCGGATTGGTACCAGGTTGGCTACCCAAGTTGAATGCCTGATTGAGAAGATTATCCTTGTTGAAAGCAGCTTTTGCACATCTTTGAGAATGAGAGGTTTGAGCAAAGCATTGATAGGTTGTTGCTTCTATCGAAATGACTTAGACTAGGGTTTTAATGGAATCATATGAGTAATGACTAAGGAGTCAAATGTCTTCAAGTATTCATATCCCTAGGTAATTGCATCAATATCTCCTTTCAACACCTTAACTATATCATCATGTATGGCCTTTGGGTAAGTATTTCAATGAAAAAATTTCTCTTTGGGTTGGATTCTACCAAATTATAGGTCTCATACTTCCCTCCTTTAGTGTTTGTAGGAAATTTCTCCTTAGCCCTAGGATCTAAATCAAAGATCTATTCCAATTCCACCATACCTTTTAGGATAGTGTTTTTTTGAGATTGAGGATACCTTCTAGGCTTAAATATTTCAAGTCCTAGTCCTCTACATCCCTATTTGTTTCATCAATGATCTGATCCTCAAAAACTCCTTAGTTTGCAATAAAAGCTAAAATGTGTTGATCATCCTCAAATACTTGAATATTTCACACATTATCTAGAATGGCAAGGACTGAAACCAATTCCACTAAAAACCTTTACAATCAAGAGTGCTTCATTGGTTCTAAGGTACTTACAACAACTACTAGTGCATCTACAATTTGACTCTTTTCCCTTAGTATTAACTATATGTTGAATGCACATTGAAATCCTTAATCAAGTTCCATACCCGATTTTGATATGCTACCAACTTCTTATTGTGGTAGGTGTATTGACTTCAAACATTCTTCTAAACAACTTTAGAGTCTCCCAATACCTTAATACATTGGAATTTCTTCTAGTGAGAAAATAAGAGTCCTCAATCTAATGCTTCATACTTTGCAATATTGTTAGTACACTTGAACTGTAACTTAAAAGAAAAATAAGTTTTCCCTAATGGATTAATCAACTCAACTCCTACCCCACTACCTTGTTTGGATTTGTAACCTTTAAATTTTAGTGTCCAAAACTAGTTATGGGTGGGGATGTCTTTCTTAGGGTTAGTTTTGGAGTGCTACAAGAGAGGGGTAACATGTGTATTCAGTTTATCAAGGTTGTTCAGATTGCTAGCTTCTTCTATTGCAAGCTAAAGGGGTGTCACTTTTGGGTTGAGTGAGTGAGTAGGGACAACCTTATTCATCTCATCTATTTTTACTATTGATTCAACTGTATTTCATTGAGGATAAATATCAATTGATTCCTCCAATATGTTTTCCTTTCCATCTTTCAGTATTTTTGCACCTTTAAGAAATTGATTTGGGATTGATAGTTGAGTTGGGGAATGGGTGTGCTAGTTTGAGATTGTTAGCTAAGTTATGGATCCATGTTATGGAAAAAAAAACCTCTATCTCAAGGGATGGTTGATATGGTGTTGTCATTTCTTTGTTGAGTTGATAATATTCTAGTTGGAAAACTTGGAATAATTTTGGTAGTGCACCCTACACTAGTTGGGGAGTAGCAAACTCCATAAATCTACCTCTTCTCTAATGACTAATTTATCTTGATGAAAAATTTTCATTAGAAAATATCAATTAATGGATATCATACATTCATTGTCTTCCATGTGTGGGGTTGTTTTCTCCTTAATAACTAGTGAAAAGGTCATGATTTTATCAACTCTATAAACGCTCAGTTCAATCTCAAGGTATGCAACTTCGTTGGGATGTTCATAGTCCATTATCATGTGTTTTATTCTAGGTTCACTATCAATCTTGATTTGGTTATCTAAACCCTTCCATTGCAACCACATATGTGAAAAATCTAATGCTAGGTATCCTCCTAAGATCCTTCCCCAATCCCTACCGAGAAGCATTCTGTGCATTTTTAGAATATCAACCTCTTGAATATCCATGTATAATGCTAGATTCTTGGGTCTGATCCTAGTTGCACAAGGACATGTTTCAATTATCCTACCACATTAACCTTAGTTTTTTTTAACTATATGACACTCTTGTTGGTTTGGATAGGAGTCAAACCTAGCATTGTATATATAGAGTATGACATTACATTCCCTAAGGCCCCTGAATCTAGTAAGTAGTTATGCAAGTTCTTTTTGAATATCCTCAAGATGCCCAGAAAGGGGGGAAAACTTGTTCTTCCATGATTCACAACTACGTTCATATATATAGTGGCCATTACTTAGGCCTTTCCTTTTGAAGAGTTGTCTTCTTTTAAAGAAGCTATAAAAGATTCATGAATATCAATACAGTATTTGAAAACATCATAAATAGACATGTTGGCCCTAGTTTTCTTCATTTCTCCTTCCAAGTCATATCCTATGATGACATAGTTTTGTGGCTTGGAGACAAGGACTAGGTGACCTTGGTTCATATTTTTAGTTAGTCCTCGTAAAATAGCCTCCTTTCACCTGAAATGCTTGGGAATTGTAATTTTTAGCTTCTAGTTCATTCTCTTCTTGAAAGAGGTGTCCACAATCTTCAACCATTTCAAAAATCATAATAGCATCTAGGGACCTATTTTTTCCACCCATGTTGTTTTGGGTATGTTGGGAATTAGCTTGAGCCATTTTAACCATCTTTTCCATTTGAGGGCACCTTCATAAAATTTGACTAAGTCTAAATTTCTCTTGGTCAGTTTTCAAACATCTTTGGCCACCAACATGGTCTCAAAACCTTTCATTTTGGAGACCAGGTCATACCTCCACCTTTTCCTTGTAAAAAATGAAATTACTCTATTACCTAGGCAACCCCCTTTTTATTAACAACTTTTGGTCATGTGCTAAATTACTGCCACTTAGGTCTTTTCATTGTGTATCACTACAAGTGTTTTGCCTTTCATTTCATTCCCATGATGCACAATAGTTCTTGTTTCCCTTTACATTGCTAGCTTTCTTTGCATTTCTGAAGTTATTTTTCCTAACCAAACCATTTCTGCAATATGCAATTGCTAATGGGAGAATATTCCTACAAATATTCTTGCCATTGGAGGGTCTCTTCATGTCGCCATTTCACTGTGTCAAGCAATGCATGTTTCCATGATAAGCGATGAAGGGTTGTGATCAAATGAGGAACATCCAATGGTTTAGATTACATTGCGCCCTTGCTTCACATCACTGTTGTGAAGCAAGTTGGAGGAATGGCTTGTGCAATGGGAGATGGGGACAAAGTCATGTGCAATGTGTGATCAATGGCTCAAATTTAAAGATAGATGATCTAATGGATATCATGGATTCTTAGTGCATCATGATTTTTTTTCAAAGGGATTTTTTCCTTTGCGTGATGTGTGATGGGTGAAGGTGGTGGTTATGTTGTTCCTTTGTGCATCACTATTTCATGTTGAGGGGCTCAAGTCAAAGGCACAATGCATGATGAACAACCCATATTTGAAGATAGAAATCAATGGCTACATTTTAAACCTTCATTGGGGGTTCGATCTCATACCTTTATTTTGCATCTAATGGTCAGAGATCAAATTCCAATGGCTAGCTACCTCATTTCACGAGTAAATTAGAACAGTAATGGTGCATCACTTTTCAATTACTAGATCAACTCAAAAAAACTCTAAATTGAATTATACACTTGTCCCAAGCTAAATTGATTGGTGAATGACATAATTCATTCCTTGAAGTTTTGCAACTTAGTCAAAGTATTTTTCATGGTATGTTTTCCTTGATCTTATTTATGGATTTCATGGGTTCCCATACCTACTTTTAGAATGCTATCAATGTCAAAGTGTCCTTGAGGTGTTAGGTGCCTTTATGGCTAGTTGTTGCTCTATTTTGTGGGGAATTTTCAAATGTTTGTAATCAGATTGGATTTGATATTTTCTATAAATTTGATTGAGTTAGGGTTAGGGTTTGAATTTAAATTCTCAGTTATTCCTACACTATAAAGGAATTTTTTTATTTTTTTTGGGTTCAGACTTCTACTCTCTAACTTGAGTGGATTGGTGTAGTGTTTCCCTACCACGATTCTATTTTATTTTTTGTTAGTCTTTTATTGAGTCAAGTTGAATAGGGTAATTCCTTTGGATATAGATAGTGAATGTTGTAAATGATGCTCTGTAATAACAATAGATGACTGTAATATGCCATTTTATTTTTCTCCAAATATATACGCCAATCTATCATGTTCTCCAAATATTGTATGCATTATCTTTTGATAATCAAGGGTTGTGTTGTTGCTTCAAACACATTTTCTATTTGAATTATTTTTATGTTTTCCTATCATTCAAGGAGCGGTGAAATTGCTTACACAGAGGTAATGAGGGTAATGTTGTTGCAATGTGGATTAATAAGTAATGTGAGGATTATCCTTTTTTTGGTTTCCTATTGCAAGGTAGTATGGTTATAATAATCCATGGTCAAGTTGTTGTAGGAGTTTACTTCATTCTTGACTTTGTATGGATTAGGCACTAGTCAAGGAGATTCACAAAGTTTGAAGCTAGGGCTGAATCAAAACAAGTTTAAATCAAAAACATTTCCTTGATTTCTTAGTTTAGATTTGCTTTCATGTTTGTCCTTTCCACATTACCAGAAGTCACTGATAATACAAAAGGTTGTGTAGATGATTTAACCCACCAAATGCCTTCTACCATTGTAGTGTGATTATCTAATTTAACATATAGAGATACCCACCTTGGTCCCACAGAGCCTAAATTGCAGAGGAGAAGCTTTCCAATCATCTCATGTTCATTGGCCACTGAACTAAGATCTCTAAGCTTAAGGAGTAGCTACCCTCAGGAAAAAATAGACCATCAGCTAGAAACACCAACACAACCATCAAGCCTGTAGGGTATTCAATGTTTTCTCCATATATAATTGAAGGCTCCAATTTCTTTTTGGCCTCAACACAACAACACAAGTAATAATTTTCTCCCTCTTAATTTTCTTCATTTGCAATAACCACATAAACATGACCTACATTGATATGTGCAATAAATTAGATGAAATTAGTCAACATTATGAAAACACTACAAAGTAAGATAACATTAGGAATTTTAAAAACTATGTAAGTAGATATATTACCTGGTTGAACTAGATCTAATATATGGTCAAAGGAAATCAATGATTCCATCTATGTTAGTTCCAATGCCATTTGGGATCGATACATGTCAAGTGGTATAATATAACTTAACCACCATTCGTCAACCCACTCCTTTGACTCACACTCATTCCAGGATTGAATTGTACATGAAGAACAAAAGTTAACCATCTTCTGCATATGGATACTCCATGAACCTACATTTGAGCTTCTGAAAGAGTGTAGCTCACTTGATCCTGTCTATGTGCAACAATCCCCATATGGTGAAATGTTAGTATCATCTATCAACCCAAAAATCTATGAATTGAAGACTTAACTTCATTACCTAGACCCATCAAAGCATTACACCACTTGACAATTGATTTTGCATCTATCAACTTTTCATTATCTTTATACTTTAACTCTTTTCATGCTATGGCTACTTTGATACATGCTCCCCCTTTCCATGCCTAGCCTCACAAAAGTTTCACATATGTTGAACACTTGTAATATTATGCATCTTACTCAACCAATGGAACACATGTGAGTTCTTGAACTATGATGAATAGTTATCTGAACATATGATATGTTGACTGAATGATATTCCCTTTCTATCCAAACCATTGTAGAACAATTGAAAGAAACCTTGCACAAAATCCATAGAATGTGTGGGGTATGTGCAAGATCATCATGGAAAAAATAGGCCCTTAAGTGGCAAAAAATTTAGAAAAATCAGAGTTAGGCAACTTGACATAAAAATTTGAATAAGTTATCTATATAATTTCAAAAATATGTAAGAATACAATTTGTAGCAAATTGAATGTAGTTTCTAAACTAAGTTAGGTTTTTTAAAAAAAAATGTATTTGGTGAAAATTTGAAAATTCAATGTAGTAGTACTTAAATTTCAAGGAAAAAATAAGAAGTAGGTGTCTGTCTGACCACCCTAACCACAATAAAATGATAATATTTGTTTACAATATTTTAGATATAAGTAGAGGACTCATGTTTGGATGTGATGCATATTTTTTTGTAATTTTTTTCCAAGTAAATAATTAATTATAATTTTTTTATTACAACAACTCATATGTATATAACTTGTCCCTTCGAAGTCAAAACTTCATGAAATTAATTTTTTTTTTTAATCCTATAGTATGTGAAGCATAGAATGTGAGGCATGTTTCAAATTCAAAAAATGTGATATTGTTTGAAAGATATATATGTTTTTCAATCAACCTATCAATTAGGACTTTAGTCATAATTCAAATCGAAAATGAATAATAATAATTTATTAAATTCAAAGTAAATCATAATTTATATTGGTGGAAAGCTAAGAATCTCCTTTAAAAACCCTTTTCATTTCATCAATTTTGGGTTAAAAAAAAAGTCGTCAGCACATACCCATCATATCGCCACTTTTTGACCCATCATGATCCTACACATACCCTGTGTGATCATCACTAGTATAAAAATGATACTCACTTATGATTTTTCTATAATCCTTTGTACTATCATTCACATGAATTAATGTGATGTGCAAAAATATAGAAACTTGTGTGGAGTTGTAATATTGTGATTGCACCTCTTGTTGTGGCTATAGATTATAGTTCTCTGCAAATTCAATGATTGAAACAATGCTACCAAGTGGAAAGGTGTCCTTGCATAACTTGAATTGTAAGTCCAACCATCGAGCTCTATGGGTATGCCTTGCATACTCATACACTATATTGTCATGAAATGTAGACATAAACTGATACACTGGAATCCTTTGAATAACCAAATCACACCTTTTTTCCTTCTTTACCATTTTTTGTATTGTAGGCCATTGTTTTACACTTTCAAAACTCTACTAGTTTGTTTCCAACCACATGTGTGCTTTCCATATGTTTACATATTAGCATACGTTGCAAGCCACCACAATGCTAACATGTGCCATCCAAGCATAATTCCCTATAGAATATTTGACCTTCCTCTCTTTCACATAATTTTTTTGATATGAAGTATCTTGAAGATGTTGGTGGGGCATGTATGCCACAATCCTGCAAAACATTGTTAGAACATGCAAATGTAAAAATATAGACTGATAAACATAAAAATGGTTAGAATATTCAATATGTAATCTACAAAAAGTACTGTGTGTGTGATTTATTTTGACATAAAAAGGTTTTAGCATTTCAAAATATCTTTGAATTTTTTTAATTTGAGGATACATCTCTAGAAATTTTCCAAAAAATTGTGTTTGATTTGTATCCAAAAAGGCATTTGATGTGGCTCATGGTTTTTACTACAGATTCTCCTTCTTATCACATCCCTTTGATTTGAAGATACCCTTGTGTTATTCTTCCAAAATTATTCAATTACTGATCTCAATGCTTCAACAATTGGTTTATCTTTTCATGGTAGTCTCTTCAAGAATGCCCATAATTCAGTGGCATTAGTTTCCTCAATTCTTTAGTTCCTTCCAATGGCTCTTGATAATGTTTTTCTATTAATTCTCAATGCTTGACTCATCGTTCTAGTGAGATGAGCTTTCCTCATTTGATTACATACTATTATCAATGTAATGACACATCATGTGACATTACTATCTTTTGTGTGTGAGGTTTTACCCACACTCTCATATGCACTCATTAGATTCTTCACAATAGTTTTTCACTTGAAGCCTTCGAAGTTCTCAACCCAAGAATCTTCATGATGGATCTATACTTTATACTTTGCATCATTTCAACAAATAGTTGACAACTTGTGGTCTCATTTAACTTTTCAAAAAACACTCTCCAAATCTTACATGAGCATATCTTCTACAAGTGTGTTTTGGGTCTTACCTTCCATTGGCTGCAAAATATTCTCATCAATATCAATCAAATACTTACACTTTCTATGAAAAATTGTAGGTGGTGTTCCCAAAGGTAAATTCATCTCAACATTAAATGGAATTTCTTCAATATTTAAATGAGATGGGATAGATAGCATACCTTCAATCAAAGTGTACCTTGAAGTTGAGATGGGAAAGATGGCATACCTCTTTCTTCACATGTGAGTGATGATGTACTTTCAACTCAAGATGTTGTAGATGGTGTCCCTCCACCTTGACTTGTCGTAGAGGACATGTCTCCAACAACAGTGTTCAATTTTCTCATAGCACAAAGGTTTTCTTTCATTCCCTTTGTGTCACCAATTCCATATCTTTCATTGATAGTTGAAATTTCTCTTCTTCTATCAGATCCAATCTCCTTTTCTTAGGATGTTCTCTCATATGTTATGATTTCTTTACATTCTTAGCTTCTTTCTCTCCTATGTTGGTTTAATTCTTGACTGTTTCCTTGACATGAATAATTTTATCTATAGAATAGGGCATGATGATATGAACAATATATTAGTTTGACCAAATTAAAGGGTAGCAAAAAAAGTGTAAGTGCACTTAGAAACACCATAATAACAATAAAGTCATGCATGGTATTGGTTGATCTCAACATTAAATCCTTATAGTCAATTACATATAGTTAATGTCATCAATCCAAATGCATAATAACAATAGTTAATGCCATCAATCCTTTCATCTGTAGACACCAATATTGCTAGATATTCACCATATGAGATTCCTACAGCATATAGCAGCTATTTATTCATTGTTTCCAAACAAAACTTGAATATTATAGGTTTGAAAAATATGTATATCATTCAATTTAAGCTTCTCTAGCACATAGAAAATCACTTATTTCCAATCCTATCATATCAAAGGGTCTTAAGTTGGTTGCATATATCAGACCTTAACCAACATTTTCATTTGGATTATTTGTCATCTATATAAGTGAATTTTGGTAGTTTGGGGTGAAGTTGAAGTTCTTTCCTAGCCATAGAGGGTTTGACAACAAGTTTACAGCAATAAAAGTGGCAGCAATTTATGGTAGGAGAGATGGCTATGAAAGAGTACTTGGAGGAGTATTACAAACCAATAACTAGGTTAGGACATCATAAGTAAGGGGATTTGTTAGTTTCACAAATTACTCTAATTTTTGTAATAGGAGAGGTGAACAAACAAATGGGAAACATTTTTTCAATACTTGATGCAAGGAAAAAGGTAAATGTTGTGATATGGTGGTAGATAGTTGTAGCAAAAAAAATCTAATGTTTATGGAAATGGCTGACAATCTAGGACTAAGGATGTTGAGGCATCCAAATCCATTATGCCTTGGTTGATTATAGTAAGTGGATCTAATTTTGGTACAATAATAGTGCTAGATAAATTTCAAGATCAAAACATGCCATGATGAAGTGTTATGTGATATTGCAACAATGGATTTGTGTCATTAAGAATTTAATGGTAGTTTGACAAAGAAGTAGTATATGATAGGAGGGTTAATACCCATATCATATGGAAGGTTGATTATAAGCACAATTTTATACCATTGCTATGAAGTGAGGTAGAATTTTACAATAGTGCAAAGTTGTGCATTAAGGAGGAGTGGTTTGTATTGATAAAAAATGAATGCAACATTATCAGAATGGATGGTAGCACCAAAAATATAAAATAAGTATAAAGTATAGGTATAGGTCATCAAAAGGAAGTAATCTAAAGGACAAGATAAATTAACAAGAGGATGAAGAGACATATTGAGTAGCCAATGTATTTGGAATGCTAAAGTGAATGATATGTTGAAGATAGGAAAGAGGCTGATAGATGCAAGAGATTGGTTGATAGTTCCTAATGTAATGAGTTTATTGGAGGACATTGTAGAG
>VDFB02047230.1:577289035-577396886 GCA_007258455.2 Sequoia sempervirens
TTTCAGAGAGTCACAAGTTCATAGTGATATTAATCCCAATCAATTCCAAGCCCTTTTAGGTAACTTTTCTTCTTCATATCACTTTTCATTCACTCCAAATGAAATTCATTTTATTAAACCATCTCATACCAAAGAACCATATATAAAGGATATTGTCAAAAAATTATGCAAAGTAAAATGAGTCCTTATGCATGGAAAATAAAAATAAAATAACCAGATCAAAGCATATGATGAAGATGAAAGAGAATCCCAAAGCATCATTTGGCTTCCAATCTAGGTAGTTATAGTCCTACAAAACACCTTGTTGCACATTCTTGACCTTGAACTTGGACACATAACATTCTTCTTGGTCACCCATGGATCCATGGCATACAAGCAATCCCATGCACCTACCATCAATTCATCAATTTTATGGAGAATGATGTAGAAGTTATAGCTCTCATTGATTCTAATCCCTTTAAATAATTTAGATTATTAGATGGTCCTCATAATAAATCACTCAATTGTCCTAGTATATATTTAAATGTGTCTCAACCTTGCAATTACATAAGGTACTGTTGATAGGTAAGTATGGGGGGGAAGGGGGTACCCCCTCATGAGGGTTCTTGGGGGATCATCCGCACAACAGGGGTCCAAGGGTTGTGCGCCCTAGTAGGGGCTTGGGTGCAACACCCTTGAAAGGTAAATTTTTATGTATATTTTATTAGTGTAAATCTAGACTAGTCATCATTAGGTCTTAGATCTAATGGTTGATATTTTTTTGGCTTCACTTTCCCTAGAAGGAAACCCTATTTTATGATTGTGTTGTATTATTACTATGCATTATGATGTATCATGAGAGTCTAATAGTAGTCATGTTGCCTGAGGATCTCTAGTTGGTGATACTCCTATGAGAAGCTCTTGCTATGCAAGTATATTGTAATCTTTTTTATTTTTGAATAATATATTGGGTTTCCTCCAAAGTGTTTGGTTTTTCTCTCGAAATGGTCTTCCCCATGTAAATCATTGTGTTGTGGCATGCATGATATTTATGCTCACTTTCATTTAAGTTTCTATAATTGTTGAAAAGATCTATAAAGTTTTGCATTATCCTCCTCTCAAGATTAGTGTAGGAAGTAGTTATGCTACCTTAGCTGTTGGTATGTGGCGACTGATCATGCTATACTGTATAGCCCATGGTATACTATACACCCCGACACATATCCTTGCCTCCTACTTTTTCGCATCATCATTGAAAAAGGAAAAATCCGATTTTGTAGAACCCAAAATCTGGAAGCTTCTAAGCTTGTTAAAAAGGGGTTCGGATGGGTATTACAGTATGATGAAAAATGTGATTATTCGCAAGATTGTAATAAGTTTTGCACTGGATAATAAAAGTATTGGATGGCTACGATTTGGTGGATGTAGCCCGAATTGGGCGAACCACGTTAAATTCTTTGTGTTATGATTTATTTTGTGTGTGTTTTAGTTTCTTTGTTTATTAATTAAATCTGCATTTAATTGTTATATATCCACCTTTCTAACCCTAACAAGTGGTATCAGAGTGGGTTGTCTTTTGATTATTGTCTATAGGAAGGTCTCACGATTGAGTGGGAGTAATGGCAGATGAGGGTAAGAAGGTTGAGAAGTTTAATGGGTAGAACTATCAGTTAAGGAAGATGTAGATGGAGGACTATCTCTATCAGAAGGATTTATGGCAGCCATTGGAAGGGAAAACCAAGAAACCCGCAACAATGTCTAATGAAGACTGGAAAATTTTGGATAGAAAGGATCTTGGTAGTATTCGTTTATGCCTAGAACAATCGGTGGTGTTCAATATTACAACAACAAAGACAACTTAAGAGTTGATGGAAACCCTGTCGAAGTTATATGAAAAGCCTTCCGCTTCGAATAAGGTATTTCTTATGAAGCATTTATTTAATATGAAAATGGTAGAAGGTGGGTCAGTTACTGATTATTTAAATGAGTTTAATATGGTCACCAGTCAATTAACTTCTATAAAAGTAAACTTTGATGAAGAAGTTAGGACTCTTTTGATTCTGTGTTCTTTGCCTGAAAGCTGGAATAGCTTGGTAATGGTTGTTAGCAATTCTATTTCTAGTTCAAATACATTGAAATTTGATGATGTTGTTGGTGTTGTTTTGAATGAGGAAATTCATAGGAAAAGCTCAAGTGGAACATCCACATCAGGCAGTGTTTTGAATACAGAAAGCAGGGGCAGAACAAAGGAGAGAGGAAACAATTATGGAAATTGTGGGAAGTCATGAGGAAAATCAAAGGACAAAAGGTCTCAATCTAGAGACAAGAGGGATTGTTGGTACTATGGTAAGCCAGGTCATCTGAAGAAAGATTGTTGGTCTCAAAAAAATAAAGGAGACAAAAAGGAAGTAAAGAGAAAAATGTGGTAAATAATAAATCTGATGAAGATGCTTTGATTCTTTCCCTTGATAATGCTGATGATTCTTGGGTGTTAGATTCAGGGGCTTCATTTCATGCTACCCCCCATAGAAGTTATTTTCTTGATTATGTCCAAGGGGATTTTGGGCTGGTTTATTTAGGAGATAATGAACCACGTGGGTGTTGGAAAGGGAAGAATCAAGATTAAGTTGCAGAATGGGAATCATTGGCTCTACATGAGGTAAGGCATGTTCCAAAGTTAAGCAAAAATTTAATTTCATCAGGGCAACTAGATGATGAAGGTTGTGTTGTTACATTTTTGATAAAAATTGGAAGGTCACAAAGGGTGCCTTAGTGGTAGAAAAAGGTGTGAAAGTAGGAACCTTATATCTTTGTACAGGTCATACTGTTCCTTCTACTTTAATTGTTATGAAAAAGGGTCAATGTTCAGGAACAGTTGCTGCAATTTAGCAGGTAGAAGATCATACAGTTGTTGTGGACTCTGAATCAGCACTATGGCATAATAGACTTGGGCATATGAGTGCAAAATGTATGAAAGTACTTCATTCAAATAATGTTTTACTAGGTCTAAAATGTGTTAATATGGATTTCTGTGAAAGTTGTGTATGGAAAACAAAAGAGAGTAAGTTTTCTCAAGGATGGGAAGCAAAAGAAAGATGAGAAATTGGAGCTTGTGCATATGGATGTATGGGGACCAACTCAAGTATCTTCTCTTGGTGGCTCTCTATATTATGTTACATTCATTGATGATGTAACTAGGAAGGTATGGATTTATTTCTTAGGCAGAAATATGATGTATTTGAAACTTTACAAAATGGAGAAGCTTGGTTGAGAATGAGATGGGTAAAAAGATAAAATGTCTTAGATCTGATAATGGTGGTGAGTATTGCAGTAAAGAGTTTGAAGATTATTGTTCCTCTAATGGTATTCGTAGGCAGAAAACGGTTCAAGACTCCAGCGGAAAATGGAGTGGCTATGAATAGAACAATAATGGAAGCGTGCACAAACTATGAGATTGCATGTTGGGTTGCCTTTAAAATGTGGGTAGAGAACTAAACACTACTATTTATTTAATTAATAGAGGTCCTTCTAATCCTTTGGGTTGTGGTATTCCAGAGGAAGCATGGAAAGGTAAGAAGGTGAGTTATTCTTTTCTCAAAACCTTCG
The DNA here is from genome assembly GCA_007258455.2 of Sequoia sempervirens. Lineage (NCBI taxonomy): Eukaryota > Viridiplantae > Streptophyta > Pinopsida > Cupressales > Cupressaceae > Sequoia > Sequoia sempervirens. Next base: position 577,292,621 of record VDFB02047230.1, read on the forward strand.
GTTGTGAAGCATTTGCACATGTAGATTCTGAAAATAGAACCAAGCTTGATGCAAAATCAAAGAAATGTGTATTTGTTGGATATGGCATTGATGAATTTGGTTATAGGCTTTGGAATTTTGAAAATCAGAAAATTGTGAGAAGCAGGGATGTCATATTCAATGAGAAAGTGTTGTACAAAGATCTGTTGCTGCAGCATGAGAAGAAAGAAAATGATTATGTAGTGTTGGATGATATTCCAAACAATGATGTTTAGTGGTTCCTCATGCTAGGAAACAACAATAGCAACAAATACCACAAACTCCTGTTAGACGATCTTCAAGGATAAGTAGACCCCAGAAAGATTCTCTCCCTCTTTTTATACTATTTGTTAATCAATGCTGGTGAACTAGAATATTATGATGAAGCTATGCAGGTGGATACCAAGGTTCAGTGGGAGCATGGAATGGAAGAAGAAATGGACTCCTTGCTGAAAAACCAGACTTGGGAATTATGCAAGTTGCCTACATGTAAAAAGGCTTTACCAAACAAATGGGTTTATAGGCTAAAAGAAGAGGATGGAGGTAAGAAAAGATTTAAAGCCAGATTAGTTGTAAAGGGATTTGCACAGAAAAAGGGTATTGATTTTGATGAGATTTTTTCTCCAGTTGTTAAAATGACTTCTATTCGTATTGTTTTGAGTATTGTGGCTGCTGAAGATTTGTATTTAGAACAGTTTGATGTTAAAATAGCCTTTCTCCATGGTGATTTGGAAGAGAAAATATATATGGACTAGCCACAAGGATTTGAGGTCAAAGGTAAGGAGAAACTAGTGTGCAGATTGAAGAAAAGTTTATATGGCTTGAAGCAAGCACCTCGACAATGGTACTTGAAATTTGATAGTTTTATGGCTAAGCAAGGCCATAGCCAGTGTAATTCTGACCATTGTGTTTATTTTAAGAGGTTGGATAATGACAACTACATTATTTTATATTTATATGTTGATGACATGCTTGTAGCAGGGTCTAACATGGATCACATAAGTGAGCTAAAACAACGATTAGCAAAATATTTTGCTATGAAGGATTTGGGGGCAGCAAAGAAAATCCTTGGTATGAAAATTTGTAGAGATAGAAAAAATAGGAAATTGTTTTTATCTCAAGCTAATTATGTTGAAAAGGTGTTGCAGAGATTTCATATGGAGAATGCAAAAGCTGTCAGCACACCTTTGCTTAGTCATGTCAAATTGACTAAGGATATGTGTCCAAAGACACAAGAGGAGGAAGAAAAAATGTCCAAGGTACCATATGCTTTACCTATAGTCAGTTTAATGTACGCCACATGGTATGCACGAGACCGGATATTGCACATGTCGTAGGAGTTGTTAGCAGGTATTTGAGTCATCCCGGAGTTGAGCATTGGAATGTGGTAAAATAGATTCTCAGGTACTTGAGAGGTACATCCAATAAATGTTTATGTTTAGGGGCTCTAATACTAATTTAAAGGCTATGTTGACTCAGATTTGGCAGGGGATATTGATACCAAGCAAAGTACCACAGGTTATGTATTTACAGTTGGTGGGACAATAGTGAGTTAGATTTCTCGATTGCAAAAGGTGGTTGCTTTATCCACCACAGAGGCAGAGTATGTTGCTGCAATAGAGGTAGCAAAGGAGATGATATGGCTGCAACTTTTCATGGATGAGTTGGGAAAATAACAGGCTAAAAATTACTTGTTTACAAATAGCCAGAGTGTTATACATCTTGCAAAGAATTCTACCTTTCATTCTAAAACAAAACACATATAGTTGAGATATCATTTCATTCGGTCGGTGTTGGAGGATGGACAAGTCAAGCTGGACAATATACATACAGATGTCAATCCAGCGGATATGTTTATGAAGGTGGTGATAAGGGAGAAGCTGAGCTCCTCTTCAGCTTCAGTTGGCCTTCAAGGTTGAATTCAAGTATAACAAAGCAGCAGGGTCCAAGGTACTTATTTTCAATGGGAGCTATAATTGCAGCAGTGTCGTCCAGGATCAGTCTCCAAGTGGGAGATTATGTTGGTGTGGAGCCTGATTAGTCTCCAAGTGGGAGATTGTTGGTATGTGGCGACTGATCATGTGCTATACTATATAGCCCATGGTATACTATACACCCCGGGACGTATCCTCCTACTTTTTCACGTCATCACTGAAAAAGGGAAAAATCAACGAAAAAGAAAAAATCCGATTTTGTAGAACCCAAAATATGGAAGCTTCTAAGCTTGTTAAAAAGGGGTTCGGATGGGTATTACAGTATGATGAAAAACACGATTATTTGCAATATTGTAATAAGTTTTGCATTGGATAATAAAAGTATTGGATGGCTATGGTTTGGTGGATGTAGCCTGGATTAGGTGAACCACGTTAAATTCTTTGTGTTATGATTTATTTTGTGTGTGTTTTAGTTTATTAATTAAATCTGCATTTAATTGTTAGATATCTACCTTTCTAACCCTAACATTAGCTTCCTTACACTTCATCCTATTTTGATCCTACCACTTTGGCATCATTATATGCTAAAATTGATTCCTAAGTCAAGGTCAATATTATAGACAAAAGTGTGTGGGAAGTATGAGATATATAATACCTTTCATGTTGGTAAACTTCCTTTATATCCAAATTCCTATCGTATACCACAAAAAAATAGAATATATATATCCTAAAGCCATCCAATATAATACAAAAACTTTATAAAAGTGAATTCCTTGAAAATAAAATCATAGATAGTGACATGAATGCTTGGTTATATATAGAGATGAAGAATTTGCAACATGTTTTCTTGAAGAAACCTATTGCAAAGCACTCAAAGTGTGTAAGAATATGTATTGCAAAGGAAATAGATTTGGATTACATGAATGATATCCTATTGAAACCAATCACTATCAAATTTAACAATCAAAGATTTAGTCTAGGATACATGCCTTTAGTGGAAGAATCCTACAATGTCAGTGACACCTTTTAGACTATGATATGAGCCTTTCCTATTGTTAGAAGTGTTAAGAGATAGAAATGCAAACATTTATTTGTTGATTTAACCTCACACTTCAATGAGATAAACATTGGTACCATTACACTTTCCATTAAATCTTCCATCAATCATGCACTTATCCATCAAGAACTCATTTCCTCAAACCACCAAGATCCTATTTCTTGAGGCATATTTGAGAATGATGAAGCTATATTTTATTTCATGGTAACCTATAATTTTTTTATAATCAGTAATCATAAAAAGGTTTCAACATACAATTAGATCCAACAACTTAATTTGGGGATCAAGCCAATATCCTTAATCCTAAAGGTTAAAAAAAAATCCAAAAGAGAAAACAAACAAACAAAATAAAAAATCCAAATCCCCAACTAAAAACCTCTTTGAGTTTCCACCAGATAGAAAAATAAGAAAAAAGGGATAAAAAATATTGTGTTTACTAATGAAAAACTCTCTGAGGCATCAATGGATAAAGAATATAACCTTCTCTTGAAATCCTCAAAGTGGTAAGATCAGTTAACAATCTTAGCAAAAGAATCACATAAAATCAATCTAAGTATAAATATTGATCCCAAAATTTATATATTGCAATTAGTATGTCAAAAAAAAAAACAATAACCCAAAGTATAAAGGAGTATATACCATGGATTTAATTGAATCCCTTATAGATGTTCCATATAATAGTCATAGTTATGTATTTTTAGTCGAAAACCTTTTGGTCCCCATATTCAATGTCAAAAAATTAGAGTGCATTCAAAAACTTTTTGGTCCCAACTATCCAATGTATTATGACATTTGTAAATACCTCTATCATTACACCTTTCCACCCAACCAATATCACATGAATAATGTAAAATTTTAATCCATCATTTATTTCATCTCACCATTTTGAGATACCTTAATTCAAAAGAGGTTTACAATAGTATTTATAGTGCAAATGCTAGTGGTATTATCTTATCCAAAAATAGATTAAATTTTTTTTTTTTCTAATTCAATATGTTTGGAGCAATGGTGCCTCAATGCCCATACCAAAATAATCCCCATCATAGTTATAGAAGCAAGATCAAATCTCTACATTTTTAGATTTGTAATCAACAATGTGCACCTCCAATGCTTTCATTCTTTATTTGATGAATATATCAATGGATCTAAAATTATAAAAAATATTAAAGAGATAATTTGCTCTTTGGTGAAAACCATTTCAATGGCACTTTGGAGTAGTCATCGTGATAAAAACTTAAAATATAGGTGTCATGTTTGAAATCCAAAAAAGGAAAATGCACAAATACAAAAAATAGTAAATATTAAAATTGTTCTTTGGTGAAAACCCCCTTTGGTGGCACCTTGGACAGGTACTAGGGTGAAAGACTGCTTGCAAGTGTCATGTGTACTAAATTGGAGTCTTTCATCTTATAGTTCCTCATCCATTTCACCATCCTATTTTAATGTCATTAGTTCATGTCTTCCATCTAGTACATATTATGTCATGTTATACATTGGGGGTAGGTGACTATATCCTACATTAGAATAATTCTCAAGGTTTATGCCTTATATCTTGCTTGGTGACTAGGATACCTTTTATAGTCAATAGGTTGCATACAATTCCCACAACTTTGTTAATAAATACAAACAAAAACACCAAACATAAACATATGCTTTCAAATCTTTGAACACCACAGTTGAAACATGTCCTTTCAATATAAAACCTTACAAATTTACATCAAAATTGATAAATATATTCAAAAAATATATTTTACATGATTAAAAAAATTCTATCACCCATCACTTGTTTTAAATGGGATGTTTCCTTCCCTAAACCAGGCATGATCTAAATCCATCATTTAGTCTTTTCCACACATTGATATAAGATATTACTATTGTGTGTCAATTGATAAATTCTTATCTTTGTCTTTGGTTTATCTTTTTGATCTTTTGATATTTCATTTGATTTATCTTTTGACCCACACTATGCCTGATCAAGGTCACCATGATCATTTTATATCATGGTGTATTTTTAATAGTATACATTGTGGTAAGGCCTTTTGTTTCTTTGTGTTGTTTTTTATGGTTGTTCTCTCAGGTGACCCACCAAGGTCATATACCTTGTGATGTGTAGGGAACTCCTTATGTTTGTTGGTTGTCTGGGTAAATGCACGAAGATGAGTCCACAAAATGTGGAAGTTTTTGCCTTAAGCAAAAAAACAAAATCGGCTTGCAAAAAACAGGATCTCGAGCCTAAATTTAAAAAACGGGATCTCGTTTTTTAAAATTTCCACTTTTGGAAAATTTTCAAAATGGGATCCTGTTTTGAATTTTTTCCAAAACAGAAATTTCTAAAAATGGAAAGTTTTCAAAACGGGATCCTTTTCCATTTTAACTCAATTTTGAAAAAATTCCATTTTGGAAAAGTTTTCAAAATGGGAACCCATTTTGAAAACTTTCCATTTATAAACTTTCGTTTTGGTAATTTTCAAAACGGGATCGTTTCATAGAACCATAAAAATGTTTTTATGGACGGGATCCCATTTTAAATGGGATCCCATTTTTAAATTATGAATTTTTGGGTGGGTTTTTGGCTTTTTTTTGGTTCGGGAAATAGCTTGGGGACTCGAACCTAAGCTTTGGACCTGGTTTGACCTGCAACTTGAAGGTCCTGTTAATGTCACTGGAAAATAGTGACTTTGGACATATGTCTAAAGACCTATTTTGCAAAATAAATTTACGAAATTAAAACCCATTATAGATGAGACAGTGCAGATTCCAAATATGTAATTTTTTAATAATTTGATTAATTTTTCTATTTTTCAATTAATTTCTAATGAAACTAGTCCATAAACTTGAATTATCAGGTTTTTTAAGTATTTTAATAACTTTTGATCAACATAACATTTTGACGAACGGATTGCACGAGAACAAACTTCAGACAATTCTTTTCAATTTAAAAAAAAAAATTCAAAAAATGATAAGCTTAGGTCATCTTATGCGTGTCGTACATGACGATTTTTCAAAACGAAAAATATGCCTAGTAAAAATTTAACAAAAAAAAAATTCAATAAAAACTTAAAAAAAAATATCTAAAACAAGCTTCAGTGAGTCACAAATCTTTTCTCAAAAGGATTTAGAAAAATATGATAATTTAGGTCAAAATATGGATGTTGTACATGTGCATGGTATGGTATAAAAAAGTGACTTTTAAAGAGTGGTTTTTAGAAACGCCTATTGAAACTCAATTTTTACAATCTGGGTATTGAAATAAATGACATATTTGGAAACTAGACTCCGAGTACTACATTTTATGATTAGTGACTTTTTTGAGGACTCCATATCTAAGTGCTTCAAATTTTAAGGTCAAATGTGTCAAATTCTGAAAATCAGGGAAAACACTTCCACTTTTTGGCCAAAAAGTGGACTAAACTTTTTGCACACACCCATCTCAACATTAACCTACCAAGAGTGTCAAATGTATTGTGAGTATTATGGCATCCTCTTGTTTGTTGATTGCTTGAGAGTTAGTCCATGCACTAGATACATTGTCACCTTTACCTATATACCCTAGCACATAACATCCATTGCTACATTAAATAAAGATTTCTAAACTCAAACTTAGTATTACACATCATCATCATTTCATACATAGTCATGCTTTGTGCATCCATCTTTCAATATTTTTCTTCCATCATTTTTCATCTTCCATTTGACATTTTCTTGACGTCTCTTTTGTGGGTATCTCACCCAAACTACTTTTGTATGGATAATCTCTCAAGGGAGCACAAATCACTTCACTTTTCTAATTTTCTATTTCTTACCCAATTAGGGTATGTCATCATCGTCTTATCTATGTTTCTACTTAAATAATTTTCTATTTTTTAAAATAATATCACTTTGAATATTGCTCCAAAAAGGAGTAAAATATAGACACTAAAATTATTCACCTAACCCCAATTATCATCATATTATTCATTAATCATTCACATTAGTTTACCATAGTATTTACTAATCCTTAACTATTCATTATTAATTATCATATCATATGTTAATTATTTTCATGTATCCATTTAATTAAATAATATTTTTTTATTTAATTAAATGAGAGCTATTTGTCCATTTTCAAATTAAAATTTCATTTTTGTCTCATTAATTAAATCATATCATTAAAGTTGACTCCATGTCATTTAAAAACTTATTTTTCATTCATCAGTCAACTCCATCTTCAAATAGAAATTTCATCCTCACATTTATCCAATTATTAAATTGAATATTACATTATTATCCTCTCATTAGTTCAAAATGATAAATTTTCATTTTTTAGTTGAGTTGACTCCATAACCACTTCAATTAACTTAGGTTTTCATTATTACCCTTATCTTCTAGTTGATTTTTCCTCAAAAAATTTATAAATACAATCATCCCTTCATCATTTTCATCATATCTCAAGTCTTAATGCAATTAAATTATATCAAAATATCTTAGTGCCCACATTCCAAAGATAGATCAACTTTCAATTTTGAGGTTTGAATTGAGATTGGTTAATAGGAATTGAGATTTGATTTATATTTTATGCTTTGAATTCCTCTATTTTTCTTGTTGTACAATTTTATTGTATAGAATAGAAATGGTCAAATCATAGGAGTTAACACTTTCTAACAATTTCTAGATAAACTGCAAAATATTCCTCAACTTCCAATTCAAACCTTTTATCTATTTGATTACTTTAATGATCAACATAGAATCTCCCTTTGTGGAGATCTGTTGAATATTTTCTCTTTTCAATCATTTCTAAACCTAGAATTAATACATTAGCTTCTCCCTCATTATTCAATTTTAAGTATAATTTTTATGAAACATTGATAATTACTTCTCCATCCTTATTGCTTAGAACACATCTTACACCTAAAAGCCTAGGATTCCATTCAGAGGTTCCATCAAAATTAATTTTTATAGTCTCTCCTTTGCTCGCCTCTTCCTCCTCCAAATCCTGGCAAAAAGTAAGACCGGGGCAAGGGTGGTTGAGATCATTGGCAAAATTCGTAGATTTGAGCGCTAGGCATGAGGGTTGGGGATACCTCTAGGTTATCAAAAAATAATAATAATAATTTATAAGATATGTTAAAGGAGTTATCCACATTGCCAAAAATAATTTTTTTCTGGCCATCCTTGATTTAACTTAAGGAGCTTTTATGAATGGACATTCTTTAAATTTTTAATTGTTCAATTGAAAAATTTATGAATATTTTGTGCATTATTAAATACATAAAACATTAACATTTTAAATATTATTATTTATTATTCATTAGAAACCAATTCCAATTGAAAATAATATTTTGAATACTCTCAAAAATTGGTTCCCTCCAAATGCCCAATTAGAAGAGAAGAGAAGAGATGATTTTACGAATATAACCATAGATTGAGTCCTTATTCAAGATGGGCTAGCTTAAAAATCGTTGTGCTATCCTCAAGTATTAGGAAGGTCTCCATTCGAGGGGCCTAGCTCGATTGGCTAGAGCATCTTGTTACAGGCAAGAGGTCACGAGGTCTAGTCTCCCCCCAAATCCATGGTACCGGAGGGCATGTTGCACCAACACCACCGATCACGTGAAAAAGGTTTACCGAATGCACTGTGGAGCAGAAGGTAGTTTGTGTCCTCTAATTCTTCTACAGACTATATCATTTGAAATAGGTTACATAATTTAGAAGCAAGTACGAAGCACACACGAGCAGTTTTAAAAGACCACACAAGCAAACGAATAGATCAGATCGCGCATACTAATCAACATGACACTGCCCAATCTTAGACTAGGCTACGTAGCAATCTCAATTCGGTCCATTATTTATTTTGGACACGATCTCACCTTTGGTACCACTAAAAGTATAGATGGTATAAGAAGTGGTTCAAATAACATGTGCAAGGGAAGGAAAAATTGTTTCCGGACTCTTATAGATGAATCGATCACTATAGATAAATCCCATCTATTTGTATATTTGGATAACCATGATTTTTTACTGGAATGAGTTCGTCCAAAACCATCTAATCAGCCACTTTACTGAACGTATGTCGTATAAATATGATTTTTTGTCACGACATAAGGTATTTGTCGACTCTTTGAATTGAATGGTTTAAAATTCCAGCGTCTGAAAAGATATTTGAATCAGACTAGTCCATTAACCCCAAAGATATGGGTACGTATATTCTTTATCTTAACGATTAATGATTAGCTAGTTATGAAATTTACTTCAATTCAAAAAAGACCAGTTGTGTTTTACTTGGGCTGAGTTTTGGACTTTTTTCTTTTCTTTTACAGTAGTAAGAAAGGTATATGGGTACGGTGGAGGAAAATATTTCTGTAAAGAACACCCGAATTCTACAATAAAGAAAAGATACATTTTGCTTTAGTGTTAAATACGGGGATAGCTACGTTGATTTTTCCTTTTTCAGTGATAATGAATTTGATTTGCTTAACGTGATGGGAGCGTTTGATCCCTCCTTGTGGGGACAGTGAGGAACAAGATAATGTGTACGCATATATAATTATCGATTTTGGAAAAAGGCTAGAGCCCACTTCTTTGGAATTTTATTGACCGTCAATGAGTTTTTTTAACTTTAGTTTTTTATTTTAGTTTCGTATAATTTCAATTGTTGTTTCAAATCGCATTCATTACTAAGAAAAGAATCAATAAAACAAAAAAATGGCATTCATTACTAAGAAATATCCCACTTTTCGATTAAGATAAAACATCATCAAAAATATATATTTCTCATTGTTCTTAGGATGCTCACTATTCAAGAATCCACTTCTTTGAAATTTTATTGACTGACTATTTAAAAGATAGTTGACATGAGTTTTTTGAAGTTCTTATATGATTTTTTGAGTTTTAATTGTGTATATTCTTTAATTTTTTCAATTAATGTTTCAAATCACATTCATTCAAAAGAAAAGGGTCGATAAAACCAAAAACAATCATACATTATTCAATTGAGACAAAATGTCATGAACAGTATTTCTTTCGTGTTGGTTTTAGGCTGCTCACTATCCAAGAGTCCACTTTGGAACTTTATTGACAGGCTATTTAAAAATTAGTTGACATGAGTTTTTAACAGTTCATGTATGATTGTTTTTAGTTTTAGCTTTTATTTATCAATTGATGTTTCAAATTGCACTCATTGAAAAAAAAAGAAACAATAAAACTAAAAACAATCATACACTATTGGAGTGAAACAAAGATCACGGACAATATATATTTTGTGTTGTTTTTAGCATGCTCACTATCCAAAAACCTACTTCTTTCAAATTTTGTGGACTGACTATTTAAAAATTAACTAGTGTGAATTTTTTACAGCTTGTATATGATTGTTTTTAATTTTAACTGTATATATTTTTCAATCAACATTTCAAATCAGTCATTAATAAAAAGAATCAATAAAACAAAAAGCAATCATACATTATTGAATCCAGACAAAATTTCATAAACAAGATATATAAACTGCTCACCATCCAAGAACTTAAAGAATCAGTACAGTGACTTTAGTTTGCACATTGGTCTCCTACAAATGTAAAAAATGTTAAATTCTTCGCACCTTTCTCCCCTCTCTATATATACTTATTTTAACTAAAATCATAATTACATTAAATTGACTAAAACTTTAAGGTTTAAAGAGATCTCACTCGTTTAGAAATCACCGTCTTATTCCATAATGGTTAATAATTAGACCGATTAAAAAATGAAGTGTGAAACATAGGAAGTTAGGCTGCAGTTTCTTGAGAATGTATCTATCTATTGGAATGCAATCACTGTAGAGGAATAAGTGATTTGTACAGTGACAGACAAATGGACATGAAACACCTAATAAGGATTATCCAAATATCGATTTTATTGGAGACTCTTGTGTGTTAGGGACCTCTGTCTTCCATTATTGCTAAGAGTGTGTATGGAGAGAGAATAATGGAATCCTAGTTGCCAATGCTAACCCTAGGGTTGCCATATTAGATGCCAAAATTGATAGCAGAATATGGGTTATCGAGTACCCTACTTTTTCTCTTCAGGTTTCGTGTGTTTGGAAAATTTATCACTAGTAGTTGCAGTTTGAAGTCTTTAGTACCAGGTTTGAACTTTGGTGTTTACAAGGACATAAGAGTTTTAAGGGCTCGGGTTATAGTTCAGGTATAAGTCTTCTCCTTGACATCAGCTTTCTAAGAGATTCGATAGCCTCTATAGTGTTGGTAGAAAATTTAGAGGAGAAGTCTATTTTGGGGATCGAATTGAATAAGAAAATTGTGCTCTGTAAGGCGTAGTAGAAGTGTCAGTCTGTAGAAAAGTGGTTAATGGTGGCTTGTATGAACTGATAGTAACTTCCATCTAATTTCATTAGAACAAAAGTTCAATCTTGCTAGCAGCTAATGTTAATTAAATAGCTATAGTGGGTATCTATTGTACAATCCGTTCTAGTTACAGTAGGACTACATCGCTCCACGGTGCTGGTGCTACTATATTATCATAGCTAAAATAAAAATTAGTGGAAAGTTGTTGATAGTGTTGTAAGATGGACATAAACAATTTGAAGGAAGCTGGGACGAGTGTGAGGATTGTTCCAGGGCTCAATGGCATAAGCTTTCATGGTGCAGGCCAAGCGACATTAATGGGAGATGAGAGTAAGCGCAAAGCTACTGTGAGAGATGTCTCATTTTCTTCATTTCTTGAGGCAAGTAATCCTGGGCAAGCACTTGGTAGCCCGTTGGAGGGACAGGCGTCCATTGATGGTGGATGTGATACCAACAGGCCTGAGTTTGCAAATGGTCTAGAGAAGCAAAATTCCTACAGTAAGAGACTGCCGGTGCTTGAGAGGGTGACTAAGGACTCTGAGATCAGCATCTTTGAAGCAGAAAAATATTTCAGTGCTTCAGAGGAGAAGGAAATAGACGCAAATCATGGATCCGAAGCCCAAATGCAGGCAAGTAAGAAAAAGGTACTGTCCTCTAGTCCTGATTTATATGATAACCATCATCCAATTGCTTCCCCTGCATCCTCCATTGTTGCAGCCAATCGCAGTTTCAGGCCAGGGGGGACTACTCCCTCGGCGTCATCAGAGGCTAGCTGGAATAGCCAAGCTGGACTGCTTTCAATGGCAGCTGGCAATTCAGCTCGTAACTTGACAGTAAATAACGGGAAAAGAACGTCGGCAAAGTGGGCATTTGGATGCACTTGTCCTTGCTCGAATAAAAGATCTGTAGAGGTCGATGACACGCTGACAGAAAGCAGGCGGGCTCCATCAGTGTCGAATTCCATGACTTCAAATGCCTTAATGAACAGTTCTCTTAGCTCCATCCAGTACAGTTATCCAGGCCTCGGAAAAAGGGTTCTCAGCAGGTCTATTGAATTGCAGAGAGCAGGGGGCTTTGTCGACACTGCGTCAGATATCAGTGATATCAACAGCAACATCAATGGAGGAGCAGCAGGTATGAAAACATTTCTAAATTCTGTTGGTAATATTCAACATTCCAGTCTATCTAAAGACAGGGAGCCGCTTCAGGCGCTGCGGAGAAACGCTAACAGGCCAGAAGAATTCAGAAGCAATTCCTTGGAAAAAGAAAATGGGTTTTCCTTCTCAGTGCTGCCTGTGAAATCTGAAGAAAATCCAAGGCTATCATTGGAAGTATTTCACTCTCCCTTTACCTGTGCTCAAGATTTACATAGGCCTAACTCAGATTTACACAGACATTTGATACTCTCTTCTTCAGCCAAGCCCATCAAAAGTTTTATCTTGGATTCAAACTCTGAAACAACCAAGTTTGGAGGAAATAATGATGAGGATGTCGACCAAGACAAGGAGAGCGATTCAAGCGCGGATCTTTTTGAAATACAGAGCTTCACCACGCAAGCGACAGCATGCTATCCATTGAGGAGAAGAGATTCCATGGACGACAATTCCAGTATCCAATCCAGCTATCCCGAGGCGCTGGGCTATCGTAACCCATTTCATTTTGGAGACACTGTGACGCCCTCTGCCAGAAGTTCATGTTGTGAACCGAGCGATGCCTCGGTGGACTGGAGTATAACCAGCGCAGATACCATAGACAAGGGCAGTCTAGGGAATTTCTCTTTGGATTTTGAGGAGCTGAAGACTATGAAAAAACATGCTTCAATGCAAACCTCGACTCTTCCACGGCAAAGGAGGTCAAGTGGAGGCAGCTTTATGGGCTGTGCAAATACCAAGGCAGTGAGTGTGGCTTTACCCACTGAGTATTCACACAGAACCAGATTTAACGGCTGTCAAAACAGAGGGAGTTTCGCAGGTGAAAGCTTCCGATTTCCAAGAGAAAAGAGAATCACAGACACGAATGCTTCTTCTTTACCCAAATCTACACATTCCAATCTCATCATTTCAGGGAAGAGATCCATGTGTCGAACTAACCATTAGATAATTGCAGCCTAATAACAATCTTCGTAAAGTGATTTTCAGATTGCTTGAATTTTTTTCGCTTAGGAGGACTATTGCAGGCTTAATTTTAATTAAGCAACTGAGATCCATTGCTGTTTGTCCACTGCAATCCCTTCATTTAAAAGGGTTACATGTCCAACATTTCGGAGTTGAATTCTTTGTCAAAGAATAATGCCCATTTTATAGTTTGTTTAGTTAGTTCTGTAAGGTATAGTTAGCTATCAGTTTGCATGTAAATTGTATCTAATTATAGTTCAGTTTAGCACTGTTTGATTTTTTATATAATAAAAAAAGTTTTCATTCAGTTGGTGCTTTGCATATTGTTAAGATATTGAATCATTGTTTATATGTATTTATTTATAATGTAATTTTTTTCAATTTTTGAAACATTGTTTGGTAATTGTAAATCTCTTTTATAATATATCTTATTTTTTTAGTTTATAGAAGAATTCAAAAAGTATGTGTATTTATTTATAATGTATTTTCTTTCAATTCTTTAAACAATTTTTAATAATTGTAAATCTTTTTTATAGTGTATTTTCATTTTTTAATTTATAAAAGAATTTAAGAAGTTTAAATTCTTTAAGAAGAGGAAGTGCAAAGCACACACACATATATATACATCTCTCTCTCTCACACACACACTCACACACACTCTCTCTCTCTTGCTAATAGTTTATTATTTCATACAACAACATTTCAATTTTCTTGTTGTACATAACTTCTATGTTTTCTACTTGTTTCTAACAAATTGACATTAAAGATGAGTGTGAATATTTTTAGTTTAAATTATGGTTGACATGAATAGTAGCATTACTTAGTTTTAAATTTATTTCCAAAGGGAAAATTTACAATTTCTACAATAATAAGATGAAGACCATATTTTTCTCTCAAGATATGTAGACTTTAATAAAAAATAAGTTTCTTGAAACTACTGAATAGTTAGCATTTAATATATTTTCATAAGGAGAAAAAGACTTGTTGGTAAAGAGATAAAAGGAAATATAAGGTGTTTTCTTCCATTAGCAAGCTATGGATGGATCCATCTTCCCCATATACTTACACCAATAACTAGATTTAAACAAAAATGGAAAAGATTGGAAATAATATACCAAGGCACAAGTAATAATACAATAGTTAAGTTGTAAATACTTAGTAGTTATTTTTAAAAAAATATAAATGGAAGATTCAAAATCTATAAATGTATTCTTTACCTATGCAATGGGTATGGTAATTCATGTAAGGTGTCATAGTGAGACACTAGAGGATTAAAGGGATCCCACAAGAAAAGCTTAAATAGAACAATCATTGTTTCCATTGAATATACCTTCAAATCACAATACTTGTTCAATAATATTAGAGGAAGAAGAAGATCAAATTATGGTAGATGTAGAGGAAGATTTTTTTCCAAGAGAAAGAACAAGCACATTTTATGATGGAAAAATATCAACTACAAACAAAATTTTATATAGTACAAGTGGAATCGGTCAAAGGAAACAACTACCATCATTTTCATGGTTAGAGGTATGGCATGTCCCAAGTTGATCATATAATCATTTTAAGAAATCAAGACACTATATAAATAAGTGTAGGAAGAATCAATTTGACATTAGCGAACAAAATATAATTTACTTTTCCAAAGAAAATCAATTTGAAAATAAAAATAATAGTTCAATATTTATCACTTTTAATGTTGCTCAGTAAAGCATAAAAATATATGCTTTATGAATAGTGGATATAGTAATCATATGACTATATGTAAAAACATGTTTCCAAAATAATACAACTTTATAAAATCAAAATTAAATTACAAAATGATAATAAAGTGTTTTTTATGGGTAAGGGAGCATAAACATTAAAATAAAGCAAGGTAAAAGGAAATATGTTCTAAATGTGTATTATTTTTGTAGACTTCAAATACAACTAAATGAGTATTGGGAATATTTTATAGAATGGATATGGATTTTATTTTGAATACAAAGCATGTGTAATTATGGATATGAGTCCAAGTAATAAACACAATACAAAAGATGAAATGAAAAATAATAGGATATTTTGCTAAATATTTAATATCAATAGGTACCTACATATGCTCAATTTATTACCATAGGATGCTTAGAAGTAGTTAGTCACTCCGCTCCAATGCCTCATCTTCACCTTTTCAATGAGTTGTAGTAGTGATGTACCTTTAATTGCATTCAATTTTGACATAAATGTGAGTCTTAGATTTGGAATTTAAGGTTTGGACACTAAAATTTTAGTGGTTGAAATTTGTTACACAAGAGGATGATCCTAAGATAATGTATTTCACTTGTGGAAAGTAATGAAAATGAGTTTTTGAAGGTAAAATTATTCTAAACCTTTGAATGAATGTGGGTACCTTCAAATGGAGATCTCTTCTTTATTTTTTTAATTTTTAATGTTGAAAATATTTTATGCAAGGGACATTTGAATCAAGGTTACTAAATATTTCCAAAGGTACCTTATTTCAAAGGTCTTTACGATTCCACCATCTCTTTGCTCGCCTATTTTTTGAAGGGAATTTATATTTTGAAGCAAGTTCAAGACCATCAAATGGGGCCATCATGACATGATATTTTACAAGATCATAGCCCTCAAAGTAAGCTTATTGTAAAGAATAAATTATAATATATTTTATTTAATTATTATATTTATTTTTAATTTTCTAGTGAGTGTATGGTTTTACCAAACATAAAGCTCTTTGTTCAATGTATGAGAAAAAATAATAAAAATATATTTAAGAATATAGCACACTCTATATTGATGTCCATAGTTCAATATGAAAATAATTAATTTGGATATGTAAATAAAATTATTATGTTATGTAATAATAATATTTTGAATTATAATTAATCTAAATTATACAATTATAAATAAATAAAATATGTAATAAAAAATAAAAGGTCAAGTTTGAAGCTTGCAAAGAATATAAATAAAATGTCAAGTTTGTTCCAAAAATGTTGAAGGGTATATGTGTAATGTGTGGTGATGTATGTGCGAGTACATGTGAGATGAACTATGGTAAATGTAGTGAGTTGAAGGAAGCAGAGGTTGTTGACTAGGGTGTCGAAGATATGTGTCAGTTTGAAGAGTGTTATAGTGATGATTGATTAGTGGATTGTGTCAAATATGTCGTATTGAGTTTGTAGCCTCTTTCTGTAAGTATTGTAATTTTTAGGGAGTTGTAGCTTCCTTTGGTTGAAGCCATAAATATTGTGTTTTAAGGATTTGTAGCTTCCTTTGGGTTGTAGCCGATTAAACCTATTATAAATCTTGTTTTTATTTGTGTGGCTAGATTTGGATAGTAGCTCCAAGTAGCTTTCTCACTATGGTTTTTCCCTTTTTTGGTTTTCCATGTAAATTTGGTGTTATGGTTATGTTCTTGTGCTTTTGAATTGCATTTGAGACTTTATCTATTTGAGGTAGTGAGAAGTTTTGGTGATAAATTTGAATTGAATAAACTTGTGGGATATATTGGTTCACCCCCACTCTTAGTACATCATTTTATTCTAACAACTAGTATCAGAGTTGAGTTCCTTGGTGCAGCCTTTAACAATTGAAGGTAGATCTTGAAATTGAACACATGGATCAGAGATAGTCCTCTTCTAAAGTACTAATATTTGATGGAAGCATCTATAACTTCTAGAGTGTAAGAATGGAATCCTATCTCACCTCATATGGTATGATGTTTAGAGAGCTATAAAGGATGATTATTCTAAACCTAATCATCCTGTTCAAGATGATAATGCAAAGAAGGCCCATGAAAATAATACCAAAGAAAAGAATGCAATATTAAGTGGTTTAACAAATCCATAGTTTGTCAAGGTAGTGTAGTGAAAGAAAACCAATTGGAGATATGGGATAAACTCAAAAATATCTATGAAGTAAATGATAGTGTAAATCAAGAAAAAATACAATCTTGCACAATAATATTTGAGAATGTAAGGATGAATGAAGAGGAAAACATTGCTAGCTATTTTCTTTGGGTGGATGAAGTAGTCAATGGAATCAAAGGAATAGGTGAAGAAATAACTGACTCAATGGTTGTAAAGAAGCTTTTGAGAACTCTCCCTCACCAATTTAATTCAAATGTCTATGCTATTGAAGAAGAAAAAGATATAAAGAAACTTACCATGGAAGATCTATTTGGGTCCCTCATTTCCTATGAGAAGAGAAATGAAATGCAATGCACACACAAAAGAGAAGCTTCTTTCAAAGATATGGAGAAATAAGTAACATCTAGTTCACATAGTGAATCTAAGGAAGAAGAAGCAAACTTTGTGAGAAATTTGAAGGGATCAGGAAAGTATACAGTAAATTACCTTTCAAATATTTTAAATGTGGAAGAATTGGTCATTATGCATCTAAGTGTCCTTTTGGAGAAAATAAAAATATTAGCAAGGGTTTCAAAATGAATAACTTCAAGAGGAACCTTATTTCCAAATAATAAAACTCCTTGGAAGAAGCAAATCATTACTCATCAGATGATGAAAGTGGAGAATCCCTATTCATGGTCATGGTGATCTTTGATGATTCAAACAAGATTGTAGATGAAGAAGAAGGTGAAGCTGACTTTCAAGGTTAAGTTATATTTTCTCTTGAAGACCTGGAATGTGCAAGGAAGAACAAATAACAAAAGGCCCTAATTGAAGCCAAGACAAACGAATGTGAAAAATTTGACAAAGAAATCTCATTACTCAAAAGGGAATTGGAGAAAGAAAAGTTTGGATATTTGGATAACCCTGAAGAAGTAGATCTTGTTTCAATCAACCCTCAAGAAAGAACTTTCCAAGCAAGAAGTTCCTTCAAAAATAATTTTAATAATTTTTTTTTGTTAAATTGTTTCACCTACAATAAGTATGGTCTTAAAGATATGGGCTACAAAACTAAAATGAATAGAAGAAATTTTGTAAGTAGGAATTCTCTTGCTTTACTAGTGAATGTCAATGTGATATTCCAAATCTACAAAATGTTGGAAATATAGAAAAATATTGCAAAAGTGGATTAGAAAAAATTGAAAATTGGATAGTAGATGTTATAGAGCAAGTCAAGAAGAAGGATACTTCCAAGAGAGAGGAAGAAAACAATGAGGTTGAAAATTCAATGGTTGTGCAAACAACATTTCATGCTCAAAGGAAAATAAATATTTGGGTAATAGATAGTGGATGTTCAATCCACATTTAGGTGACAAAAGAAAATTAATCAATCTTGTTAAGTGGAATGGAAGATAACTCAATTTCAAAGATAATTCATAAACAAAGATTTATAGAAAGGGCACCATAAGTATTGATGGATAATATAGGACATAATATGTTCTCTATGTAGAAGGTCTCAAGCATAATCTTCTCAATATAAGTTAGATGCGTAGCAAAGGATACAATCTTATATTTCATGATCAATTGTGTGAAATCAAAATAGAAAATTATGGTAAATTGGTGGTAGGAAGAACTAGGATAAAAAAAAATTGTACAACCTAAAGGGTTTTATGGTAGAAGGTGTCTCATATGATAGACAAGTGAATGTTGGTTGTGGTACAAGAGGATGTGACACATAAACTTTGATAACCTTGTGAAGATCAATTCCATGTAAGTAGTAAGAGATATGCTTAATATTGTTAAGCCTACAAGCACCTTGTGTAAAGATTGTCAGATTTTGAAGTAGACAAGGATAAGATTCAAAACCAAGGAATATTCTTTGAAAAGGCCATTAGAATTGATTGATACTGATTTGTGCAGACCTATGAGTATAAAGAGTCTCCAAGGTGAAAGGTATTTTATGTTGCTCATTGACAATTTCTCTAGGATGAAATGGTTATATTCTTAAAAGAAAAATCAAAAGCTTTTAACTTAGGTTCAAGATTTTCAATTCAATGGTTGAAAGTAAAATGAATTATAGAATCAAGTTCTTAAGATTTGATATAGGTGGTGAATTCACATCAAATGAATTTGAGGAATTTTATGAAGAAAATGGAATAAAGAGGCATCTATATATTGTTAGAACTCCTCAACAAGATGGAGTAATGGAAAAGAAGAACATAAATTTTTAGGAGATGGCTAGGACAATGTTGAGTGAATCCAAGTTTCCTAAAGTATATTGGAAAGAATCAATCCATACCGATGTTTATATTCTTAACAAAGGATAACTAAGAGTGAAAATCACCAAGAATCCTTATGAGCTATGATATGGAAGAGCAATAATTGTCAAGTAGTTCAAAAAAATTACAAGTAGATCCTACATCAAAAGAGATGAAGAAGGTTTGGGAAAAATTGAATTAAGATATGATGAAGACTAAATATTTCTTGGGTAATCAACTAGGAGCAAAGCTTACAAGTAATATAATGAAAGATTAAAAAGATAGTTGAGATTGCAAATATTAGGGTTGACGAAGAGTCACATCAAATCACACATGAGCATGAAGACTATTGGTCAAATGAACCTGCTTGGTCAAAAGAAGAAGAAGAAGAAGAAGAAGAAGAAATTGAAGAGCAGGAAGAAACACAAGAGAAGATCACCAAGAATCCTATCAATTATGTTTAAAAGAATCACTTAGAAGATCAAATAATTGGAAATAAGAATGTGGGAGTGCAAAATAGAAGAATATTTAAAATAATGAATGAACAAGTAATTTTTATTTACTATCAAGAATAGAACCTAAGAATTTTGTTGATTCTAGCAAGTATGAAGGATGGATATAAGTAATGGAAGAATGATTAATCTAGATAGAGAAAATAATGCTTCGAAATTGGTGCCAAGGCATGCAAATAAAAATGTGATAGGAAAAAAAAAAGATGTTAAAAAAATTTGAATGAAGTGGAGAGTTGGTGAGAAACAGAGAAAAGCTGGTGTGCAAAGGCTATTCACAAGTGGAAGGAAGTTACTTTGAGAAGATATTTTCTCTAGTGGTGAGAATGGAAGAAAAAAGAATGTTTCTTGCATTTTAAATTTACAAGGACTTCAAGGTATATCAAATGGATCTCAAATCTACTTTCTTGAATGGTGACAGAATTTTACATAAAGTAGCCTGATAGATTTTAGTTACCCAAACATAGCATGTAGACTAAAGAAGGCTTTATATGGTCTTAAACAAGCCCCCAGGGTTTGGTATGCAAGGTTGCACAAGTACTTACTCCAATAGGGCTTCAAGAAAGCTACCATAGTGTAGAGAAGGGGGATTTTCTACTCATGAGTCTCTTTATTCTCAAGAGATTCCCAAAGGGTGAACTACCCTAAACTACCTCAGGGAACTAAGCGAGAGTTTCAGAATCAGTTTGGATAGGTCACAAAGGTTTTCTAGAAAAAACTAGCAAGTTTTCATCCAAACGATGTTAGAACAACAAATGGATGATAGTGCAACACACTGGAGTTCCAAAGGAATGCTTGCATCTCGTATGGACCAAACACTAAGTTCATCATAGAAAATAGCAAAGTTTCTCCTTCTATCCTGACTACTAGAAACTCTTGAAATATGGGGAAAATGACAAAAAGCAACAAAACTAAAATGAAGTAAAGTACACATGATAAAGTTAAATACGATGAGAAATAGAAGAAGCTCACAAAAACCCAAGTAATGGAGCCTCCCACAAATGAATGTCTTCAATACATGCATGCATAAGATTTGGAGAAAATGTTGGGGCTGTATAGGGGTTTTGCTTAGTCAAACCCTGGTTTTGGTGTTCCCACCTCCATGAATAGCCAAATAGATAGATAGAGATAATAAGAATGAAATGAATGAAAAAGTGATAAAAGTAATCCCCACTCAAGGAGGAGAACTTGTATCATAGGGACGTGATAAATCCCAAGATTCTTGCAAGCACAAGGTAAGCGAGATATCAATTGCAAGGCTTAAGGAAGTCAAAGAGAGCAAGGATGAAAGAGAGGGCTATGAGAGCCAAGAGAGGTACAAAGAGTGCTATAAGAGCTTAAGAGTGCTTGAAGTTGTTGTAACAAGTAAGAGAGTAAAGAGGGAAAGGAGAGAATCTAAGAAGCTAGATAGAAGCTAGAAGCATAAATTAATTGGAAAGATAGGATTTAAAGAGAGAAGAGGAGCAAAAAGAATCTTCCCAAGCCATTACAAGGTGACCCGGGCCAGTACCATAGACAAAATTAGTTAGCAAGTGGAAAACATGCTTGAAAATGACCATTTCAACATTGAAATGTCATGGGACGCTAGCACGACATGCAGATGTTCATGCAATGCGCTAGTGTCTAGAAACATCATGCTACAAAATGACAAGAATGGGAAAATCACAAGGTTTGAAACAAAGCTAATGCATGAAGGTAGCCACTAAAAAGGGGTCCTAATCATCCTAAGAGGGGAAAAAGGGTAGTGCAAGGGCTAGAATGAACCTACACAAGTGCTGAGGGAGTGGAAACTAAAGTGGATACAATAATGTAAGTGAAATTACAAGGGGTGCAATTTTACGAACATTACATTTTTCCCCCATTTTAGTTGGCATATGAATCTATATTAATATGAAAACTAAAGGAAATCTACTAAACATAAATAACATCATAATGCCAAAAGGATATTGTACAGAAAGTAGATAACTCTTGAAACCAATGAAGCATGCCGTTAGGCTGAAGACCTACAAAAAAAATGCATTAGACAAGAAATACCTGCATAAGACAACAATATTAGAACATAAAAAGCTAGTACATCGCGTGGTTAGAACATATAAAAACACAAACACACAAGAAAACAAAAAACTAAAGGATTTGAGTCAGCAAAGTGAAAGAGACCTCGATGTAAATGGTTGTCTCAATACTATGCATATCCCCAAATTAAGAAATTACACATAGAAGAATTCATAAATGGAGAGAAGAATGTAAGGATTGATCACTTCAAGAGAAGAGTGCACCCAAAAGTCAAGGAAGCAAGCAATATTAAAGAGAGAAAGAGCATATACTCAGGATGAAGAAGATGCATATCTTCAATCTGGTATACATAATTGAGAAGAGAGAATTTTAGAGAGATATGGAGAAGTTAGAAAGGAATGGAATTTCTAAGAGAGATGGCTCCACAAGTCCTTGGACCCAAGGAGAGTTGAAAAAATTCACCGCAGATCCACATACCTACGAAAGGTGAACAAAACGATTTATAGGTACTCTCTCCTACAGAGTTGAAAAAACTGCATTAGAGGCCTGCAGACCAACAGTGAACAGATTCTGTAGGATGAAAGCACTTTACAAGTCCTCAGACTTACAAAGAAGTCACCCCAAGTACTCTCTTCTAAGGGAAGCCCAATGTAGGGGACTCCGCAATGTTGGATTGGTCCTCACAAGTGCTCGGTCCTGCAAGGAAAGCTTGATGCAAAGAAGCTCTATAAGTTCTTGATCTACAGAGCAAGATTGATTAGAGAATCTTGTGGCTACTACAAGCTACATTGCAAGATAGTCATAGAAAAGATAGGTCTAATTGGGATACCCCCAAGCTAGATGCCAAGATATAAAACAAGTCTAGTCAGGCTTGCCCCAAGCTAGACACCAATGAATTCATTAGAGAGAAAAGCTTTCAAATGGGGGTCCCTCAGGAACCCTTCAAAAGAAAAGGGGTACACTTAAGGGATGCTTCATTTGAAAAAAATAGAGAAGAGAGGGGGTCCTTAAGGAGGAGGCACATCTCCAAAACAAGTTATCACTGTCCCCACCATATAGGGGAGAAGAACCATGCAAGATACTTAGAACATATAGGATAGAGGTAGACCTTGGTATCACTTGTCATTTGAAGAAGAGGTAGGTGCATCAACAAATAAATGAGTGATGGAACCTAAATCAAGAAGATGTTGTATTTTATCCTTCAAGGCCTTACATTCACTAGTGGAATGACCAAGCACTCAATGGTATGCACAAAAAGAATGTTTTTCTTTAGCTTTCTTATGAAATTTCTTATGTGTAAGAGAAGGAAGAGTAATCAAGTGGGATTTCAGAAGCCTCAAAAAAATATGCTCTTGCTTAGATAAAGAAGGAGGAGTAGGAAGCAAATATTTCTCTTGTGAAGAAGAGTTTGACTGCTCACAAGGAGAAGGCACAAAGACAGTAGATAATGGTAGATGAATCAATTCGAGAGAATGAGGTTGGGTGGAAATAATGTTTCCATTCAACCATAGTTTCCATTTAGATTGTTCATTCGAGAAACCAAGCCCCAAATTACGCTTATGAGGTACACATTGTATAGGGACCTGAATTCCTTGTTCGTTGCACCAACAACCTTTATTCTCATAGCCATATTTAGAGACAAGCTTGAATCTAGGTCCATAACATGTTTGAAAATCTTGAGAAGGATGAGGATCTTAATAAAGAGCATTGTTCCAACAATGGGGATCATACTCTTCTATGGTATCATCATCATCCTTCTTGATGGGACTACCAACATTAAAATCTTGAATAGAAGTGTGATCATCTTCCTCAGAAGGAGGATCAACACTAAGAACATTACAATTTTTGTTTACATTATCCTATGATATAGAAGAATAATCATCTTTGATAGCAGGTGTGGATGATGTTATTGGAAATTTTTAGTGGATTGGGTCGATTTTATATTTTCCAATGAAGGATTTTGTAAAGTCTAGAGAACCCAATTACTTCTGGGCTCTGCAAGTTGGGTTTGGTCACGTGCGAGGGTTTGTTGGTGGGACTTTCCATAGCCTATGGAGGAGGATCGACCCTCCTCCATGATCTCTCATTATTTCTCTAGTGTACAAATGATTTCTTTTGTGTCGGTTAATATTTCTTGGCTCTCTTCTGTTTGAGTGGGTGTGACCACGGCCCCATGCCAGTTGTGGTGTCTCAGCCCATCTACATGTATGTTGTCTGAAGGGTGATCTCTTACTGATGGTAGGGGATATGGATCCTCCTAGTGGATCCCCTAATATTTTGACCAAATCTAGTGGCAATATTGAAGTGCCTAAATTGTTCCAGGACGTTATCACTAGAGAGAGAAACCATATGTCACAGGGTGCTAAGTTTGACATTGGTGAAGTTGTCGATGTCTAGGGCAATGGAGAGTGAGGAAAAGGTAAGTATACCTCAGCTTCTCCATTAAAAGTTGTTCTTGTTCCTAACAAAACCCTAGATGAGGCTATTGAACATGAAGATTATATACTAGTTAAAAAGAAAATCCTTTTTGATGTTATCGACCTTGGTAGGGTTCTGACAAGAAAATATATGGAAGAATGGTTTAATAATGTGTGGGAAAATAAACTAGGGTTACAATTTTATTATTGTCATATGATTCAAAAAGGGTTGTATGTTATATTTTTTAATAACCAAAAATCCCAAATGGAAGTGGTTGCAAAACAATTTTGGAATGTGGGTAATATGGTCTTCTGTGCCCTAGCATGGAACTCAAAGGCTATGGAGGAGGAGGTTTTGGCCCTCTCTAGCCCTCAGTGGATAATTATCAAGCAGTTTATGCCCTGCCTCTGGAAATTCATCTTGCTCTTGCTTGAACCCTATGGAACTATTTTGAAGGTTGATGATACCAAATCCCTACTCCTGCACTCTAATGCTCTGGTTTTGGTTTCATTACTCCCAGGTACATATTTGTCAGAGGTGTTGGAAATTAAGTTGAAATCTACAAATGTAATTTGTGAAACTGAAATATTAGGCTGGTTGAACACCTGCTATCTTTGTAGACATGAAGGTCATATCCGAAGGAATTTTCCTCTAATAAGAAGTAGAACTAGTGGAAAGACCACCTTGGGTGGAAGCGGTAAAAATAATTTGTAGCCCTTTGGTCTTGATGGGTGGATGGATAAAAATGCAAATGTTGGGGTTGGTACTGAGGAAAGCAGCCCTACCTTGCATAAACTTGATGAAAAATATACTCTCGCTAACTCCAAATCCAACACTAATAAAAGAAATAATTCTCTATGAATGGAGAATGCAGAGGTAAATTAAAGTAATAAAAAAAATTTGAGAGTGGAAGATAGTTTCTCTTCTCTCTTAAATAAAATTGACAGTAGCATAATAAAAGGAAATGATGAGAATTATAAGGGTAGATTAGAAGACATTGATACATAACCCACAACTAGTCTAGATCATTTGAAAAACACTCCCAAACTAAATGCTCAATAGTTGGAACTTTTGAAGCTTAGGAAATCTAAAGAAAAACAAGACACTAACTCTAATCTGGATAAGGAAACTTACACTTTCAATTCTAAATATGTTAAAGAAATCCAACTGGTGGAACCCCAAATAGAGTCTAGCTCTCTCGAAGTAAGAGATGTGGTGCCTCCCTAGGCCTTGGAAGATGGAAATGAAACACTTGAAAATGGGGGCTTCCCTCCTAATTAGTTCCTCAATTAGAATGAATTGTCCATTGTTTGCTTAGACTCTAGTTCAGGAGTTATCTGGCCAAATGGTGATGTGAGCAAATTGGAAAAGTCCATCTCTTTCAATATTGTTTCCTTTGTATTAATAGGAAATGAGAAGGTTCATGAAATTTTGGTCCCTAATCTGGGGTGGATCCTATTAATCCCTTGAGTGGACTGCTTAGTTTTGACAGGTTTGCTTCACAATCCAGAATGGACTCTTCAAATGAGCTTGGTTTTCTCTCTACTAAGGATACCTCTAAAGGAGAAGATAACCCCATGGAAGTTATAGTTAAAAAAAACTGGAGATATAGAAATAAAAATGGTTTGGAGGCTAGTAGGCCCCTCCAAGATAAAGACTCAAACTAGCATTATAAGGATAAGAGAAAGAAGTTGAGTGGAATTTTGCCTCCAACTGCCAAGAGGATGGAATCTGAAAATAGAATTCCTAAATGTTTTGATAACTTCAAGACTGATAAAGAACCTTCACCTAGTGATTAGACCTAGTGGAACTAAATTGCATTTCTTGGAATGTTAGGGGGCTTGAGCCCCCTGACATAAAGCATATTGTAAGAAGATTCTTGATGCAGAAAAAGATATTGACTTTGTCTTGTTACAAGAGGTTATGGCCACTGGATTTACTTTGGATACCAATCTAAGGTTAATATGGAAAGAAGCTTCCCAGTTTGTGACCAAGCATGAGAGAGGGAAAGGGGGTGCAGTGATTTTTTTGGCTAATAAGTGGGCTTAGTTAGTTGATAGCTTTGAGATTTCCCCATGTAACCAAGTTGTATGGTTAACAATCAAGAAAAAGACATTTTCTTTGGAGTCTATGCAATTTATGCCCCCAATGACTATAATGATACGATCTGCCTCTAGAACTAGATGAGCACTTTGCAGGACATCCCGTGGGTAATTGGTGGAAACTTCAACTTTGTTGAAAGAGAGGAGGATAACTGGGGGGAATCTGGATTTGATTGGAAAGGAAATGAAAGGTTTTACTGGAAAAGAATGAAATCCAAGTTGATGTTAGAAGATCCCATTGAAGGGAAAAAGAAAGATTCTTGGGCCATCTGGTATACCAAGTGTAACTCCCAGTAGGGTGGCCAAAGAATCTATTGTAGGATTGATAGATTCTACATCAATAGGTCCTTCTTCTCAGCCTCCTTGGTGAGTGTTGGTTGTAAGGTTGAAGTTTCCCCTTACTCCCTCTCGGATCACCATCCTATAAGAGAATTTTTTTTCCTCAAACAGGGTGCACCCAAGTAGACAAGAGGTGATGTTGGATTTTTTCTCAATACATTCCTTCTTAGGGACAATGATTGCAAAAGTGCCATTTCGTGTTTAAGATAGATCAATAAATGGATGCATCGAAATCTCTCACATATTGACAGGTGGAATATAAACATAGAAGGATGGAAAAGCTTGTTTCAAACCATTAGTAAAATAAGAGATAAAGAATTTTGAAGAAAAGAGACCCTCCTCCAAGACAAACTTTTGTAGGAAAAATCTTATCTACAATTGAATTCTAGAGATGATGAACTCACAAACAGGGTGATTATGGCTAAAAGATCTCTTAGGAAACTTTAGAACAATAAGATACAAGGACTAAGGGTTAGAGAAAAGATGAACTAGCTTGAGAATAGAGATAAGGGTACCAAGTTCTTCTTTAGATATATAAAATAAAAGTAGGCCAGAGAATAGATTGATCTGATCACTATAAATGATTCCACTGTAAGCAATCTTGAGGATATAAGGAATCAAGTTTTCCATTTCTATAAGAATCTCTTCTTCTCTAATGGAGAGATGGAATAAAACCTTAAGGAAAGACAGTGTATTGAAGGAATTATACCTAAAAAGGTTAATGATGACATTGCAGGAGAACTTGGGAAGGATATTACCTTGCAGGAGATTAGGAAGGCTATCCTTTCACTTAAAAATGACAAATCCCCAAGAGCAAATGGCCTCCCATTAAAGTTTTATAAGACCTTTCAAGATTGAGTGTGTGAGGATCTTCTCCTTGTCTACAAGGAAGAATTTGAGAATGGTTCCCTTGGCAGAAAAATTAACAAAGGTATGATCAAATTAATATCTAAATAGGGAGATAGAACCCTGGTTAAAAATTGGAGGCACATAACTCTACTCAATGTTTCATACAAGATCTTAGCTAAGATTCTAGTGGATAGGGTGGCTCCTATTCTCCCCTCTATCATTAATTCCACTCAAACTGGCTTTATAAAAGGGAGATACATCCTTGAGAATTTGATCACTTGTTGGGAGGCTTTGAACTAGGCAAAAATAACATGTTAGAATGTTGCAATGTTGTTATTAGACTTTTAAAAATCCCATGATAGAATTGAATGTGGTTTTTTTCTCCTCATTTTGAGGGCCTTTGGATTTCCTAATTCATTGTTTCATATGGTCAAGACTCTCTTTTAGGATGCTATTTCTTAAGTTGAGGTTAATGGAAGTCCATGTTAGGAAATTTCCCTTGAAAGGTCTATAAGGAAAGGGTGTCCACTTTCCCCAGCTCTGTTTGTAATTGCTTTAGATGCCATGCACTATGTTTTAAGGGAAAATTCATCAATTCCAAGAATCAGAAGTATTAGGTTGCTAGATGATAATGAACTCCTCAATCTCTAGTTTGCAGATGATACTTCAATCTTATTAACCATAGAAGAAGCAAAATTGTCAAACTTATTGGGTAAATTGGATGTCTTTTGCCTTGCCTTAGGGGCTAAAATTTCCCCCTCTAATTCTTGCCTCTTGGGTTGGATTGAGAAGCCCCCAGATTGGATTAGTAGATATGGGCTCCAATGGGATGGCCCACACAAACTATTAAGATATATTGGCATTCCCTTTTCTATGGATCCCAACATCAACAAAATGTGGCATTGGATTAGAGATAAGATTGAGAGGAAGCTCTCCAAGTGGAATAGACATTTTTTATCTTGGGCTGGGCAAATTCAAACTTTATAGAATATTTTGTCTTCTTACAGTATATACTTTTCTTCGGTGTGGTTCTTTAATTCTTATCAGATTAATGAAATTCAAAAGAGGATAAGGGCATTCCTTTGGTCTGATGGTAAAGTAAAAGAAAGAAACACTCGGTGAAATGGGAAATGGGAGTGGTGCACAATTGAAAAAGCCAAGGATTGCTTGGTCCTAAAAGATCTTAGACTACAGGGTATTGCTCTGGCTATAAAGTGGGTACTTGGGGCCTTGGAAGGTGGTGAACCTTGGAAAGTGTTGATTAGGAAAAACATTCTTAATGTTGTTCCTAAGAATGCTAAATACTGGAAGTCTTTGTCTTTCAATGATACCCTTAGTAGTGAGGAAGTCATTTTACCTGCTGGTTCTAATGTCCTTAGAACTATTTGGAAAGCCTAGGAGGTGATGAAGACCTACCTCACCAACTGCCACTTTACCTTAGGGGACAATGGGACCATCCAAGTTAATAGATCTATCTAGTGGAACTTGAAACATAATTGAAAACCCTTAGCTCTTATTCAAGGGTTTTTTGCAAAGATTTGGGCTTACAAAGGAATTTGATGTTTCAAGGACATTCTAAAAGATGGTAAACTCAAGGAATGGAATGACTTGAGTTTTTATTATAACATCCCTCTCACCAACTGGAGAACTTATTTAGTTCTCAGAGAAGCGTGCAATAGTTTGAAATTCCCTGTAAAATATAAAGATGATAGTTCCCAATACAAGGACTTCCAATGGAAAAATGGTACTAACATAATGAACTCAAAGGTTAAAGAAATGTATTCTATGCTCATAGACCATATTGACCTGATAGAGCACTTAAACCAAATCTAGAAACTTAATTGGAACAAAATTCAATGGCAATCAGTTTTTCATACTAATTGGTCCAAACAACTAGAAGCTAAATTAGCATGCTTTAGATGGTTGCTTATTTTACAAAAACTACCATTCAAAACCAAGTTTGATGATATTGATATCTACATATTCTGCAAAGCTCTAGAGACTATTAATCATATATTTTTTTACTGTATTTTTGCTAAAGAGATATGGGGAATATTCTGTGATAAGCAAGATATCTGGGGGATTAATAAACAACCACTTCCTGAGAAGATTATTTTTCATCAAAAAATAAAAATGGGGAAGATTGATGGTTTATTTTGGTTGTCCTTTTCTTCTATTATTATGTGGTCCATCTAGAAAGCAAGAAATGAGGATAGGTTTCAAGGGATAAGGAGGATTCTTACTAAGTCTTATGGAAGACTCATGTTTCAAAATGTTGCTATGCAGGTCTACATCACTATGGAGATTTCAAAAGAAAATTTTTGGCACTATCTTGAGAACAAACAGGTTAATATTGATATTATGGAGGAAAGATATGGGCATATGTGGCTAGAGGGTCACCTAGGGGTAGATGTTTTTTTGAAGGCTCTCCATGCATTCAGACAGGACATTGTTGGTTCTCAAAATAAGAAGGATGATAAAAGGTATCAGGTTGTGCAACCATCTACTAAGGAGGTGGATGCAACTAAATCTCTATTGGCATTGAGCAGTGGCAATGAAGCTCTAAGGAACCACTAGTAGACAACTTTTGGAAATTTGCATATCCTTTTTGTTTTGCAAATGATATATATATGCATTATAGTGATATCATATGTATATTTTGATTTTATACTCTAATGTACCTTTTGACTCTTTGATATAGGTTCATGATATATTTTTTGGCCTCTCACTATTGAGAGCTCTTGTATACTCTATTTTGGATTAGTCTAGGAGGGGCTGCAATACTATAACTCTCTATTTTGGACACTTTTTAATGGGGGGATACCTGATATGTTATTATATAGGGGGGCTCGATGGTGGTGAAAATTGACTGATCAGTTATACCTTTTGATATCTATCTTTTGTTCATACTATACTGAATATAAAAAAAAGTCTAGAGAACCCCAATCATCACCAAGACACACATTCTCTTGAGAAGAGATAAAAGGAGCATACTTAAGATTTCTTTCTTTAGAAGGATCTTCTTCAGGGACATCTATCTCAAGACTATCATTTGTACTAGGTACTATTGGAGTAAACATCATCATATTGGAAGACAATAAAGGAATAAGAGTAGGAATAACTAAAATATAACCAACAACTTCCATCTCACATAAGTGCATATCCTTAGGGTCAACCTTGACTGTGAGTACTCGATTATTGCAAATGAACATAATAGATTTATGCAAGGTAGACGGGACTACACCCATAGCATGAATCCATGATCTACCAAGAAGAAGGTTATATGGTAACTTTTCTAACATAACATATACAAGGGTGGGTATGGTAATGGGTCCCAACTTCAAAGGAAAGACTATCCTTCCCAGGGCTTATCAACCAACATTATTGAACCCACGAATGACAATAGAAGAAGCATTAAGAGAAGATGAATCAATATTAATCTTAGGAAATAGATCAATGCTACATATGTTGAGTATTGAATTGACATCAATGAGAGTATGTCTAATGCAAATGTCATTAATGTTAACTATGATCATTAGAGGTGTTGGATGTTGTGGTTGTCATTGATGTCAACACTATTAGCATTAATTCATTAGAAGTTGTATATGTCAAGGATATTGAGAAAATTGTAATGGAATGAGTTGCAGGTTGTCAGTGGTGAAGTGAAGTTCAGTATGTCAGTAATTTTTGTACATTGATGATCAAAGGTTTTGGATTAAATCATTTGTTGCTGAGTGTATCTAGTTTATTGATTTTTAGAGATCCATATGAAGATTTGATCTAGTTATGAAGATTTATATTCTGGCAGTTTTTTTGTTGCTTCAGTTGGTGTTAGTGATTGAAGATGATGTGATTTCAGTTCGTTCAGCTGTTGTGGATGCTTCTCTAGTGATTCATGATGTTTTTGTATGTTTCTAGATTGTGCTCTATCTTTTTTTCTCATCTACATTGATTGTTGTGCTTGTGGTTGGTAATTTTATCTTGCATGTCCATGTTTTTCATGTTCTTGGATGAAATGGTGTTTGTAGTGTGTTGTGGATCTTTGAGGAGTAATTAATTGAAGTTTTTTCATGTTGGAGATGTTGATTTGGGTCTTCACTAAGTTGTGCTTGACCTTGGTTGATTCACAAATGTAATAATCTTTAATGTTTTGGGCTGATAGTTTATATTCATTTTATTATTTTGTTGAAGCCGACATGTAGGGATGAAATTTCTTGTTGCAAATATATATATAAGTGATTTTTTATTTGAATTGAAGTATGCTAGTAGATGTCGAGTGTGTGTATGTGTGAATAAAGTCCTAATCATTCAAAGGTAGAGCAAAATGTGAAGAAGAGTAAAGAAATGTTCATGTGCTTAACTAGAACTGTGATCAGGCATTAGCAGATGTTATTTTGTCAGTTCAAATCCTTGTGGATGTAATCCAAATCTTTCTATAAGACAATTTGTCTTCCTTTGGGTGGTTAGCCTTGTTGTAATTGAGTAGGGATCTCTAGGCAGTGTCCCTAAATGCATGTGCATTCCCCATATTTTATTCTTTATACTTTTAACAGGGTATAATCTTGTGGACTGACCTCCACTATGGTTTTTCCCCTAACAAGGTTTCCAAGTAAAAAATATTGGTGTTATGTGTGTTTTTGATGTGTTGTTGATCTATGCTTTCATGATTATTAATTAGATCTAAGAATAAGGTTAATAAATTGAATAATTTTTAAATTTTTGGGACAACTGATTCACCCCCCCTCTAAGTTGTCTGCCCTTGTGTTGCTAACAATTGGTATTAGATCCGGTTCCTTGGAAGAATTTTAACAACTTGAGGTGATCTAAGATGATAACTTACAAGAAGGATAGTCTGAGATTTGATGGAAGAAATTATCCTTTGTGGAAGACTCGAATGTAGTGTCATTTGAGATGCATTGGTGAACCCTTTTGGAACATTATATGTAATAGGCATGTTATTCCTCAAAATGGTCCTACTACTTCTAGATTAGAGATGTTGAGTATAATATCAGGGCTAAGGAAGCATTGTTGAGTGCCTTGACTGATTATGAGATGAAAAATGTTATGGATCTAAACACTACTTATGAAATTTGGAAAAAATTGGAAACCTTGTATGAAGGTGATGCTAATGTGAAGATTGCTAAGTTGCAGAGTCAGAAAGGGAAATATGAAAAGTTGAGAATGGGTGATAATGAGAAAATTACTATTTTCATACAAAGAGTGAATGAACTTGTGTGTGGTATCAAATGTGCTAGTTGATAGATAGAAAAATCAAAGATTGTTGCTAAAGTACTTAGATCCTTGCCTGATTCATACAGAGGCAAAGCTAGTGCTATTGAAGAGCTCTAGACTGTAACAAATGTAACCAGAGATATGTTGGTTGGTAAGCTTACTACTTTTGAGTTGAGTGATTTTGGTGATTCCCTTCCTAGGGTTGAATATGCATTTAAGGCTACTACTTTCGGAAGAGATAGACAGATATATGATCTGGGTGAGAGTTCATCTAGAAAGACAATCAAGTATGAGGATGAAATCAGATAGATTGAAGAAAAAGAAAGAGAGCTAGAAGGGATGGAAGCACTTATTGTCAAAAGAGTACCAAGAAGAAAATGTAAGTATGAAGGAAAATTTCTTCTTAAATTTTTTTCTTGCAATAAGATAGGTCATTTTGCATCAAGGTGTCTAGAAAGAGCTCCTAAACCAGACATAACAAGCATAGATTTCAAAAGAAGTGTTACTATGTTGTTGATGAAGGTGTGATAGATGATGAATCTGATAAAGGAAATAGAAGTGATGATGAATGGGTATTTATTTCTATCATGGAAAATAATCTTGTATCTACTAAATCTGCTAGTTGTACAAATGTGGAGAAAGCCCTAGTTGCTTGAGTTGAAGAGAAAGATGAATGGGTGATTGACAATGGATGTTCACATCATATGATAGGAGATAAAAGTAATTTTGTAAGCTTGGAAAAGTATGATGTTGGTGCTGTGAGATTTGGTGATAATATAGTTGGTGTGATCCATGGTAGATGATTCATTTCTCTTGATGGTAAGCATAATATTGATGATTTCATGTATGTGGGAGGCTTGAAGCATAATATTTTAAGTTTTGGTTAGATGGTTCATAAGGGATACAATCTTTAGTTCAAGAATGGAAAGTGCAGAATATTGAGTTCTAGAAATATAATTGCATTAGGTACAAAAAATAGAAGGTAATATCTTTCACTTGAGTGCTGCTAGTAAAAGTTGTTTGATTGCTCAAGTTGATGAAATTTGGTTATGGCATAGGAGAATGTGTCATGTTAACTTTAATAATTGCAGACACTAAAAATATACTGATTGACATCGTGCATTCGATCCTGACTTACTAATATTGTTTCTTCCTGAATCATTCCTTGATTTAACCATTTAATCAAATTCACTTATCTGATTAAATTCATCAATATCCTCTCTTGGTTAAATAAATCACTTTATCTGAATCAATTCATTTCTCTTGTTAATTAAATCAATCCATCTAATCTAATTATCCCTATTTAATTAAATAATCAATTTATTTGATTAAATCTCCAAAGTCTGCCCATTAAATTAAATAAATTAAAACCTTATTTGATTTAATCTGACACCATCCCTTTTAATTAAATAAATCAAAATCTTTATTTAATTAACCTCTTATCATATTCCTCTCTTATCTGATTTAAATAAATCCATAAATCTAAGTCAAATAAGTCACATCATCTAATCTCCTATTAAATAAATTAACCCTTGATTAATTTAATCTAATCTCATGTCACATCCTCTAGATAATGCAAGTTGCACATGAAAATAGATTTAATTTATTTATTAAATCTCTATTTTCCTCACAAGGCATCTTTGTAGAATATTCTCTCAATTTGAATTCAAAAATTTCAAGTCAACATGTACATCCAACAAGGCATTTAAAACCTCTTACATGTCCTTTGCCTTGAGCCAACTGGAATTTATTGCATTTTCCCTTCCCTCTTACATGTCATTTCAACAAATCTGAATTTCAAATATTGGCATTTATTGGCACAAACCCCAAATCTTGGACAACCATCATCCATTCATAACTTGACAAGTGGCACCATATCATTGGATGAATGTTAGTCCCACATTGCTCAAATTTGGGCATTCATCCATCTTGAAATCCTATAAATGAAGAGGTCCTCTCCCCATTTTATCATCCACAATCTAACCAAAGTTACCATGCTAAAATACTGAGCCATTTCCATCCATCATTCGAATTCTTAGCTAGGATTTTTGCAGATTTGGCTTGGAGTTCTCATCTTCTCATCAAATTGGATCAACATCATCTTCAAAATTTGAATCTTGCATCATAGGAATTGGGAAAGGGCCAATTTTCACATCAAATTGGCACCAATTCCCCCATGGGATCAAGTGTTTGCTATTTAAATTAGGATTTAATTTAGTTTTTATCATTTCATTGTGTTCTTGCTTATTTTCTTTCCTATTTTAAGTTTGCAAATGGATTTCTAGGGGAATCCTTGTTTTAGCTTGAAAATCCTCGTCTAACTCATTTATTCATGTTGTTTTGCAGGTACTAGGAAAAGGGTTTGCACATTTGGCGCTAGAAGGAGGGCATGAAGTCATAAATTCTAACATTTTCACGAAAATTCTGTGCTTTTCTGCACACACAGGAAATTCCAACGTGGGCTCATCAGCGTCGCTATTTTCGCACCGTGGGCTCATCAGTGTCGCTGTTTTAGCACCGCGGGCTCGTCAGTGTCACTATTTTAGCACTGCGAGCTTGTCA
Source organism: Sequoia sempervirens (assembly GCA_007258455.2). Classification (NCBI taxonomy): domain Eukaryota; kingdom Viridiplantae; phylum Streptophyta; class Pinopsida; order Cupressales; family Cupressaceae; genus Sequoia; species Sequoia sempervirens. The sequence goes on from VDFB02047230.1 coordinate 577,328,177, forward strand.
GCGTTGCTATTTTAGCACCGTTGGACTCATCCCGCCAAAAATTTCAAATTTTAAACTGCACCGCTAGACTCGTTGATCTGCACAAGTTTTCAAAAAATTTAAAACTATGACACTTTCAAGAACTGCGATGCTAGGCAAAAAGAGCGACACAATCATGCTCTCTGTCTCGACACAGAGCGCCGCTGATTGGTAAGCGGCGCTGTAAGAGCACCGCTGGGAAAAAAATAGCGATGCCTTCATGAGTTGCGACACTAGAAGATAGAAAAAGGGATAACTTAATTTTTTAGCACGTGCTTTTGGTTCATGATTTATTTATCTACTGTTTTCTATTTTTTAACTTCTATGTTTTTTCCAGAATCTGATTGTTTTTCCACTTTGTAGGTTGGAAGCCAAACATAAAGGAAGGAGAAGCATGGAGATGATATTGGTTCTAATCAGAGTATTTTTTAACACTTAAGTGTTTGTTTAACACTTCTTCAAGAATTTGTCATCTTTTTCTTTCTTTAGAACACTAGCTTTCATTTGGGTTTAAAAAGGATTCTTTTTGTTTATTTCTTGCAAGAGGGTTTAAAAAGAATCTTAGGATCAACAACTTACTAGATTTCGTTTATGGATTAAACAATTGAACAAATTTCTTTCACTTGTGATTTGGTGCTCTAAAATGAACTCACATATTTCTTTGAGGATCTAAAAGAACAAGTGTAGTTGTGTTTTTCGTGAAGGCTTACTTAGACTAAAGTCATTAGAAAAGGACGTATGCACTTCTCTCGCGCTTTATAGCGATCTTGAGAATAAAAAGGTCTTTTCTATGACTTTGGGTTAAGATAAAGCAATCACCTCCACACTTCGATTTGGGCTTAAAATTGAACAAACTATTGTGCGAGTGTGAGTGGGGACTTTGTTGCATACATTCTCTCTCCTTGTTGCCAACAAGGATTGATCGAATTATGAATATTGTTCTTCATTCACTTTTTTTTATCCTAGAGGGCCTACCTTGGGGAAAAAGTACACACCCAAGGGAATGACTCAACCGGTAACACTTTAAAGCCAAGAGTATTTCTAGCTGGAATATAAATGTGGATATTGGAAGAAACGCCAATATCATGTGGTTGACTCCGACAAGATGGATTTGAAAGGGGACTCTTGCCATGTTGGGTCAACTCCTATGAATGGAAAGTCCTTACTAAAACCCATGTACTAGAATTTTCCAAAATCCTTAAATCTATTTGTTGGTGCAAGAACGGTCATTCTAAAGCCACCCACATTTGTACGGTCTTCTAGTAGAGATGGAAAGCATGCCATGGGAGTTTCATGGGTGTTGATGCTTGGCTGCCCCGTATAAGTGAGTGTCATGGAGGGGAGCCAGTGGGGTCAAGCATCTAACCATCCGCTAGAGATAAGCGTAGCTGGACTTGTCCAAGTGGGAATCCAACAAATATTGTCTTACACATCCATAGGATTGTACTTATTCTTGGGTTACAAAATGCATTGCTTGATAGAAAACATCATGGAAACAAACACTTAACATCATCCAAATTTCAAACCCTTTTGAAGACAAATACCATTGACTCAATCCATATGTTATTGCTTTACCTTGGGATTCACATCCTTAGAGGTTTATAAACATTGGATTAAATCTCAATTTGTCTCCTTAAGTAAACAATAGGGAAACCCTTTGCCTTAAGTTCATTAAATTTCCACATAACATATCTTGTGGGGTTTGAAGAGATTAAGACATAGGACATCTTAGTTTGAAAACCTAATTGAAGAAAGTGTTTTTTGGTAAAATAAAGACATTAAGCAAAGCTAAGAAAAATGAACTTTCATATGTGTTGAAGACTCCAAAATCCCAAAACACACAAATCATTGATTGAAAATCCGAAAATGAATGTTCAAATAAAATCATTTCTTGGTTACAAAGGTCATTAGGAAGCATTTGCATGCTCTTCAATACCTAGATCTAGGGAAACAAAGTGTCTTTTTTAGGTTCATCTTAGGACCAAAAAATTATCAAAATCTTTTTTCATCCATCCATCCAAAACATCAAAACAAAATCCATCTCATCATCACCTTTTGGGAAAATCTTGAAACTAGGCTTTATGGCAAAATCAAAATCATCCAAATCATTGAGACAAAATCCTTGAAAACATCTTATCAAAACACCTTTGGCTAGGTATGTGTAAATACATCCTTTTGCATATGCTTAGTCAAAGTTATCAAAATCATCTTGTCTAGCTTACTGTATGTAGATGAATCCTTTTCCATATGCTTAGTGAAACAATAATCTTGTTTGAATAGGTGTGGGAAGATGCATCCTTCTCCTTACACATATTCAAATTATCATCCTTTGGACAAAGCTATCCCTTAGATCATCATCCAACATCTTAGGGTCTTTTTGTTCAAAATCCAAATCAAAAGCAAAATCAAAGTCAAGGGAAAAATCTCAAAAATCTCAAAATCCAAAAATCAAAATCAAAATCCAAAGTCCTAAAAGCCTAGTGTCTCATTCAAGATTGATCAAAAAGTCAAAACCATCCATATCATTCATCCATAACATCATCATATCATACCTTTGATCCTCAAAAGCATTCTAAAACTTTACACTTTGGGACATAAAATAAGAGATCAATCCAAAGAATCAAGAGATTCATCTCCCATATTCTTGATCCTTGTTTTATGGTCCAAACAAGATCTCAATACAAGAAAGGTATGGAAGCCAACAAAGAAACACCTGCTTCAAGTGATCTTAGCCAAACCAATGCAGAAATGAATCCAATAGAATCAAGCAACCCATTGACCCTCTCATCATCACAACACCCAGAAGGAGAAAATCAAGGAGAAGACCTCACTTTCAGAATGTCTCATGAGGAAATGGCCAAAATTCTCCAAAATCCGGACAACCATAGAATAATCAACATCATGATGAGACTTAACCCTTCATTGTACATGCTTGAACTAGCAAAACAAGGGGCCAAGTTGCCTTCAGCTTTTGATGTGAGTACTATCGTGGACACATCATTTCCCCCAATTTCATCCACCATCCCCATTTCATCTACACCCCAATCTAAAAATATCACACAAAACATTCCACAAATCATAGCATCATTTGCTCCAACCCAACCCAATGTCAACAAGGGAAACACATTTCTCAATGCTCTTCAATCACATCCCCTTTTTAATAATCAAAGTTTGGACGCAAGCACCACATTGGAACAAAACATACCTCAAAATCCATTACACAAAAATGTTCCTCTCACATTTCATCATGATCCATCATCATCATATTTTCATGCAACACCTCAAACACCCCTTCTCACAAATTCACAAGAAGAGGGAGATACGTTCGGACTAGGGGGCTTATTCGATACCATGACATTCTTGCAACAACTTACACCCCTTACATTTCCACCTCTTCCACCACTACCACTATCATCTATACCACTCCTTGGTTTAGGGCTAACTCCCCTACCAAGTATCAATCAAACCTACATCCCAACCATCAATCAAAACATTGCACCAAGCACTCAAAATTTATCGTTAATATCGCAAAAACAAATGATAAACACACAAGCAATGGCAACATCATCAAACACACCCTTAGCATCACAAAGCATGGTCTCACAAGGACCAATCACATCAATACCATTATCCAACACATAAAACATCAACACAACATCATCATCTACTACCATTCCAAATCCACCACCACCTCCACCACCACCAACATACACCACATCAAATCAATATGATGCAGCATTGCAAGCTACTTTCCAAAGAGGATACCAACAAGTCCAGAAAAAAAAAGTCATGCAACAATCCACTCAAGCTAAGCAAGCTGCCAAAGCTGCACAAGCCGCAATACAAGCGCAACAAGTCGCAGAAGATCAAGCTTTATTCCAACAGCAACAACAACAAGCCGCCCAAGCTACACAAGCATTGCAAGCACAAAGAGTCGCTCAAGCACAACTATTATTGAAGCAACAAGCAGCACAAGCGCAAGCACAAGCTCAAGCACAATCTCAATATCAAGCACAACAAGCACAAGCTCAAGCACAACTCCTTGCACAAGCAGCGCAAGTGCAAGCATATCAACAAGCACTAAAGCAATACTAAGAGCAGCAAGAAGTAACAAAATTAGCAGCCCAACAACAAGCATTGTTGGAACAATAGCAAGCACAACAACAAGCCCAACAACAAGTGTTGTTGGAACAATAACAAGCGTTATTAGAGCAGCAACAAGTGCAACAACAAGCACAAATCCTAGTGCAACAATAACAAGATCAACAACAGGCATCATTCATACAAAAGAAAGTAGAAGCCTACTTCACTTGACAGAACATGCAGATACCATCAAACAACGCACCGACCAACCCATCCATCCAACCAACAATTCAAACACCCCAAAAAACTTTCATCCCACCCCATGATCCCCTGAATGATGTGACGACACAACTTAGGTTGCTCTCACAACAAGTGCTTGACCTTCAATCGGGGTGAACAACCAAAACGCAAAGCAACTTGTGTCCCTATCCATTTGATAGGAGCCTAGACATGAAACCATTCCCTAATGGATTTGAAATCCCCAAATTTGACAAGTATCAAGGGATGGGAAACCCTGAAGATCACATTAGGGAATTCTAGGTTCATTGTATGGAAGTCTCATATGACGATACTTATTTAATGTGGCTATTCCCTAGGAGCTTGGTAGGTCCTGCTATAGAATGGTTGTCTCACTTACCTTCAGGCATTAGAACATTCAAAGAAATTAGAGACGCATTCATTAGGAATTACGCAAGTAACATTGCAATGGATGTCAGTCTCGAAGAACTCTCTGCTCTAAAACAAGGAAAGAATGAATCTTTCACTTCATTCCTTCAACAATGGCGATCCAAGGCCAATTAGAGCAAGTGGACCATGCCAGAAGAACAACAAGTCTGCACAATCATAACCAACCTTGAAATTCACCTGTCATTTCATCTCAAGGTTCAGGGAATCACCACATATGAGCAATTGATCTCCAAGGTGCTCAGCATTGAAAGAGCCCTTGTGACTCAACCTGCAGAATCAACGCCATATCATGAGCCACAAAACAATCACCCACCATCAAATTAAAATGATAAACCTCACACGTGGGAAAGAAACAAGAACATCACTAATGATGGCGTCGTCGATGCCAAGGTGGTCATTAGTGGTCCATGCCAAAATACACCCGCACCGCAAATCCAATCACAATGCCAAAACACTCATCACACAACATACCAACCCAATAATCCCACCATCAATAATCTAAATGACCAAAGAGGACCACCCCAACGCAAAAATTATCCAAAACGTAAATACGCCATTTTGGGGGAACCATTGGAGGACATAATGAAAAATTTGATTGCCGAAAAACTCATCCAGCCTCCTACATTCGAAAATTACCAAGAACCCGATGTCAAACCCCCTTGGTACAACAAGAATCAACTTTGTGAATTGCAAAAGGTCACACCACAAAAAATTGCATGAGACTCAAAAACATCATCCAATATCTCATTGATAAGAAAATCATAAACATGGAACAACCTACGGGAAATCAGGACCTTAAAATCTACACGAATCCGATGCCGAATCATGGAAACAAAGGAAATAGAGGTGATAAAGGGAAAGGCAATGTAAATCATGTCTATGAATCTGCCGTTGCCTCGCTAAATGAAGACTGGATGGTCATCACTATCAAGGGTGCCCATGTCAAAGATTGTGGAGTCACCACAAGAGGCGGCAAAATCACCATTGCAAGATCATCCCAACCAAATAGAGTCCCTACATCAAGAGTCATTCCGTATAGCTACAATGTTGTAGACCAACTCAAAAGAATGCTAGCACACATCTCCATAATGGAGTTCTTAAAAATCTCATCAGCGCATAAAAATATCCTTGAGGAAGCATTAGCCTCATCCACTATCCCCGCAGATCTTGATGCAGAGCAATTCCAAGCTATGGTCGAAAATATCATAATGCCTAATCTCCTTACATTGTCTGACCAAGATTTCCCCACCCAACCATCTCACAACCATGCACTTCACTTAGAAGCCATCGTAAACAAGAGCAAAATCAAAAGGGTCTTGGTGGATGGAGGTGCAGGTTTGAACATTTGTTCTCTTAGCCTCATCAAGCAGTTGAAAATATAAGAAGGTTCCATTGACAAAGGAAAGGGCATCACGATAAGAGCATATGATGACCAAGAAAGAGTGTCTCAAGGCATGATTAAGCTCCCTATCCAAGTAGGGCCAACACTCATGGAAACCACATGTCAGGTCTTGGACCTCGAATTTCCATACAATATCCTCCCAGGACGCCCATGGATTCATGTGATGAAAGTCGTAGCATCAACCTTCCACCAATGTGTAAAATTCACACATAATGGACAAGAGGTTACCGTCCATGGAGATCCTGAGCTATTTTCATATTGCAAGAATCTTGAGGCCAAGTATTACAAAATCCCCCAAGTACCAAAGAATGATGAGGGCCCATCCACACCATACATTGACCCCACCACTCTCACGTCCACTTCTGCGATAGTGACACCCGCCATTCTTGCCATTCCCACCATCTCTGACATCAAGCTCATCATCCATGATGACGATTGTGGAAGCTACAAAATCCCTAACAATTCTTTCGTGATAGGAGAGTTACCACAATCTCCTAGTTCATGGGGACGTCCACAAAAAAATCAAGCTTCCACATCACAAACCTATCCTAAAAATTATCCTGAATTCACAAGATGGGGAGACCCTGGACATGAGGTCATTGAAGCAGATCCATCTCACATGTTGTATCAAGATGAAAGACCAGCAGCTAATTTACCAATAGACGAAAGAAGCAAGGGCCTAAACATGATGCTTGCAATGGGCTATGCCGAAATCAAAGACTGGGACAAAATGGCAATGGGCTCATAATACCTATCATGCCAGAGACGCGACCCATAACAAATCTTGGTCTTGGATGTGCTACTCCAATAATAACCATACGTGGCAGAAGTCCTCCGGTTAGAACGGTTAATACCTCTCCTCAGCCAGTGCTAGTACAAGTACACTCACCAATAGTCACAGGTAGGGACACACATAATTTTATAACTAAGCCCTACATTAGTAGCGATGACGAAGATACCTTATCCAACCTACCTAGGTTATTTAAGGACACCACCCTGTGTATAATTAGTACCAGATCCTTTGAACCAGATAGTAAAAATCATGAGATTCATTTATTCTACCACCAACTGATCGACTATGACCAATGAGGACCACCAGTTCTTGATACATTCAAAAATGATAGGTGCTCTTAGAATTCATGGGATTGAGGGATAACATTCTAGATGGGGATCACAAGGCAGGGTTTATAATGGAGTTGAACGCACACACCTATTGTGGGGGAAATAGTGGAATCCTTGAGTTGTAAAGTGACAGAATCATATCAAAAGTCATGAGTGAAAACCACCTTTGTAGCACTCTCTAGCAAGAAAAGGAAAGACAAAGTAAAAGGAAAGGACATATCAATGGTAGAAACCTCCTTTGAGGTGCTGAGATGGAAAAGTTCAATCTTTCCCATAGGCTATTCGTCAGAGAAATCAGCGAGTGTGGCTGAAAGTGCAATCGATAAAACATAGGAATAGAGGAGACCGCCATGTCACGTTCATGCGAGATGCTAATAGGAAGGCAAAGAACTTCCTAGTAGCATTCCTAAAGGAAAGGAAAATATAAACTTGCATGGAGTTATCTTGGAAACGCCAAAGGCTGAATCTAGAGAGGTAGTTGTTACTAAGTGATGTATCAAAGCAAAACGGTCCAGGACAAAACTTTGGAAAATACATCCTCAAATTGCCTTTATTAAGGTCAAAATGGGAGCTCAGAGAGTTGGTGGTCTTGGATTCTCCAAACCGTAGTCCCTATCCAGAATGAGTTAACTCAGGTGGTACTATTTCAAAACCTGATGGAGCTATTAGAATCTGCACTGACTTCAGAGATTTGAACAAAGCATGTCCAAAGGATGATTTCCCACTTCCCAACATTGACACGATAGTAGACATGACAACAGGACATGAGATGCTATCACTAATGGATGGATTTTTAGGATACAACCAAATCATGATAGCAAAAGAAAATCAACATAAGACTGCCTTCACTTGTCCATAGGGGATATTGGTATAACATGATGCAGTTCGGTAAAGATGAAGGAGCAACCCTATCGAGGGCGGCTGTAACCAACACGTGTTTGATGACATGATTCACATGGTGTGAGAAGACTGTATAAACAACTTATCCTAGCCAGTCCCAAGGAAAAGACAAGATCATATCGAAACCCTAAGTGTTATCTTTTGTGTTGGAGATAGAGATTAAGGCTAAATAAAGAGAATACGTCTTGGTAGTACAATGTCCAGATGCTTTGCTGGGATACACTGGTCTCGCGTTGGGTATCAAGGTGGATCCAGTGAAAGTAAAGGAAATCCTTGAGATGGAAGCACCAAAGACATTAAAACAATTGAGATGCCTCCAGGGCTGACTTCAATCCATCTGACAGTTCATAGCACAACTAGCAGACAAGCAGAACCCATATTCACACCTACTCCACAAGGGGGTAGTATACAAATGGGATACAAAGTGCAAAGAGGCATTTAACAAAATCAAGGAATATCTACTAACACACCAATGTTAATGCCACCTATTCCGAGAAAGCCATTGATCTTATATGTGTCAGCAATAGCAGCAGCCCTTGGAGCTCTTCTTGCTCAACATGATGAAAACAGAATGGAGAGGGCTATCTACTATATCAGCAGAACAATGGTCGGTCATGAGCTAAATTACTCCTTCATCAAGAAATCTTGCCTCGCAGTAGTGTTTGCATCCCAAAAATTTAGACAATACATGTTGGCACACAAGATCAAGCTCATCGAAAAAATTGATCCCCTCAAGTATCTCCTATCAAAGGCAATGCTCATAGGCAGAATGGCAAAATGGGTAATGATATTATCAAAGTATGACATCAAGTATGTAGATAGAAAAGCCATTAAGAGTCAAGTTATTGCAGATCAACTAGTAGAAGCATTATTCGAGAACCCTCACATCTCATAATTCCCAGATGAATCCATCTTTAACATCAATATAACTAACCATTGGAAACTATACTTCGATGGTTCATATACACAACATGGATTAGGAGCTGGTGTCTTCTTCATCACTCCACAGGGGGACTGCATACCAAGGTCATACAAACTAGCATTTCCTTTCACAAATAACATAGCAAAATATGAGGCTTTGACTATAGGCCTCAGGATAGCAATACAATGGAATATCATAGCTCTAAAGGTGTACGGGGACTCTTAGTTGATCATAAATTAGGTCAATAATGAACATCAGACTAAGGATGATAAGCTCGATCCATACAAAGTGGTGCAGAGACTCTAAGGAATCACTTCATTGACACTATTGTTTAAGGCAGATTTTCAGAATAACAATAGGCTGACGGTCGATGGTGACAATTGGATCACTTATGAATATCCCTAACAATGTCCCAAGATACGAATTCTTGACTGAGAAACTTCTTGTTCCCACATTTGAGGTATCAGAATTTAAATTCATGTGTGAAATCGTTGGTCCTGGTGAGCCTTAGTACCATGACATCTACACATATCTTCACATAGGAGTCATATCCGCTGACCTCCCGTCAAACCTTAAATGAACAACTATATGAAAAAGGCATCAAATTTACCATCCTAGAGTGATACCTTCCACATTGTCTAAATGTTGAGGAGGCATTAACCGCCCTAATCGAGGTTCATAACGGTATATGTGGCTCACACTCGAGTGGAATGACCATGGCCAAGAAACTGCTAAGGATGAGGTATTATTGGCACACAATGGAAAGAGAAGCGCGATGTACTGAAAAGTGTTTACAATGTCGGCCGGACCTCATCCATGCTCGACTCCAGGCTTCACCAGAATATCACTAGTATTCCTCACAATGGGGACTCGATCTTATTGGAAAAATCACCCACCTCATCCAATATTTTAGAAGTTCATCCTGCTGCCAATAAATACTTCACAAGTGGGTGACCGCCACCCATAACACCATCTCTATCGGAAATGAGTCTCAAAGTTAAAATACGAACTATCTCATCTGTTGGTGGTGTCCACAAACCATTATCTCGGATATTAGGACACCCTTCAAAACTTCGGGAGGTTCGCGACGTAATGAGAAATTCAAATTCGGCAGCTTCTGCCACAACACTATCCCCCAGACTAATGGCCCAAGCGAGGAGATACGAACAAAACCATCCTCAAAATCCTCAAGAAAACAGTCAATAGCGTAAGGTCATGGTGGCACTAACAATCACCTGCGGGCTTATCAAACCAACATCCACACACATGAAAGCGCCACCCCTTCTCATACAATCTCCCCAGGATTAAATTGTACTCCCCATTGAGATCGAGGCTCCATCACCATAATATCATTATGAAACCTCATCACGGATGCCAGGGAATGTTAGGTATCAAGAGACTGATGAGCTGGAGTTACTAGATGAGAGAAGGATTGATGCTTTGAATCACTTGCAAGTCTATTAGAATAGAATTAAACGGAGCTACAATAAGAAAATTAGAAGCAGGACTTTCCAAATTGGAGAATTGGTCTTGAAAGAAAATTAGAAGAATGTTCCAAATCCTAGAAGCAAAGGCAAGTTCGAACCTAATTGGCTAGGACCTTTTGTCATAACAGCAAGTTATAAATTAGGGGCATATTAGCTATCAACACCCAAAGGGGAACCTTTGTAGGAGCCCATGAATAGCTCCCATCTCAAAAAGTTTTATGCCTAAATCTTTCAAGATATAAAACCAAAAAATCCAAAAAAATTAGAAAAAGTCCTGAAAAAATAGTTACTTTGGCGAAAACCTGGCAAACAAGCGTCTTGGTAACAACAAAAAATAAAAAAAGCAAAAATCCAAAAAAAATAGAAAAAGGATCAAAAAAATTGTCCTCTAGTGAAAACCACTTCGGTGGCACTTTGGGCAAGTACCTCGATGAAAACCTGGAAAACAAGCACCATGTGTAAATAAGCACTTTCCATCCACTAGGATCTTTATGGCTTGATCTGCATCATCCATCCATTTTGCTTCCATCATCCATCGCATTCAGGTTTGCATCCATCACACATCCACTCACATCTGCACCATAGCTTGGTCCTGTGTTCGTATCATGATCCCTCCTAGTACTACTTGGCCCATCCTCAAGGTTAGTTTGTCCTGCCTTTATCGGAGTAGTCTATTGCATCATGCTAGGGGCATGTTCTTATCGGATCAAATTCGTGTATGATCTTAAAGCCCTCAAATCAGAAAATTCAAAACATCAGAAAATCAAAAAAATTCAAAAAAATCAAAACATATCAAAATCCAAAAACAGGTCAAAAGTTCATTCAAAAAGCCCACAAATAAGGTTGTCTTGTCGAACTATGTCATCTCTAAGCTTGAATGCAAGCAAGGTTGATCTTTCATCATCCCCCGAGACATTTAGGTTAGTCTTATAGGAGTTTGTCATAATAAACTGACAATTCATCATGTATATCATAATCTGTAAATCAGTCAAGTCATTAGTCAAACTACGTGGTCTCTGCGTGTATAACGTAGGCAAGGCTCACCTATCGATCAGCCCTTGGGACCCCTAGGATAGGTCTTTAGGTTAGTTCCTTGGTCAAAATCTCAGAAAATCCCAAAAATTTTTGAAATATCAAAAATCAAAACATTTGTAAAAATATCGAAAACACCAAAAACAGCCTCAAAACATTGCAAAAACATCTAAAACATCCAAATATTTGAGAAAATCCATCCATCTCATTTCGCTTTCACCCACAATAAGCATCATCCATAATAAACTAATCATCATCATTAACCTTTGGTGAAACAATTAGAAACAAGTCTAGCAGGTTTAAACCCAAAAACGTCAAGTCTTAAGTCTAAGTCAGTGCATAAGTAAGTTGGTTATCTCTTTGTATCGGTAACACTTCATCTGAAATGGTCTCATATCAATCATCCCTTATAAATGAAATGACATGCTGCCATCCACTAACATGTCCTAGGATGAATCCTTCCTACAATGGGCATTATCTTTTGGCAATAAGTTTCGGTTATCATCCTTAGAAAACACATCCCTTTTCTGTTAGTGGTATTGGAGAGCATTAGTTTGTTTGTTTACTTGGTCTTTTTCTTTTGACTTATCTTATTTGCGCTCATTCCAAGGATGTATTGATAATATCCCAAAGCAGAAGATTTAGAGAAATAGGAATGGGGAAACGATCATTATCTTTTATCTATTGTGTTGGTTGGACGTTCTTGTAATATAACCTCAACGAATACTTGCTTTGTTAGGTATGTATGAAAGAGGTCTAGGAAAACTTGTTGACTATTGCATAGAAAGGTTTACCTTTTCATGTTTTGGTCTGAGGTGTCTAAAATTTTTGAAGTGCATCCTAGCAAGGTTTCCTATGTCAGGTGTGAACAAGAATACTCCTATTTGATTGTCGAGTCAAAGTCCATCACACTAAGTACCACGCCATCCTGGTTGTCTATACCTTGATGCATTGTACCACATGTGTTATCAAACATATGAAAATTTGGCCCTTTGAAAATCCCAATTCCTTGACAAGTAATCATCATCATCATCTTCATCATCTACATTTGTGTCATCTTGTGTCTTGTTGAAATGACTTCTTCTTTTCTTACTAACCGCACTAACAAGGTACTATGACAGCTGATCACCATCACCATCACCATCATTGATCCTGCATCCACAAATCATTAGCATATTGCATAAGCATATCATATAGGAAATATACACATGGCATTTTAAATAGGTGCATTCATGACATCGCATTTCACCCATTACATTACATCTCATAGCATTACATAAGCATTCATTTGCATTTCATAAATCATCACATAGCATGAACGAAAACATTCAATAATCATTATAATCATAAACAATAGGAACATAAGCATTTAATTCATTAGGCATACATATCATCGCATTAATATATCATTGCATCACATACATCATCATTTAGGATAATAACATTTTTTATTCTAAGCATTTCATAACACCATTTCATTAGCATCATCATATCACGACCATCGCATCATATCATATATATCTGTAAGCCATCTCATAAATAAGCATTTCCACACATCATCATGTATACCATAAATCAAATCATTTTACATATCACAAGTGGCATGAAATAAATCATCACAACATCATTGCACATAATAATCATCGCACACATCATTACAAATAAATGCATCCATAAAACATCACTGCAAAGCATATAGAAATAAGCCATCCATGCATAAATAAAACAACACATTGCATTAAATCAGCTCATATATATCTCATATCAGCACATCACTGTCATAGTACAAAGAATAATAATCAGATCACTGTATATATGTGTCAATCAGTACAAAATGCCCATCAGACTATAAAAAATGAGCCCATAAAGCACAAAAGGTGCATCATAAGATCTGGATCAAGCCCGATCTCCATGGATGCTGCCCTCACCCCTATCACTGTGACCCTCTGGTGGTCTCTGACTGGCTTGCTCTGAATACTCGAGAACCCAATCTGCTCTAGGTACATGGTCGTGGTAGGCCTGATGGTAATACTCTATCTCTCAGATAGCCTCTCTATAAGATCAGACTGACACTGTACCCTGGGCGGAGGCCGTGGCTGTCATGCTCTCAATCTGCTATCTGTGACCTAGCTCTATAGCTGCTTGTAGCTCTGCGGCCTGTCGCTGCTGTACAGCCTAATCCCTCTTTGATCGAAGTTGCTCCCTCTTGGCCCGTGCCTAGTCCCTCTCGGCCATCACTTCTTGTACCTATTCCTGCAACTATAAAATCAAGGCATCTCATGCATCTGCTTGCTCTACTGGCTGTACCTGTGGCTGTGCATGGACCTGATCCTCACCCTTAGCTTGTGGGGGTGGAACTAGCGGATCTTGCTACTGGTCCTACATATAGACATCCTTGTGACCTGGCAGAACTGAGGGCACCTCTGGTGGATCATGCTGAATCGTGACCCTGGGTCCTCATCCTCATCCTCTCCCCTACCTCTGACCCTGTATGCCTCTCGATCCTCACCTGGAATAGTCAACCAAAGAGGAGGTCTGAACCAGTCTCTGTAGGCTTGTGTGGTCCCTGGGTCTACCAAGCCCTGATCGTAAGCCCATGGTCAGACTACCAAGTGTTGAAAGCTATCAACCACCTCTGTGATAGGAATACCAAGCCCCCATGACACGTGTGTCATGCTACGTGCAAAGACGGCCACATACCCATCATCTGGCTGATCCTGTGGCTCCCCAAACTGACGATGTACATGCCTGAGTAGGTATCTCTCTATCATGGTGTGCTCTCGACCCTGCATGTATTGGTCCTAACGGCAGTAGAAGAGCTGGTATGCATCATCAGCCCATCTGGGTTGAACAAGGTACGGTCTCTAAGTGAACACAAGCATCTCATCTATGACCCACCTCTAGTAGGGGATCCCATGCTCTCCAGTGTGTGTGAAGGACACACCACCTCTATATCATGTCACTAGGGCATCCTCTACCCCCATCAAAATCGGAACGACCCATGGACGTAGCACATAAATGTGCTCCCACACCCAAACATGCAACAAGGTCACTCCAGCTCCCAGGGCTCTGCCATTCACATACACATACTCGTGCAGATCCCTATAAAGTGAAGCGAGGAGTATGGGCCCCCATGCAAAGCGAACTGGTCTGTCCCGGACCATTCTCTCCCAGCAGTATCCCTATCCAGGACTGAAATACCACCCTCGTCTGTCTGGGGCAACCAAACCTGAAATGATCACCGCAATCGCCCAGCGGAAGGGAGGTGCTATAACTCTGTACCACTCCAACTCAATCTGCCCCTTGCAGTAAATGATATCTTGAGTGGCGAGGACTCAGGTGTAGCACTCGTGTCCCTCCTCCATGTCATAGATCACCTAGTGGCCATGAATGGGCAATCGTAATATCCGCCAGATGTCCTCCAATGCGACGGTCGCCTCCCTAGTGGGAAGATGAAACGACGATGTCTCGATGTGCCATCGCTCTGCTAGCGTTGACAACACCCCGAGGTGTGTGCGCATGAGCGCCGCATATGCAATATGCCATAGTCCTGTGGTACCCAGCTGATCCTGGTCTTTGTCACTAAACTCTTGAAGAATTCTCGCTAGATCCCATGACCGATGGTCCCAGGAATAAAGCTCTCTAGGTCCGTCCTGCATCATGCAAGGTCAGCATGTTAAAATTTTTGGAAAATTCCTGACGTAACACCTCAAACTTGTTCCTAACGGCATAGTTTGTGAAGGCGTCGCAGTTTGAGTTTCCTCAAACTCTGATGCTGGACCTGAAATTTTGTTAAATAGAGCCGTTGTCGCGCACTTTAACCCCCAATGTCGCAATTTGCTTGAAAAGGGCGCCGCCGCGATGCACTTTTCCAAACTGACCCGCGAGTCTGAGCCAAGCCCAATCCCAGCGGTGGAGTTTTTAAACTCCATATTACATTGTTACGGCGCTAAACAACACCACTGCGATGCAAAAAGGTCAAAAGCGATGCACTTTAAACACTAAGCGGCGCTATAATAGGACTGTTGGAGGGGAGCTCTCCTTAAAACATGTAATAAATGCGTTAAAACAACAAAAAAAAGCTTTAGTTAGGGTCACATACCGGGGTACCGGTGCCAAGTGGCCATTGGTAGGTCCGAACTCGGTCCGAAATATGCAGAGGAAGCTGTCGTTGCACCATATTGTCGAAGGGTCAAAGCTCGAATCTCAAGGTTTGCTGGTGCAGGTGTGTGAAAATGACTTGAAAGTGACCCCTCGGGCTCCTTTTAAGCCTAAAAATTAGGGTTTTTTGACCCTCTAGGGCTGTCGTGCTAGGGTTTTGGATTCCCAAACTTGTTTTTGTCTATTCAAAGCCTATTTTTCATTGTTTTATTGCGTTTAGACACGTTTTTAGCCTCCCGGACCCCTTTCGAACATGTCGAGCACTTGGTCACCTTTTTCACGAGATCACCCAAAAAAAAATGAAATTTTCGTCTGATCTCTCAAGGGGGCATTATAATGGCATGTTTTCTCTCACCATGCAGCAATGGGGCAAGTTTTGAAATATCAAATTTTTTTGGCTTTGATCGAGATCGTGTATTATTTGAACCAACGCAATGAGTGCATTGCTTCAAAGAGGGGCAAAATGTAGACACTGAAAATATACTGATTGACATCATGCATTCGATCCTGACTTACTAACATCGTTTCTTCCTGAATCATTCCTTGGTTTAACTATTTAATCAAATTCACTTATCTGATTAAATTCATCAGTATCCTCTCTTGGTTAAATAAATCACTTTATCTGAATCAAGTCATTTCTCTTGTTAATTAAATCAATCCATCTAATCTAATTATCCCTATTTAATTAAATAATCAATTTATTTGATTAAATCTCCAAAGTCTGCCCATTAAATTAAATAAATTAAAACCTTATTTGATTTAATCTGACACCATCCCTTTTAATTAAATAAATCAAAATCTTTATTTAATTAACTTCTTATCATATTCCTCTCTTATTTGATTTAAATAAATCCATAAATCTAAGTCAAATAAGTCACATCATCTAATCTCCTGTTAAATTAATTAACCCTTAATTAATTTAATCTAATCTCATGTCACATCCTCTAGATAATGCAAGTTGCACATGAAAATAGATTTAATTCATTTATTAAAACCCTATTTTCCTCACAGAGACATCTTTTGGAATATTCTCTCAATTTGAATTCAAAAATTCCAAGTCAACATGTACATCCAACAAGGCATTTAAAACCTCTTACATGTCCTTTGCCTTGAGCCAAGTGGCATTTATTGCATTTTCCCTTTTCTCTTACATGTCATTTCAACAAATTTGAATTTCAAATATTGGCATTTATTGGCACAAACCCCAAATCTTGTACAACCATCATCCATTCATAACTTGACAAGTGGCACCATATCATTGGATGAATGTTAGTCTCACATTGCTCAAATTTGGGCAGTCATCCATCTTGAAATCCTATAAATGAATAGCTCCTCTCCTCATTTTATCATTCACAATCTAAGCAAAGTTACCATGCTAAAATACTTAGCCATTTCCATCCATCATTCGAATTCTTAGCTAGGCTTTTTGCAGATTTGGCATGGAGTTCTCATCTTCTCATAAAAGTGGATCAACGTCATCTTCAACATTCGAATCTTGCATCATAGGAATTGGGAAAGGGCCAATTTTCACATCAAATTGGCACCAATTCCCCCATGGGATCAAGTGTTTGCTATTTAAATTAGGATTTAATCTAGTTTTTATCATTTCATTGTGTTCTTGCTTATTTTCTTTCCTATTTTGAGTTTGCAAATGGATTTCATGGGGAATCCTTGTTTTAGCTTGCAAATCCTTGTCTAACTCATTTATTCATGTTGTTTTACAGGTACTAGGAAAAGGGTTCGCACAATAATATTTTCAAGATAAGCTCTACTAAGGATGTGAGAGTTCTACTAAGGATGTGAGAGATCTACCTAAGTTGGTGAAACCTACTAATGCCATATGCAAGGAATGCCAATTAGGAAAGAAAACTAGAATTTCATTTCAGAGCAAACAACATTGTTCAAATGAATTTTTGGAGCTTTTGCATACTGATCTGTGTGGTCCCTCTAAGGTCAGGAGTTTACAAGGTACATGTATTTCATGTTACTCATTGATAATCATTCTAGAATGGTGGGGGTTACTTTCTTAAGGTAGAAATCTGAAGCACTAGAAAAGTTCAAGATCTTTAAGGCTATGGTTGAGTTAAAGATAGGTCTGAATATTAAGTGTCTGAGATAAAATAGAGTTGGGGAATTCACTTCCGGTGAACTTAATTCTTTTTGTGAAGAACATGAAATAAAGAGACAATTATCTACACTGCGAACCCCTCAACAAAATGGAGTTTTGGAAAGGAAGAACATAACAATTGAAGATGTTTCTAGAACTATGATGTTGGAAGGAAATGTCCCTCATATCTACTAGAGAGAAGTTATGAGTAGAACTATGTACACACTCAACCGAGTACAAATAAAAGGTGATACTAGTAAGACCCCTTTTGAGCTATGGACTGGTCAAAAGCTCACTGTTAAATATTTTAAGATATTTGGAAGCAAATTGTATATCAAGAGAGATGAAGATATAGGAAATTTTGATGCTAGGAGTGATGAAGGTATCTTTCTGGGTTATTCTACTAAAAGCAAGGCCTACCAGTGTTACAATAAAAGATTGAGGAAAATGGTTGAAAGTGAAAATGTCAAGGTTGATGAAAACTTAGGTACACCATCCAGAACCTATGGATATGATTCTGATGATCAGAATGATAGTACAAACAAAGGAAAGCAAGTTTAGACTACAAATCAAGTGCAAATCATTCTGGTGAATCAGGGAAATTAGGAGGAAGAAGAAACTAGTGAAATTGCAGAAGAGAGAACACAAGAGCCTGAAGTTGAACAACATCCTAAGAAGACTCTAAGGTATGTAAGATTGAATCATTCAAAAGATCAGATTATAGGTGATAAGAAAAAAGGTGTTCATACTAGGAGTAATATTACAGAAGAATACTATTTGATTTCAAAGACTGAGCCTAATAGTGTCACTAAAGCATGCAAAGATGAACATTGGGTTGAAGCAATGAAAGAGGAGCTAAAGTAGATATAGAAAAATGATACATGGATTCTTGTTCCTAGACCTAAAGATAAAAATGTGATTGGAACTAAATGGGTCTTTAGAAACAAACTGAATGAGCAAGGTGAAGTGGTCAGAAACAAAGCAAGACTGGTATGCAAAGGCTATTCACAGATGGAAGGAATTGATTTTGAAGAAAATTTTTCCCTTGTTGCTTGAATTGAAGCTATAAGATTATTTCTTGCCTATGTTGCTTACAAGAACTACAAGGTTTATCAGATGGATGTCAAGTCAGCTTTTCTAAATGGAAAATTGGAAGAAGAGGTGCATGTTGAGCAACCTGATGAATTTCAGTTGACTGATAAGGGAGATATGTTGTGTCAGTTGAAGAAAGCATTGTATGGACTCAAGCAAGCCGCTAGAGCATGGTATGCTAGATTGGACAAGTATTTACTGAAGCTTGGATTCAACAAAGGTATTACTGATAGTAATTTGTATTTCAAGATTGATGATGATAAAGATTTGATTGTTGAGGTCTTTGTTGATGATATCATTTTTGGAGGAAATGATGGTTTGTGCATGAAGTTTTCTAATGAGATGCAAAGTGAATTTGAGATTTCAATGATTGGTGAGATGAAATTATTTTTGGGATTGAAAATTACTTAGTTAGATAAAAGGATCTTTCTATCTCAGTCCAAGTATGTGAATGAATTGCTGAAGAAGTTTGGTATGGAAGATTCAAAGCCAGTTGGTACACCCATGGTGACTGGATGCAAGTTGACAACAAATGATGATTCTTTGAAGGAACATCAGACTAGATACAAATCGATGATTGGTGGATTGCTTTATTTGACTCAAACTAGGCTTGATATCATGAATACTGTATGTATTGTTGCAAAATTTCAAGCTGATTTGAAGGAATCTCATGTGACTACTGTGAAGATGATTTTTAGATACTTGAAGGGAACAATTGAATATGGCCTATGGTATCCTAAAGATGATGATCTTATTTTGAGTGCCTTTACTGATGCTGATAGGGAAAGAGATGTGAATGAAAAAAGAGGTACTAGTGGTGGAGCATTTTTCTTGGGAAAGAAGTTGATTTCATGGTTAAGTAAGAAGCATAATGCTATTTCTTTGTCTACTATAGAGGAAAAATACATTGTTGTTGCTAATAATTGTACTTGAGTATTGTGGATAAAGCAGATGTTGAAGGATATCAGAGTTGTGTATGATTAACCAATAGCTATATTCTATGATAATTCAAGTGCCATTAACATTTCTAAGAATCTATTGTTGCATTCAAAGACAAAGCATATATCTATTAGGTTTCACTTTTTGAGAGAAAAGGTGAGTGAAAAGGAAGTCAGATTGGAGTGTGTGCCTACTAAGGAGTAGATTGTAGACATTTTTACCAAGCTGTTGCCTAACGATACTTTTGAGTATCTCAGAGGGAAGTTAGGGGTGATTACCCCTCCTAATCAGAACTAAGGATGCATTGCATTGCATCAGTTTGTGCATTTCATAGTCATATCTTGATCTAGATTGACGTTGTGGTGGCTACTACTCAGGGGGAGTAGTTAGATGTTCAGATGCTCAGATATGTGGTTCAGATTTTGTGTTGAGACTAGAGATCTTTTTCATTGATGTCAAAGGGGAAGAAGATCATGTGAAAGAGTTGAGGAGAAAATGAGTCAGAGCCTAAGGGGGAGTAAGTGTCAAGAGTTAGTTGCATTGATGGTGTTTTTCACATCATTTGTTGCCATCAATTCCAAAGGGGAGATTGTTGGATGTTGTGGTTGTGTTTCTGATATGTGGTTGTCATTGATGTCAACACTATTAGCATTAATTCATTAGAAGTTGTATATGTCAAGGATATTGAGAAAATTGTAATTGAATGAGTTGTAGGTTGTCATCGGTGAAGTGAAGTTTAGTATGTTAGTAAGTTTTTTATTTTGATGATCAGAGGTTGTGGTCTAGAAGGTTTTTTGCTGAGTGTATCTAGTTTATCCACGTCAAGTTTTAGAGATATGTGTGAAGATTTGATCCAGTTATGAAGATTTATATTCTGACAGTTTTTTTGTTGCTTTAGTTGGTGTTACTAATTGAAGATGATGCAATTTTAGTTAGTTTAGTTGCTACAGATGCTTCTCTGGTGATTTTTGATGTTTTTGGATGTTTCTATATTGTTCTCTAACTTTGTTGCTCACCTGCATTGATCGTTGTGTTCGTGGCTAGCGATTTTCTCTTGCGTGTTCATGTTTTTCATGTTCTTGGCTAACATGTTTGTAGCATGTTGTGGATCTTCAAGGAGTAATTAATTGAAGTTTTTTCATGTTGGAGATGTTGATTTGGGTCTTCACTAATTTGTGGCTAACCTTGGTTGATTGGCATTAATAATCTTTAATTTTTTGGGCTGATAGTTTATATTCATTTTATGATTTTGTTGAACCCAACATGTAGGGATGAAATTTCTTGTTGCAGATATATATAAGTGATTGTTTATTTGAATTGAAGTATTCCAGTGGATGTCGAGTGAATGTGTATGTGCGAATAAAGTCCTAATCATTTGAAGGCAAAGCAAAGTGTAAAGAAGAGTGAAGAAGAGTGAAGAAATGTTCATGTGCTTAACCAAAACTATGATCAGGCATTAGTAGATGCTATTTTGTCAGTTCAAATCCCAACAGATGTAATTTGAATCTTTCTGTAAGATAGTGTGTCTTACTTTGGGAAGTTATCCTTGTTGTAATTGAGTAGTGAGCTCTAGGAAGTATGCCTAAATGCATGTGAATTCCCCATATTTCATTCTTTATACTTTTAATAGGGTATAATCTTGTGGACTGATCTCGACCATGGTTTTTCCCCTAATAGGGCTTCCACGTAAAAATTATTGGTGTTATGTGTGTTTCTGATGTGTTGTTGATCTATGCTTTCATGATTATTAATCAGATTTGAGAATAAGGTTAATAAGTTGAATAATTTTTAAATTTCTAGGACAACTGATTAACCCCTCTCAATTTTCTACCCTTATGTTGCCAACAAGAGGGTCCACTTGCTTGTGTACTTTCAGAGGTGGGAGTTCCTATGGATAGAATGTGCTATTCAGAGAATTCACATGAATATGAGCCATCAATGCATTATGATCCATTGGCCTAGCAAAGGTAGGAAATAGGATTTTCTACAAGGCTTCCTAGAGCATACCTTGATAAACTAGAGCAAACTAAAACAAGTACCATAGCGAGATCTTGGCTGAAGTAACACAGAGTTTCTCAAAAATATTGTAATCACTAGGTGCTTTAGTTGTAGGTTTAGCTACTAAAGGAAGACTTGGTTGTTTATTCATTCTATTCTTATAAGTATGGGCTACCACTCTGTAAGAGGGAGCTATAGAAATATCAATAGGACAAATACTTTCAAGAGGACTAGCTAGATTCAGATAAATGGCTAGACTTTTAGGCCTTTGAAGGGAAGTAGAGACATAGAATAAATTTACAGAATCATCACAAATAGTGGAATAATTATTCGAAGAATATTCTCAACATTAATCTATGGAGGATCAAATGTCGAAGGAGATTCATCATTTGTGAATGTATCATCTCTAGAAGAGATTGCATTGGAAGGAATAGGAGATTCATCATTCATGAATGTATCATATCCAAAAGAGAGTGCATTGGAATGAATAGAAGGTAAATTAGTTGTTAATAAATGTTTAATTAGCTCCCTACGGGTGTATTTTTTCTATGCATCGGCCCATGCATCACAAGTAATCAACTTGGCCTTTGAGCTAAGCTCTATTCTCCCACTCCACATGTCTACTCCTCACAACCCCAAGCTTCTGCATTCCTTTCACATCCCGAGAAACCTCGTTGTGCTTCCACGTGTCGTGGCTAAGGGATACTTTTGATCATTCTTTCTTGATGCCTCATTGGGCTCCACTAGAATTCCATGAAGCCCTCATTCCCAAAAAGGTTTGGTGGGCCCCACAATGGTTATCTGCGGTGTACTCTTGCTACGTGTCTACTATTCACAAATCTTCAAGCGTAGAGATGAAGTAACAACTGCAGGCAGTGAAATGTTGTCTCTTTTGCACCTGGCTGGTGGTTGTTCCCTCCACTATTGGTTAAGTGCTCCTCCCATTCAACACATGTAGTCTTAGCACAAGTATTCAGTGGTGAGAGAGAGAGGTTCACACAGGCAGCGAAAGGATTCCATCTGCCTAGTCAATGAAACTCATATTCATGCGATTGACCAGACGAACCAAATGTTGCTATTGGCCACTACGTATCATAATCATTTGCATGGGATGGTGACACTTGTTTGATTAAGCCTTGTTAGGACCATCGCCATCATTGGTAGAGGATGAACCTGTGCCTAGAATGACTGGATGCTTGGTTTCAAATCATTTTTGTTGCAACAGCTTAGGGAATATTCTAATTTTTACATCATTGTCAGGGGATTGTGAAATATTTTTTGTTGCTGCTCTCTGAAGCGGTGGGGCTTTTTCCTACTATATATACTTTTCTCTGTTGTAGGAAAAGGGTTCAAAATTTGGAGAAAACACTGGTTTTAGTAAAAGATGCCAGGCCTTTATTGTTGTTTTATTTTACTACAAAAAAATCTCAGACTGTGCCAATTGTTTGGCCTTTCTATTTTTTCATGCTATTTGATCAAACTGTAAACTATGCTTTTATTGTCTGGACATTTCATTTGAGAACTTCTATATATGTTGAATGCAAGTTTTTTGAGCTAGACCATGTCTAAAGACTCTCCCTGGTAGTAGGAATGTATGCAATATTATTTTATGTCAATGAATGGATTGTCTATACTGTAATCTTTAGTTTCTAATTTTCTAGAACACTATAAACACCAGTCACGCCCTTAAATATATGATTTATCATGCCTATCATTAATTCTTGGTGCATCACCTTAGGTTAGACTCTATTTTATTATATTTTTTTCCTTTTCCCTTTCCAAACGCCCATTATAGAATAAGTCGACTTCTCTAAAAACCTGAAGGTCACTTAGTTTAGCACAAAAGGTCCCCCATAAACTGAGTTTCCCATAAGACACTGTTACCTTGTCAAATTTTGGCGTCAATAGTTTATTCTTTTTCTGGCACACCTGGTGGGACCTGAGCTTAAATGAATTTGTGTTTTAGAAGGGTGTATGAGCCATCGGCCTGTAACTAGATCCCAAACCATGGGCAACCCTAGTTTGCTAGTACCTCCACTAGGAACAGTGTAAACCGCAAATTAGTTAGTAACCATTCCATTCCCACCACCCATTCCTCTAACCATGTTCTTGATTGCCAACCAAAATTATGTGGCACGGGATGTCAAAATTCCCCTAGTAGCCCCAGTAGCACCCATTGCCTGGGGCGCTATCCCAGTTTCACCTATGAAAGCTATACCCAAGTTTAGTGGAGATGGCTCAAGAACACCCGTAGAACATTTGTAGGATGTGGCGGACATGTGTCTGGTACACAGGATTACAATGCAAAATGTAGCTCTAAGGCTTCTCACCACATCTTTTAAAGGAAATTTGTTGGATTGGTACCAAACACTATCACGTAGCACTATTCACACCTGGGACGAGCTCGGAGACACATTTTATGAGAGGTTCTCAAATGATGAAGATCATTCTTCACTATATTATCAACTATCTGTCATAAAACAAGTCCCCCAGGAGGCTCTGATGGACTTTAATGCACGATATCACACAAATTGGCAAAGGATCCCTATTACTATATGCCCGACTCCTGAGTTGGTGTTCATATTTTATCTAAAGTCCATCAATTATGACATTTCTATGATGATAAAATCTTTGGGAGGAGCTACTCTACCAGATGCTTATGGTGTCACTGTCAAAACCGAGAATCATTTGATAGATTGTGAAAAGTTGCCTCATCAACCTATTATGCCGATATTTCCTAAAATATCAATTCCCACACAAGAAGTCGTGTCAACTAGCATGTTCACAACTCCCCAATCTATGTACACATATGTGGCAGCCCCATAAAATGTAGCCTCTAAATCAGGTTCATCCGAAGATGAAATGAGCAACCTTAAAGAGATGTTGCATACCATGGAAAATGATATAACCACTCTTAAGTGGAACCAATCAACACCTCTGAAGCCTACCTATCAAAACTATCAAGGCAGTCGGTCCTCATATCAATAGAATTAGTACCAGGGTGCGCCTCGCACTAATCTGCCAGCTCCGACTGCCAACCAAATGGTGTCGGTGCCTACTCCACTGATGAGTGCTTCACCAAGCTCGAGTAGGGAATTAACTGTAGGGAAGAACAACCTCATTGATGACATCAATCTATGGTGCTTCCCTTGCAACGATGTGCATATGCCCCGGAACTATCTGCATAGCAACTTGCAACAAAAGGTGACAAAGCAATGTAGCCAAGCTACGATGACAAAACATAGAGGTTATATATATGCCTCACCACAAATGGAGAGTGTTGTTCTTACCGTGCAAATGCAAGGAATGTCTCTAGAACAAGAATCTGATATCACTCCTGATCATGCACTTTTTTCCTAAATGGAGGAAGAAGAAATGATGTTTGCTAATGATACATTCATATCCAAAACACCACAAGTGCAATCTGATTATAACACACGCTCAAAGAGGAGATTTACCAGCGAGTCGGTTGTTCCACATCCAGCCAACCTACAACTCAAAGGTGCTTTTGATTAGATTCCTGACACTTCTACTGTCCCGCCACCATCTCAACCATGGAAGGAAATTATTACAACAAGAGCCAAGGAGCAGAAAACTCTGAGGTTTTCACCTTTTAATGTTGTAGAAAAATTGAAGAAGTCATCAGCTAATGTGTCTCTATGGGACATTCTAGCTATCATAGAGAAAAAGACGCTATTACAGAAGGTGCTTTAAGAAGAGGTAAACACAACACCAATAGAGCTATTTTCCAGTGTAGAGGTTGGTAATCAAATACCAGCAGCTAAAGTCTTTACAAACAATACAAAGGAATCGCCTGTTGAGGTTAGAGATAACTTAAAACCCCAACCCTTCTTCTTGAATCTTATTATAGGAAAGAAGTTATTACACAATGTTATGATTGATTCTAGCACTAGCACTATGGTTATGCCTAAACAGATAGTTGAAGCTTTAGGACTCAGCTATGAACCTATGAAAAGGGGGGTAATACAGCTTGATGGGAACAAAGTTGAAACCATAGGTGTCATCAAAGCACTTCCTTTAACTCCATTTGCTTACCCTAGTATCACGGTGCTACAAGACACTATGATCATAGATGTTCCTCCTATGTTTGGTCTCTATCTATCCAGAGAATTTACTTCAAAGGTGGGTGGATAACTATCCTTGGATTGGTCACATCTCATTCTCACAACCAATCATAGTGAAAAAATGAAGATAGAATCAGAGACTTTGCATTCTGAACATGTAGCAGATGAAGCTCTGATCAATTTTGAAGCTGCGCATATCTCTATCACCAAGCTAGAAATGTATTGCATTGAATTACTAGAGGAAGAAAAGGTGAGTAGAGACTAGAATGACAAAGATGCTCTATTGAGTGAACACATGGACAATGATCCTTTAAGAAATTATCATGCTACAGGATTGGGAACCTATGTAATTTATGATGAAGACCAAGTATTCCCATAGGTTTCCAAAGAGTTCGAGGGTGGCCAAGCAAGCGAGCTATGGACACTATACTTTGATGGAGAAAAAAGCAAAATAGGTGTTGGAGCTGGGATATGTCTAATATCTCCACAAGGTGAAAATTTACTAAAGTATTTCTTTTTTAATTTCACTTGCTCAAACAATGAGGCTGAATATGAAGGATTAGTTCAAGGTTTAAGCCTTGTGAAATGAATGGGCATTAAACAATTAATGGTGTTTGGAGATTCTGAACTAGTAGTCAACCAAGTTTGAGGAGTTTATGTGGCAAGGAATGTTCACATGAGATCCTATCGGCATCGAGTCTAGGACTTGGTTGAGGGTTTTGAAGCCTTCAACATCCAGACAAGTATACATAATGAGCATGGTCGTGATAGGTGCTTAGTTTTATCCTACCTCTAACCTTATACATAATGAACATTCAGTACAAGTACTGGTCTGACCGGTGATTCCTGACAATGATTAGAGTTGGCAAGTTTTTGAAAGTGATGAACACATTACCTTATTCATCCAATAGTCGGGGGAATTTTCCAATCAACTTCAACCAAAGATTGCCAAAGCTTATGAAGGACAGATTGTGCAGCTCAAATCTAACAAGCTTTCGAAAGGATTGGTTACTCTTAAAAAAAAAATTATTGTGATGATGCAAGAAATGATAGGTGGAAGTTCGTAGCAGACAAAAGTGATTATGTGGACCTTTGTGTCTCAGATGGCAGGAATCTTCGAGTTGGGAAAGACGCCCTGCACCATGATAAAGAAAGACCCATCAGTTTCTACAAAAAATATGGAGTAGTGGCTTGGTCCTATGATGGCTTGAAGGGATATGATCCTAATATCATTCAGCACATGATTAAGCTGATAGAAGGTGCAAAACCAGTCCAACAAAAGTAGAGGCCAACAAAACCCTAAAATTGAAGCACTAATGGCGCAAGAGTTAACTAAGCTAATTGAGTCACACATTGTCTTCTCAAAAAAGCATAGTACTTGGGTATCCAATCTGGTCCCAGTCTAAAAGAAGAATGGAGATATCCTTAAATCTTAGTATTCAGAGTATCACAAGGCAAGCTATTATGATATGTGGTATCTAAGGATGGAATTTCAATCAACCCAAAATGGGTGAAAGCTATCAAGGAACTTCCCCTTTTGGTGAATAAGAAAGGTGTTCATTCCTTCCTAGGAGAAGTAAATTTTGTTAGCATGTTTATTTCCAACTTTGCGGGAATAATTAAGTTGATCACCTTGATGCTTAAGAAGGATCAGGCATTCAAGTGGACGACCGAAGCTTGAGAAGCCTTTGAAAAATTCAAGGAAGCTATTTACACAGCTCTGATACCGGTTAATCCAGATCAATCTAAGGATTTTATAATGTATGCCTTCAGTAGCAAGTCTAGTATCGCTACTGTCCTAACCCAAAAAGATGATGAGGGAAAGGGAGAACATCCAGTGGCATTCTACTCCTAGACCCTGAAGGAATATGAGGTGAATTATAGTTTCATTGAAAGGCAGGCCTTTGCAATAGTGAAGGGACTAAAAAAATTATGCCATCTGATTTCTTGCAATAAGGTGTTTGTTTATGTCACACATTCTAGTGTGCGTGAATATATCATGGAAGGGGAAATCATAGAAAAAGAGTTAATTGGATCACCATGACCCTTGAATATGACATTGAGGTCAAACCCACTAAAACCATCAGAGGAAGAGGACTGTGTGAATACATGGTGTAGGATGAGGAGATACCCACTGTAGGGGAGCAACCGAAGCTTGTCCTGATAAATGAGCCAAAATTGAAGGGTTGTTGGCTAAAAGATAGAATGAGGTTTATGTGAATAAGAGAGTATCCACCAGGTCTCTCATCCCAAAAGAGGAGATACTATCGGCTGCAAAATTATGGATGTACACTAGTGGAGGGAGTCCTTTTCAAAAGAAATTTCAATGGTCTTCTCCTACGATGTGTTACTTCGGAGCAAGCAAAGAGGATCCCTGATGCATTCCACAACAATGCTACAGGCGAACACTTCTCTGCTAATACCATCGCCATCAAAATCATGTGCGTGGGTTACTATTGGCCTACACTTTTCAATGACTCCCACTCTTTGGTAAAATCTTGCAAAAAATACCAGTTGTTTATTGACAAAAGGAAGAATTCTGCAATGCCTCTCAAACCTATAGTTGTGGACGAACCGTTTGCACAATGGGGCCTGTACTTCATCACATGATTAATCCAGCTTCTAGTGTTGGACACAAGTTGATTTTGACTGCCACAGATTACTTCACAAGATGGACGGAGGCCGTTCAGCCTAAAAGTGCAACAAAAATAGAGATTGTAGATTTCCTCAAAGAGTTGGTGACAAGGTTCAGTCCTCCGAAGACTATCATTTATGATAATTCCAAAGCTTTCCTAGGCACAAAGGTATGTCTCTTTGCATTAATGAATGGCATATTCCTCAAGACATCATCAAATTATTACCTGTAGGGAAACAACCTAGCGAAGTCAACAAATAAGAGCCTAGTCCAGCTCCTTAAAATAATTGGTTTAGAACACCAAAGGAAATGGCATAAAAACCTCCAAGAAGTGCTTTGGGAAAATTGCATAACTCCTAAGCAAGTCCTTAAGACTTCACCTTATGAGTTGGTATATGGGAAAGAGGCACTGCTTCCTATATCTATGGAGATTCTGACACTCCAATTGTTGAAACCTCTTGAGATAGAACAAAATGGCACCATGGAGGTTCGGCTTGCCAAACTATTAGAAGTACAAGAAAAAAGGTGGAATTCCCTAATAGCCATGACAAACCGCCAACAAGTGGTCAAGCGTTGGTTTGACAAGAAGGCTTTTGACTAAGGCCTAAAGTGTGAAGACTTAGTATTGAAGTATGATAAAAGGGTTG
The DNA here is from genome assembly GCA_007258455.2 of Sequoia sempervirens. Classification (NCBI taxonomy): domain Eukaryota; kingdom Viridiplantae; phylum Streptophyta; class Pinopsida; order Cupressales; family Cupressaceae; genus Sequoia; species Sequoia sempervirens. The sequence continues at coordinate 577,357,494 of VDFB02047230.1, forward strand.
CTAAGCCAGGTCAGCATGGTAAATTTGATAGCCTATGGGAGGGTCCCTTTAAAATCATTCGGTGCAAGGAGCATAACACTTTTGAGTTAGAAAATATGGAATAGGAACCCTTAGGAATCCCGGTCAATGGGATTCATCTTAAATTGTTCCATTAAGTGTCGAGTTCTATTTTGTTCATATGTGAATAGTGCTTTTATTTTATTTCTCTTTCTTTGGCCAGTGTTTTTCAAAATTGTTTTGTGCTTCTACAGAAACAACCCATTATTACAAAGAATAAGACAACGAGATTACTTACATGTTAAACACACCCATGTGCAAGGAAAATAAACACATATGTTATAAAGGAGCCCATAAAATTGAAATGCAGAATGAAAGAAAGAGCCATGGATTTTTATAAATATTTATATCTATTTATATCTATTCTTTTGTTTTACATTGCAAAATGGCTAAGGAAGCCATATTCTAAAAAATTATACGACTATTCAAGCTTTTCCTTCATATATGAAAAAAATTATAGCCTTTTTCAGGATTATATACAAAACTATAAGGCAGGTGATTTATGCAACAAGAGGAAATAAAGAAAACTGAGAGGCATTTTTTTTAAGAGTAGGGAGGCTTTTCATCCAAGGGCAAAGGAGGCAGAAATTGATGCATCAATGGCAGCATCTACTGCTTCTTCTACAACGGTGCCTACTGCATCTTTGTTAGCAGGTTCTTCGACAACAGAGGCAACATCATTCGACACAACTACCATTGGCGGGGGAAACACTAGGTTCCTAAAGTCGGTATACCAATCAATGTCATAGAATGGTATCACGTTGTAGCTACGGAACAAAAAGTGCAAGGCCTGGGTAGCCCTCTGCTGATGCTCAATGCATGTCTGAAGGTAGAATCCACTGAGAAATGGTAGCCATATGACTACTGCTTCTTCCTCAATATAGCAACGGAGGTTGCTGGATGATGGCAGGCCTACTCCATATGCAGCATGAGCAACAACCTCACCTAGGCCATTCAGGTACTTTCTAGGAAACATTTCCTTGACTAGCTTCAGGATGAGAGGCCTGGGGATTCCAATGTCTAACATCGACACTACAAAGTGTGGACAGATATTAGTATTCACACGGTACTTATCCTCGTACTCTATGCAATCCCTACCCAGAACCCATTTTATGGCTACCAAGACCAAGGAATGCTTATTCTTGGTCATTTTTTTCGACCGCCTAGTAGAAAAATCCCCTAGAAATGTTGTCTGCAATTTATAAGAGGTTAGCCGAATAGGAGTATCCATGATTCTGACACTATTCTTACACCTTCTAACCAATGTTGAAATTTACCTACCGCCTAGCCTATGAGAAAGCTTGCTTAAAACTACACTAACAACCTATCACTGTTCAAATGCTAAGTATGATTTCCTCACTACTTATCGGCCTATTTATAGAAAAGATGAGAAGACGCATGCTAATCCTTTTTGAGAAAAATGTGATGATAACTAGATACCAACTTGAAAGGCATGCCTGCGTTTGCTCACATTTCTGGACCAGTTGCATCTATGGAGGTACAGTTCAATGCGTGCTAGATTAATAAAAGCTAATTAATTATCTTTACAAAGGTGGAGCTCATCGACAGTAAACCACATGGTCGTAGGCTATTGTGTCATCTCACAGGCATTTCCCACAGCCCAAGGCAATATCCATATCTTTTCAGGTTGTGATCGTTTGCTTTGGCTTAATCATTCCGGCCAGGATATTAATTACCAGCACATACTAATGCAAGATTAGAAGGAAAATTTCTAACTCAAGTTTCAAGGGAATCACAACATATCACATGGTTGCCAAACGCAATAATGAACTCTTGCCGCCTCAAAATGGCAAGTAGTTCATTTTGCACAAATCATGAAATTAATGGTGCATGCTGAATTAAATGCAAAAAACATGTTTTCCTCTACCACCTTGAAAAGAGATAGCCAAATATTGCATGAAAAGTTTTAATGATTCAAAGTCTGTTAAAAAATGTCAAAGCTCAAGGTGCAGAGAAGGTTTTTTTTGTGTATCCAGAGCCAGATAAGAATAACAAAGTCTAGAACTCACAAAAGTCTTCATCTAAAGAAAAATGTCAGAGAGTTCATCTCAGCAAATGGAAGAGGAAATTGGTAAGGAGTTGTTTACAACCATACGGTCATCAGAGGATGTGTATGTCTATGAGGATTTTGCATATGCTACACTTGGTATACCAAGCAAGCCAAAGATGGCATATACAATAGAGTTGAACAAACCCAAAGATTGCAGGAACAAGAAAAGGGTTGAGGAGAAATGGGATAATATCTATGACCTATGGCTCGCAAAAAACCCTAAATCCGTAAGGGAAGCAGCCTGTGCAAGGTTGACAGCACCAAAGGTGAACACGCCTACAAAAATGAAGATTTGGTACAGTGGTCTTCCACAATACATCTCCCCATAGGCCATTTGGCATATGCTATGTATCCTAGACCCAAGTAAAAGAAGAGAGAACATTGAGTCCTTTTAACTTGGCGAAGGAGAAAAAACATGGAGGGCGATGAAAAAAACTCAGATTTCTTGTTGGAGGACATTGGTAATAAAAGCATCCCAGGTGCTAAACTGCCAAGTATTCCGTTACCGCGCGGTGCATTATGCGAGGATATGCAAGATGTCATTTCCATGCTAGCTTTTGTATGTGGCCGAAACTCCGATGAGATGGTGGAATATTTTCAACTAGGACTGGCCTTCCAATTCTACAAACATCACGATACCTTCTAGTATGATTTCATTGAGTTCATGGTAGATGAAATGATACGAAAAATGAAGAATTACTCAGCAGAGAGAAAGTTTAGATTTCTTTCTTTCCTGATTCACATGTTCCTGCACCAAAATCCTAATTTCTTTGCCTAGTTTTATGAATTATCAATTTTTGATGAACGAAGTAAGAGGAAGCCAGTATCCATGTGGACGCCTTTTCTTTCGGTATCATATGATTATTATGCATTTTCGGATTATTTCATAACTCTGGTCTTGCATGATTTATGAGGAGAAGGTGACATAATCCGGCTAGACAAGGATCAGACCGGATATATGTAGATTTTCACTCCCGCCTGTGACTGGTTCTTAGGAAGAGATTTAACAATTCTCTAGATGTGGGGCTTGAATGGTCAACCTTTCTTTCTCCCAGCCTACGTCACATATAGGGTATTCACACTTGAAATGTATAGGCAGGTGTGTATCATTGATTTTACCTTCTGTAGTAACAAAAGTGTCAAGAGAAAGGGATTCTTCACCTGTCCGAAGAATTTCAAATTGATAACTTTGTTAAAGAAACAATCAGATCAGTTATTGTAGGATAAACTGGCTCATTTAGGGTTGGTTCTAGTAAATGATAAGTGGGATTGCAACCCTTTCAATGACTTGCCGGAGCCACACATGAAGGTAACACATGTTCCTCGACCTTACTGGGAGAAGTGCCGTAACTCGTGGGTGGACAAGGATGATAATTTTGTTGAACTAGTGCATATCCCTACATAATATACCAGAAGGCCATGGCATAAGTTCTAGTTTTCTATGGTGGTGGCCAAAGATAATGTCCACATGGAATGTGCCATGTACAATAAGTTGTGGAAGGATGAGGAGTGGATTTTTGAAAACATAGAAGCTTTCTGGAGGTATTGCCAAGAGACGGGGCAATTGGATGCCCCTTATGATAGTTTGAAGGATGACAAGGAGTTTGAAAAATGGTGGAATGAGGACCACCCCAGCCCAGACTCTAGCATTAATAAGAGCAGGGACCTAGAGGATGAGTTTGAAGAACAGGAAGAGGAAGTGGCAACATCTGCCTCCTCTGTGCCGAAGGAGAAAGGCCCCAGACAGCCTACCTATGTTGCCATGAATGTGCATTTTAATATATCAAGGGCCTCACATACACTCACTTGGGCCACTAATCTAGCCATGGTATCATAGTAGCAAACGAAAATAGTTGTCGAAGCTCAGGACACTCCGCCCGCAAAACGATAGCGCATAGAGAACATTCTTGGAGAAGGTTCACAAGAAGCCACTAGAAGACAAATGCTTGTAGCTAGCCAAGAGCTTGAGGCTAAAGAAGAATTGCTGATGATTCTAGAGCTGCCATTGACCAGTCAATAGGTAAAATTTTCTCCTTCCCTCAGTTCTCATTCCTAGGTATATGCCCCTGCCTCAGCGGTGATCCCTACCATAAGTACTAGCCCTCTGTCTCCCACTTCTAATCCAACATATTCGGGAGGTTTCACCCAATTCTTGTAGACCACTCCACCTGGACTTACTCCTCTGTAAACCCTTACGTCTACTACTAACACTCAGACTCTGCTTGCCTCACTTTCTAAAAATGTACCCCCTCCCGGTACCCCTTCTTCTGCTATTACTATGGATCCTCTTCCATCGCAACAAGCTGACACCGCATTAACAACTCCTCCACCATCCTAGCCTATGAGTCCTATGGCTGATTCACCAATTCAGTCATTACAAGTGACTAGCCCTTCTATTGGGCCTCAAACCAAGCTTTGGAATGTGCCCCACTTCTCCCCACAAACCATCACTCTCTAGAAAAAACAAATTCCCATGCCTATGAGGATTACCTATCCCTATGCCCTACCTTCTGGTGCTCCTTTCGTAGGAAGACTAGTTTCATCGCCAGCCAAATTTATTGCATAGATTGATTGTGGAGAGGAGGCATGTGCAAGTAGAATGTGAAAGCGTAGGGAAAAAGATGTCAATGCTTCTGCTGAGCCAAAAATATAGACTCTTTATGATGAGGCCCAACAGGAATTGAAGTTTGCAACCATGTACCTGAGCGTAACCAAGCCTTAGGGGGAAATACACCCAAAATATTATGAGATATATGCGGTAGGGATTGACATGAAGGTAGCCTGACCATAGGATAAGGTTGAGATCATGGAGGAAACACAATAGGTGGTCACCTCTGACTTCCTTAAAACTAGCCGCCAACTAAAGAAGAAGGACGAGCAACTTAAAGGGGTAAGAGAAAGGGTTAGTTTTTTGGAGAAGAAAGAGAAATCTCTGGAGGCAGATGTTGAACTTGCAAATATTCAGACTATTGACCCTGCCATGCTAAAAGAGCTACAGTCTAAGAATCAGGAGATGGAACAGAATGAAGAGCTGGAGTGACTTCGCCTTGAGTATAGTCAAGGAACAACGTAGAGGAATGAAGCTTTGGAGCACCAACAAGCTCAATATGAGTAGAAAATATAAGAAAAAGAGGTTGAATTTAAGGGCCTAAAAATTGAATTAGAACATGAGCTCCAAGAGACAAAGTCTTCTCTGGACATGCACTTAGGAAATCACTCCCTAGCTGAGGAGAATTGGAATAAGAAATGAGCAGCTCTATGGAACAACTAGCATCCGAGAAAAAGAAAAGGGAAGAATTGGCTAAGGATATTAATTAAAAGGATGCAGAGATTGCTTGCCTTAAAAGCTCTCTCCTATCTTCCCCTACACAATGATATATTATTCTGTTGGTTAGGCAGTTGTACATCTCTCATTGGGAAAAGATTAAAACCTATTGCTTGGCACTGCAGCCTACCCTCTGATTCATTGCCAAGGCATCAAAGTTGAGCCAAGAGGCTCATGATACGATTGAGAAATTTGCACAATTCATCTTGGAGAAGGTTCCAGAAGCAAAAGATCTGCTCACTAAGCTATACTCTGTCTCCAATGAAAACCTCACTAGAGCGGGTATTGAAGACCAAGATGTTGCTGCTCAAATAGAAAATAAGTTCATCCATTGCCACGCTGCTTTCCAACACACTAAAGTAGCCATGGCTACTCTGAAAAAGACACTGGAAAACATACAGGGGAGTTTCTACGAGTTAAACAGGATGGGTTTTCCGTCCCCGTTCCTTGAAAATGGCTCTATTACCATGGCTGAGCAGATTGCGAAAAAGATAGAAGAGAATGAAAATGATCTGAAGCATTTCAGGGATTTCAGGCATCCTCCCATGACGATTGACATTGAGGGAGTGATTCATCCACTTGCACAACTATTGTTTCATTATGAAGCAGGGTTCGGTTTACCTAAAGCACTGCCTCACAAAGAAACTATTGATCTAAGTGGAGCACAGGAGAATTTGTGCAACATGGTGAAGCCATCTGAGGATGAATTGTCACCTCTAAAGGTAGCTCTTTCTAATCTCTAACTCCATTATCTTATGAAATAACACTCTAGCCTATAAACTAGAGAAATTTTGGGTTCTCCATTCCTTAGTCGAAATGCCCCTGATAGTCACCAAAATCTATTAATAAATGTTTAACTAGCTCCCTACGGGTGTATTTTTTCTATGCATCGGCCCATGCATCGCAAGTAATCAACTTATCCTTTGAGCTAAGTTCTATTCTCCCACTCCACATGTCTACTCCTCACAACCCCGAGCTTCTACATTCCTTACGCATCCCGGGAAACCTCATTGTGCTTCCATGTGTTGTGGTTGTAGGATACTTTTGATCATTCTTTTTTGCTGCCTCATTGGGCTCCACTCGAGTGCCACGAAGCCCTCATTCCCAAAAATGTTTGGTGGGACCCACAATGGTTATCAGCAGTGTACTCTTGCTACGTGTCTACTATTCACAAATCTTCAAGTGTAGAGATGAAGTAACAACCGCAGGTAGCGAAATGCTACCACACATCTCTTTTGCACCCGGTTGGTGGTTGTTCCCTCCACTACTGGTTAAGTGCTCCTCCCATTCAACACATGTAGCCTTAGTGCAAGTCTTTAGCAATGAGAAAGAGAGGTTCACATAGGCAATGGAAATTTGCTGCATGCCTAGTCAGCGAAACTCATATTCAGGCGATTGACCAGACAAACCGAATGCTGCTACTAGCCACTACATATCATAATCATTTGCACGGGATGGTGACACTTGTCTAATTAATCCTTTCCGGGACCACCGCCATCATTGGTAGAGGATGCACATGTTTCTAGAATGATTGGATGCTTGGTTTCAAATCATTTTTGTTGCAATGGCTTGGGGAATATTCTAATTTTTGCATCATTGCCAGGGGGTTACGAAATATTTTATGTTGCTACTCTTCGAAGTGGTGAGGGTTTTTCCTGCTATATATAATTTTCTTTGTTGTGGGAAAAGCGCCAAAATTTGTAGAAAACACTAGTTTTAGTAAAATATGTCAGGCCTTTATTGTTGTTTTATTTTATTGCAAAAAACTCTTAGACTATGCCAATTGTTCGACCTTTCTATTTTTTCATGTTATTTGATCAAACTTTAAACTATGCTTTTATTGTCTGTACATTTCATTTGAGAACTTCTATATATGTTGAATGCAAGTTTGCTGACCTAGACCATGTCTAAAGACTCTTCCTAGCAGTAGGAATGTATGAAATATTATTTTATGTCAATGAATGGATTGTCTATGTTGTAATCTTCAGTTTCTAATTTTCTAGAATACTACAAACACAACTCGGGCCCTTAGATCTATGATTTATCATTCCTATCATTAAGTTTTGGTGCATCGCCTTAGGTTAGACTTTATTTTATTATATCTGTTTTATTTTCCCTTTCCAAACCCCCATTATAGAAGAAATTGGCTTCTCTAAAAACCTGGAGGTCACTCAGTTTAGCGCAAAAGGTACCCCATAAACTGAGTTTCCCATAAGACACTGTTACCTCATCAAATTTTGGCATCAATAGTAACATTAAGAAAGGTATCAATAATTTCATCCTCTTGCACCAAGATATCCTTGGAAGGAATCTTAGGAAAGGGATCAACAAAGAATAATAAGGAAGGAGATAAGAAATCACTTTCACATGCTTGCAAGAGAACTTCTTGAAGCTTCTTAACAAATTTGGAAAGAGATAGAAGGAAGAAAGATAGAAAATACATTTTAAAATAGACATATAGACATTTTGGTTGATCTAGAGAAAACCAGGGGTGACAGAACTGAGAAAAACCAAAAATCTTGATTTTCTAATTTTTTCAATATTTTCTAGGTTCTAGTAGTTTGCATTTTTGGAGGTCTTAAGAGCATAATTTGGGGTCAAAACTTGCATCGGTCCCTAAGATTTAACTATTGAAGACACAAAATTTTAGGGACTAAATTAGTCCTCTTGGAGACCTTTCCAATGGTGTAAACAATTCTGAATTCTGAGCACCGAGTCAAAATTTATGACCCCACCAAGTTGGGGAAAATAAATTCCTAGTTTTTTTCTTGAAAAATATTGTGATTCACATCAGGTTCACCAAAATGTAGAGAAGGGTGTTTGCTACTCATGAGTCTCTTTATTCTCAAGAGATTACTAAGGGGCGAATTCCCCTAAACTACCTCAAGGAACAAAGCAAGAGTTTTAGAATTAGGATGAATAGGTCACAAAGGTTTTCTGGACAAATTAGCAAGTTTTTGGCCAAAGGACATTAGCATAGAAATGGATGAAAAAATGATGCACTGGAGTCCCTAAGGAATAATAGCATCTTGTACGGACCAAAAACTAAGTTTATCATAGAAAATAGCAAAGTGTCTACTTCTTCCCCGACTGCTATAAAGTAACGAAACTAAAATGAAGTAAATTATAAATGATAAAGTTAAAGAGGATGAGAAATAGAAGAAGCTCACAAAAAACCCAAGTAATGGAGCCTCTCACAAATGAATGTCTTCAATACCTGCATGCATAAGATCAAGAGAAAATGTTGGGGTTGTATAGGGGTTTTCCTTAGTCAAACCCCCATTTTAGTGTTCCCACCTCCACAGACATCCAAATAGATAGATAGAGATAATAGGAATGAAATGAATGCGAGAGTGATAAAATCAATCCTTGCTCAAGGAGGAGAACCTGTATCATAGATCCACATGATAAATCCCAAGATGCTTGCAAGCACAAGGTAAGAGAGATATCAGCTACAAGGATTAAGGAATCCAAAGAGAGCAAGGACAAAGGAGAGGGCTATGAGAGCCAAGAGAGCTGCAAAGAGTAGTGTAAAAGCTTAAGAGTGCTTGAAGCTACTATAACAAGTGAGATATTGTGCAAGAAAGAGAGTAAAGAGGGAACAGAGAGAAGCCAAGAAGCTAGATAGAAGCTAGAAGCACAAATGAATTGGAAAGATAGGATTTAAAGAGAGAAGAGGAGCAAAACGAAGCTTCCCAAGTCGTTACAAGGTGTCTCGAGCTGTTACCACCAACAAAATTAGTTGAAAAGTGGAAAAGATGCTTGGAAATGACCATTTGAATGTTGAAACATCACAAAACACTAGCATAGTGTTCAGACGTCCACACATCACGCTACAAAATGGTGACAATGTGAAAAACACAAGGTTTGACACAAAGCTGATGCACATAGTTAGCTACTAAAAAATGGGTCATGAGCATTCTAAGAGGGGAAAAAGGTTGATGCAAGGGCTAGAATGAACCTACACAAGTGCTAAGGGAGTGGAAACTAAAGTGGATACAAGAATGTAAGTGAAATTGCAAGGGGTACAATTTTACAACATTACATAGAGATAGCAATATTTACATCAAAATTGAGGGTGAACAAATTCTTGTAGTGATAGAAAAAGTATCCCTTTTTCCTTGCTTAATTTGGGAATAATTATCATTGAATTAACTGAATTTTTCCTAGGTTTAGTGTTGTAATATGTTGTACACATTTACATTGATCTTGGGCCCATTTTAATAAAATGTACTTAATTTGTACCCTATTTGAGGTGTTGTAAAGTGTTGTAACACACTTTCACATTTATTTAGGTTCTCCTTAATTAATTGTGGATATTAATTAGCCCCTTTAATTTAAATTTAATCCTTATTTGTGACACCTTTTGAGGATCCATCCTGACACTTAGTATTCAAATTGTAAAACATTTAATTTGGAAAATTTGAGGTCCTAGAAAATGGTGGTAGGACCCATTCACCCTAGGTGGCGAATGGGTCCTCCCTCTTTAGGACCCCCCTTTGTTTGTATATTTAACATGGGATTTTGATGTTATTTCACCCCCCAAAGGCAAGGTCTTGGAAACTTGTGCCAGAGCTCATTCGCCCTAGGTGGCAAATGGGTCCTCCCTTAATGAGGACCCCATTTTTTAATTTAATTATGGTAGGATTTTAATAATATTCATTTCTAGATCTAGTGTCAACTTGAATTATTTGAATTTTTGGGTTAATCTCTAGATTTAGTATAAATAAGGGGTTAATTCACATAGTTTCATCCTAGACTTCCAAGCATTCATGGATTATAGAAAATTTGAGTTCACAAGATTTTACGAGAGTAATTCAAAGGAATTTCAAGGAAGCTTATCAAGGGTTTATTGCACCAATTCAAGATCATTCATCATGAAAAAGGCATAAATCATTTGAATGCATGTTGTTGAGCTAAGATAGTTGATGTAGCATTGAGGATCTACTTGCAAGCATTGTTTCACATCTTATTTCAGATCAAGATCTACATTCTTCATGGCCACTTAATGTTATATTGCAGATTTACATTCTAAGGAAACATCCAAGGTATCATCAATTACATATTTCATGTTTCATGCTTCAATTTCATTATCTCATCATTTGGTTTAATTACCTAAACGGGGTTTGACTTAGGAAAACCCCTATTCACTAACAAGAAACAAGTTTTTCTCCTCTTGAGTGTGTGTTTGCAGATTTACAGGTTAAAGATCAAGTGGAGAAGAAGTTTAGAGAAAAATTACAAAAGTATTCAAGTTGCAAAGTCGACCTTTATAGTGTAAGAACAAAGAAACAAGGCTATAGAATTGATTACAAGTTTTCGAGAGTTGACAATCAAGGATTTGAGAGTGTAGATGTCAAGGAAAATAACCTAGATCTCAGTTTCAGAAACCCTAACAGGGACCCATTCTCCACTAAAGGCGAATGAGTCCTTTGTGCCCTAAAAATAGGCTTCTTGTAGCAAGGCACACATCATTTTGAGCTCTAAAAAATTCCCTCATAGTTTCTATAATAGTTATTATTATTTTTGGATTGTTATTTGCATCATATCACACACAAAATCACATAATATTAGGGTGAAAAGCATAGTGGTTTATCATCTTGATGAATTCAATTTGGTAAACCCTATTTTCCCCCTAATAAATTCTAATAATTGTTGTATATGTGTAATGTCATAAAATTGCACCCTTAATGAAATTTCACATTACATCAACCTTCAGTTTAGCCTAATGAGATGATAATGCTAATTTCCTTCGTCCCCACTTTAATTTTCATCCTTAACCTTGTTTTCTATTGATGGGAAAATTTTTGTTGGGAATTATTTTGCATATTGCAAATGTCTATGCACCTTGCTAATATCTTGACAAGATTCTTGATCCTATGGTTGTTGGGACATTACTGTTTTTCCTTCCTATGAAGTGTAACACCTCTGTAGTCATAGACATGCTATAAAATGACCCTCTTGCATTCAATTATTCATTTTGAACTCACATTAATCCCTCTCATTCTTTCAATTCTCATTCCTTAGCAATTCATTCTCATTTCTTAGCATTTTTCACTCCCATTCTTGCAACTTCACTCTCTCATTCTACACCTTTCACTATTGCATTCTTGTTCTTCTACATCAAGTTCTTACAAGTTTGTGGCACTACATTTCAAGTTACTTCAAGGAATTACACTTCTTGTTGGCTTCTTTAGATTGTTAGAGGGAGGGTAACACTTACTTTTATTGCATTATCATTATTATTTATTAGTATATTGTTATATTGCATGTTTTATCTCTTTATCTTGTCATTTCATTATCTATTTCACTATCTTGTTGTCACTTTGGCTATTCATGGAGGTGGAAACATTGAAATGGGAGTTTGACCAAGGCAAGCCCCAAAACAACCCCAACACTTTTATAACTTCTATGTGTGGAGGTTTTCCATGAGGAGCTTTGTGAGAGGCTTCATATTTGGACCTCCCATGAGTTCATATTTCATTAAACAATTGATTTACATGGGTATGTGTAGGATCATGATGGGCCAAAAGGTGGTGATATGATGGGTACGTGTAGCGTATGTGGCTGACAACTTTTTTATTACCCAAAATTGATGAAATGAAAAGGGTTTTTAAAGGAGATTCTCAGCTTTCCACCAATATAAATTATGATTTACTTTAAATTTAATAAATTATTATTATTCATTTTCTATTTGAATTACAACTAAGTCCTGATTGATAGGTTGATTGAAAAATGTCTATAGCTTTCAAACAGTATCACATTTTTTGAATCTAAAACATGTGTCACATTCTATGCTTTGCATACTATAGGATTAAAAAAAAAAAAATTGAATTTCATGAAGTTTTGATCAAGTTAACGTGGTCAAACATACAATTTTTTATATTTTTTAAAAGTGGTAATAAAAAAATCATAATTAATTATTTACTTGGAAAAAAATTACAAAAAATTATGCATCACATCATGACATGAGTTGTCTACTTATATCTAAAATATTATAAAAAAATATTATCATTTTATTATGGTTAGGGTGGTTAGACAAACACCTACTTATTTTTTCCCTGAAATTTAAGTACTACTGCATTGAAATTTTAAATTTTCACCAAATAATTTTTATTTTTAAAAAAATAAACCTAGTATTTTAGAAACTAAATTTAATTTACTATAGATTCTATTCTTACATATTTTTGAAATAATATAGATAACTTATTCAAATTTTTATGCAAAGTTTCCTACCTCTAATTTTTCTGAATTTTTTGCCACTTAAGGGCTTGTTTTTTCCATGATGATCCTACACATACCCACATGTTCATCTATTATTCTTCTTATGGTGCTTTACCTTTATTTTTTTCACTCCATTTGATTAGTCAAAACTATTGAATCTATTTTTTGAGTAGCTAGTAAGCCCTAAGAGGTATTTTTGACTGGCTCTATCTCTAGTTTGTATGTGATGTCAATGCCAATGCATCATGTTGTAGTCCTTGGTCTACACTTTTTTCCTCTATCCAAGAGCTAGTTTGTCTATATTTTGAGACCTTTGAGGCCTTCTCACTAGGTTCTTGAAGTTCTTTTCCATAAATAATCATAAAATACTAAAAAACATTATATAAACTCTCTTAACTATCTCCCATCACTTTAGATTATTTCCCTAAGGTAATTGAGGGCTATTCACTCACTATAGTCTCTTCCTTTCCCTAGAGACTTATAATTGTAGTGAATCCTCTCCATTACATTTTGGTTAACTTGACATGAACTTTCTTTCCTCTTGTATTTGTCTCAAAATTTTATTCTCTTGTGTCAGGACATGTGGCTGATAGCATGTTGTGATGTTATTTATAAGCTTCATGACCAAATCTACTACCTCCAAATATGTATTAAGAAGAATCTATCAAAAAATTGATATGGGGTCTAGAAGGTTTACTCCTCCCTATTTTGATCCATATTTTGAAGAGTAATCTACACGACTCTCTGCCAAATTCTCCCCTCCACATCTTAGAGTTGAAACCTACACCCCTCCTACCTCACCCTTGAATTATTCCTCTTCCTTAGAGGAGGAATTTTCTCTCAAGGTTCCTATAAATTAGGTTCACTCTTTGGAATTGAGGCTTGAAGAGCTTATGGGAGTTTTGGTGAGAGAAGATTCTTATGATCAAGCAACTCCTATTTTCATTAGTTTAAAGCATTTGTTAATAGTTGACTGAAGAAGTTTGGAACTCCTTCATGGAATATAAAATATTAAATGGAAACTCATGTCCCATCTTACACCTTTGTCTTACATAATACCCCAGATGTCCTATTAGAGATCATTGGTCAAAAAACGAATATCCCAATACTTGGAGTGTATATTTTCATGGGTAACATGGGTCCCTCCATCAATACTTTACCACCTCTACACTTGAGTAGATTCAAATGATTAAAGTAAATTAGGTTGGACTCTATGTTTTCAAGTTTCTATATCTGGAACTCAGAATGTCCCTTCGGTGCTGGTGTTGGTGATTCTATTGGTACCCTACATAGCCCTATATCCTCCTACCCACCCCCAACTATAACTCCCACCCCCCACCTCCTAGAACTGAAGCATGACATGCTCTATTGATTCTAGATCCCCTCTCCTGATGAAATGCATGGATGATCTCAGCCTTGTGCCGCTCCTACCTCCATATCAGCTGGTCGCTTCTCATTGATCATACTTGAAAGCTTTGAGCACTATAGATGATAGGGCCCTACTAGACTATAGGGGTTTAGTTTAGTTTCCCTATATTGGTAGAGATAGGGGCCATCCATTATAGTAGTGATACCAGCCCCCCTACCGGTGGAAGAGAAGAGCAACTATATAAAGGTAGGGATGGACCCAACCCAGCTGTGGAATAACCTATCTCACAACTATAGGATGGATGCATTAGGGTCGCCCCTATAGATGTATGGGAAGAGCAACTATAGGACGTGGCAGGGCACCCTATAGATAAATGGGAAGAGCCTAGTGGTAGAATAGCCCTACCTATCCTAGTGGACAATTCATGAGGGCAGCTCTTTGGTGGGGCACTCGAACCAGGCATGTTTCGTAGAGAATTTGGCCAGCTATATACTCAGGCTCGCCATTCCATTCATCTGTCGTAGTTCTATAGGTAAGGGGACTGACTACGCTATCTCAGTTTCCAAGACCCCATAGAATAGTAGGGTAGACCCCCTGCATGGCCAAGACTATTCTAACCTGTAGAGTCCACTATAGGAAGGAAAGGGCTCTGCCAATAGTACCGCTACAATCGCTACAACTAATATAGTAGGGGGCAGGCATGAAGGGGAGATAGGACTCTTTGTCTTTAGGCGGAGAAGGTTTAATCCACCACCTTTGTCTTTAGGCCCTCCCATTCAATTCACCATCTAGATTTGTCTTCAGGCGGTTCAATCCACCATCTTTGTCTCATGCAGTTCATGTTGGCCATCTTTGTCTTTAGGCCCTCCCATTCAATCCACCATCTTCATCTTTAGGCTGGCCATCTTTGTCTTTAGGCTTTGGAGAAGGTTCAATCCAGGTGAGACCGCTCTGCATCGATAGTTCAGCATCCCCACCCCTCTCCCCTATGGGGCTCTAAACGAAGGGGCTATAGCCTAGTTGTAGTGGTACTATTCTCTAGTTGTAGGGGTTCTATACTCTAGTCGACCGGCCACCCCTTTTGGGAAGTTGACCGGCCACCCCTGCATACCCGGTGACCGGCCCGGCCCCACTATAGTCTAGTGATTTGGGGTTTGGGTTTAGTTGTTGTTGCCCAAATTATAGAACTATAATGGAACTATGCATGAACCACATGAACTGCATGGAGGCCCTCTATTTTTGCCATCATTGGAGGCCCCGGGGCCCTACTAGATTCTAGTTTCCCTAGAAGGGCAGGCCCTACTCAATTCTAGTTTAGGCCCCTATCACTAGCATACCTCTACCTCTTCATTCTCTCTTTTGGGGCAGAGAGATCAGACCCTAAGCTTCACTACAGTTTCGAGATAGACTACCGCTGGTGACAGTGGCTCTACTCTAGGTCGATCCCACCATCTGAGGCTTCGCCCACCGATGAACCGGAAGAGCTTCGCTCACCGCCCTATTCTCCTTAAGGAATATATGGTCAATGGGGTTGGGACTGTCCTATATGTGAAAAAACCCACTCGCCCTGCTTTCATCAGGACCGACCTGAGGCGTATCAACAATAATCTACCTCCCTCAAACGGGGGGCCTCCCACCCCCCAAGCACCGGGCCCGAAGGGTAGGTCTTCATTCTGGTGGGGTTATAAGGTGAATATGGTCGGTGGGGTCTGCAAACCCCACCGACCTATTAGCCTATGCAGGGTGGTGGGGTCCGCAAATAGTTGGGGGAAGAGTGCATCAATAGTGCAAGTCAGGAGATGACCAACTATCTCTTCCCACCCATCCATGGAAAAAACGGTTGGGGTGTTCATGTGGGAGGAAGAGGGGCCCGGGGCCCCCTACTATTTTATGGCACCTACCCCAACCCCCCTATAATCCCTCATGCACACTCGGGAACCTTAGGAGAGATATAGCTAAACTTATCCCTCGCCGACTAGCCCTACTATATCCTAGTAGTAGGGCCCCTACCATCTATAGGGAGAAGTTAAGGACCAACAACTAGGGCCATTAAGGACCAACCTGGATAGATTATCTCGACGACCAACTTGGCCCTACTGCCCATAGAATTGTAGGGCAGTCGAGATGACCAACCCGACCTGAGATGAGCCAACTAGAATTTCCTCTCAATTACCCTACAATTCTATGGCCCTACTGCTACTATAGTTCTATCGAATGAGCTCCTTTCAAGCCTAGGTCCGGGCCAGACTATATACGTAACATGACCTGGCCTCACTTCGTTCGGGTGGGTGGGAAACTATAGCTCCCCAATTAGAGTTGTTTCAGGGTGTTCATAGGGAACAATACGGTGCTACATGTATAATCTACACCAATATAGACCCCCCTTAACACCCAGAATGCACTATAGTTCCCACCCTTTCCCCCTTGCAGGGTGGGGGGTTATACTGGGGTGTTCATAGGGAGATATAGTTCCTTCGGGTTAGCTGCCCCCTTGCGCTTCACACCGACCATATTCGTCTTAGGGCTAGCAGGGTAGGTTTATTAATGAACGCATCCTTAGAAAACTATAGAAAGGGGGGGGGGGCACTGATTAATTAATCCCCTTTAGAATAGTCAGGGCCCTCCCTGCCATAACTATGCCCCTTCTTCTAGCGAGCTAATGCCATTAAGGGCAAGCTGATTCCATTAAGCCCCTACTTTGGGTTGGGGCCCAGGAGGAAGGTAGTTCCAACTTAAGGGGGCAAGTTGATGCCATTACCAACGGGGTGGGAATGGCTGGAGGATATAGAATAGGTAGTCGGGTAGATTAATTGGTGGGTGGATATAGTGTCAATTCTATCGAATAATGGAAAAGAAGGGCCCCTAAAATTCTATGGCCCAACTAATCTACCAGGGTGGGTTGCCAATAGTGCCCCCCCCACCCTGGGCGAACTGGGAAGCAGGGTGAGATGAGAATTGGCATTATTTTATTTGATGGCCGGCCCTATCCCTGAATAATAGATGCAGAGGGGCACCCACCCACCCAGCCTTTCCAATGCCTATATAGGGGGGACGGGGCCTCCCACCTTATAACTCTTTTGGGTGGGCACTACTATTCTATGGTAGAGGATAGGATGGGGTTGTTTTTCTAGGAAGTAGGGTGGGAACAATAAGTAGCTATTCCACATAAGCTCTAGTGATCAGAGAAAGGGTATTGGTGATCCCGACGAGGCGCATGGGTAATATGCATCTAGATCTGATGAACTCTGCAAAACCACTGCATCTTACTTCACCTCTCCTACTACTCCCCACTTCATCTCTAATACCTATACCATTCATATGACCGGGGTCCGGAGGGGGGAGGGGGGAGGCCATCTCGGGAAACTCTCGATTTCGAACAATGAAGGGAAGGGCAACTACACCCCCTACGCAGGTAGCTTCTGCAGAGCCTCCGCTGGTGCATCTAGAGAATGAAGCCCCATAGAATAGTAGGGCTTGTGATGGCCCTATAGTTTATTATGGTGATTGAAGCATGGGGGACAGACCTGCAGAGCTGGTTTATCCCACGGTGGGAGGGGAGGGAGCATCTATATACGGATTCTAAAGTGATTTCCCTTAAAATATGTCAGGGCTTTCCTCTTGGTCGGTTAAGTGAATCTCATTTCCTGACCCAATGAGCTGAGATTAAGCCTGGTATGGTTGATGGGGATAGAGGAATTCTCCATCTCTGGTCAAGCAACGCCTAGTCCCCTAGGTCATTGATCAACCTCAGCCATCCAACCCTTATCTTTCCTTTGAATTGTGGCTCAATGCCAACAGATGGTGGGGGAGGGACTGGTAATGCAGATGAGAGAATGGCCCTACTATTCTATGGGCCTAGGGATGGTTTGACCTAACTTTCCCTGGATGGTTTGCAATGGAATACCCAACTAGTTTGGATGGGAAGCAATGCCCCTACTATTCTATGGCGAGGATGGTTTATCCTAGCCGCCATTCAAGTTGGATGGGAAGCAAAATAAGGATGGTTTGCAATTCCCCTACTATTCTCTATGGTTGGGTGGGCGGGGCTCTAGCCCACATAACAACTATACAAGACCGAACCTTCCCAACGAATAGGCTTACTCTAGATTAATTAGCCTGCTACAGAAGGAAAGGCAGATGAACATTAATTAAGGCTACCCCTACTATTTTATCCCCCTACCCCTACCCATGCCCCTATCAATTCTATGGGACCTACCCCTACCCATGGCCCCTTATAATAGTAGGGGAACCTACCCCTACCAAGGCCCCTATCAATTCTATGGGGAACCTACCACCAATTACCCTAGTAAGCTGATTAATCTGGAAATGGAAAATGGATTTGACCCCCTAACAACCTACCCTAACAACCTACTGGATTATGGAGGAAGGATCGAAGGATTATGGAAGGATGGAACAAGAGGAAGGAAACCAGAGGAAGGATGGAAGGAAGGATCGAAGGAAAACAAGACAAGATTTAGTAGGGAGGGTCCAATCAAGCCCCGGGGATAATTCCGATCTGATTAAGTTAGGGAGGGTTGATTGAACCTTCCAGGAGTTCCCATGCTCTAATCTTAGGCTTACCCATCCATTGAGGGAGAGCATCCTCTAGTTGGAACTAGCCCCTTAGAATAGTAGGGTGGGTGGGTGGGAACTATAGGGAGTGATCTCGATCTAATTAGTTGAGGGCTAGTTTCCTTAGAATAGTAGGGCCCATCTGGATAGTTGAAGCTTTGTCCTCCCATTACCCGGTGGCTAGCCTATCCGTACTAGAGTTCCATGGGGCTCCTACCACCCTTACACCCTTGGATGGGCCCCAGGAGAACATCCTGTAGTGGTGGGTGGGAGAAGATAGCCTCAAACTGAACTAGAAGAGCTTCCCTTGCCTTCGGTTAGGAGGTGGTGTGTGCTGGGCTCCATCGGTTAGGAGGTGGTGCGTGCTGGGTTTCCGGTAGTCCATCCATTTTTCTTTTATTAGTCAGTCCCAGAGGATGGAGTGTTATTTCAAGCTGTAACAACCTAAACTCTAGATTGTCACTTACCCCCACCCAGAAGGTGGGAGGACAGGAGCCCAGGCCCCCTAAGGCCATATGGTTAGTGCCGAAGGCACAACCTGCTAGAGGTTGGAGGTATATAATTGTAGTCGGGGTCGATGGGAAAATGAAACTGAGTGGGGTGCTTGTGCTTCTACTAGTGCTAGTACTAGTGGTTCTATTTTTGGTTCTACTAGTCATACTTGAATCAAAAACCTTGTCTTGAATGCTCTCTTACAAAACATGGGGTGGATGCAGTCTCAACTAGCAAATTTCACTATCTCTTCTTCCCAACGAATGTTTAAACCCTTTTTTTTTCATATTCCTTTATCTTTTTCTATCTTAAATTTTCCCATCTCTTAGGGGATGGAGATCCCTAAGTTTGAGAAGTACAATGGCTGAGGGGACCCACAAACTCACATCTCATCCTTTAATGCCATGTGTGTGAATTTATTTCATTATGATGCACTTCTAGTAATAATATTCCCATGTTCACTTAAGGACACTACTTTGGAATGGTATTTCTCTTTTCCTAATAATTCTATCTTTTCCTTTGACTAGCTTGTAAATCAGTTCCTTCAGTAGTTCTAGACTAACATAAGGTCGAAGGTTACATTTTTTTATATTTCCTGGTGTAAGCAAGGGGCTCATGAGAAGGTGGCTGATTTTATAAATCATTATCTAGCCCCTTTATCTTAGATCTCCTATGCCCTACTTGACTTCGATGTGTAAAGAGTGTCTGTCAAAAACTTGTAGTAGGAATTCTAAGATAAGTTTCTTCTAATGAAGTATCCATCCTTCACCCATCTATGTGTTTCTCTATGTGAGTACCATCAAACGGTTGCACATTATGAGGATTCTTAATCATCCTCACATCAGGATGGTTGATTAGCTATGCCAATCTCTAGTGAGCGTAGAATAAACTAAGAAATAGAGAAAATGGTATCTATTCTCACTGATAAAAATTTTGCAAGTCAAAACAAAATATTCAAAAAAATATTCGAGTCTTATAGTAATATCCTACAAAATCTATTTAAATATGGTATAATAACTCTCCTAGAGATTAAACCACTACCTTATCCATATCATCAGTCATATGATGTGTAGATTTTTTTTCAATATCTAAAGGTCCTAGGTCATGATATCGAAATATGTGTGCATCTTCATCATGTGATACAAGACCACATCGATAACGATACAACTTAGCTGGTAAAAAATAGAACTCAAATAAATTTATAGTGAAGCCCAACAACCAGCTATAGATTTACACAAATTCCTTTTCATCTCATTTTTCCAACCTTGTCACCCCTTCTTCTTCTGATCTGACTTCATCTGAGTATGTGAACATATTTTCATTTACTCATATTCCTCCTTCAAATCACATGAATAAAAATCCTAATATTATATTCACCTTACATGACCTACCTTTGAACAAGGAGCCCTCTACATAATACATTCCTGCTTGTGTCAAAAATAACATTGTAACATGCATTATGGTTGACACCATGAGTGGAGTGAATGTTATCATGAAAGAGACACTTTTTATAAAAAAATAAAATCATAAGGATAAGTATGAGGAATCATAGACTACACTTTGTACACATGATGGGTTGTTTGTGGTTCCTATTGGCTCTATTTCTCTATCGGTCCTAGGAGGACCTAAACTATTGGAAGGTGGATTTGTAGTGGTTCTCAAGTCTGACCTATTCAAAGTGAGACTAGGAATTCCATGACTGGTCTCCATGAATGTGATGGCCTCAGTTTCCACAAACTTTTGAAGTTTCACCATGAGGGTATTATGCACACTATCTAGGATACTAGATATAGGCCATTGGTATCATGTGGGGGTTTCTCCCTCAATCACTTTTCGCTCACCTTGGTTGGACCTCTACCTCCTCGAGGGGAATTTCTATATAAAGCTTATTTCAAGTATAAGAGTGGGGTCTTGGTGCCTAAAAGTGGTTTTCCTTCATCTCCTCGGGCCATCTCTTTGAAGGCCTCTTTGTTTGCATAGCAGTGTGCTTCATCCTCTACCCTTCCAAAGGGGAATGATAAGAAATATCTTGTTGTTGGTCCTTCCCCCTATTCTTTTATTCCTTCTTCTTTTGCACCTTCTCCTTCTAATTCCCAACTTTTGGTTCCATTTTTTTTTCCTTCTACTACATAGCTAGCATAGGAAAAGGAAAAGCTCCCATGTTGTGGAAGCTGAAGGCTTAGGATTTTCAACTTCCAGTTCTACCCACTATACACCGACCCACCCTTTATGGCAAAGGGGAATCATTCATGTGGGGGATTTCTCATGTCTCAAAATCCAAGGCCTCCTCTTGTTCTTCCACCTACAACCAAGGAAAATAAAGGAAAGATGCCTAATTCCAAGTGTCCTATCTCTTTATGTATCTATGCCTCATCCTCTTGATCCTCCTCAAAAGTCCACCCTTCCACTAGAAATAGTTGTGGAGATTGATCCTCCAGTAGGATAGGAGCCCCTAGTCTCTTCTCATGCTACATCCTTTACTTCCAATATTTGGCATAAATAGCTTGTGTATGAGTGTAAGCACCATCAGAAGGATTTGGCTAAGGAGCATGTTGCCTCATAGAAGACTGAAGAGGAGCCTTCTATTTCTATTTTTTCTGCTTCTGTCTCAATTTCCCTTGTCTTTGCTTCTTTTCCAACCTCAATTCCCACCACTTTTGTGCTTCTTCTAGCTTCATTAGTGGATCCTGATGAACCTCACCCTAAAAGGGGCAAGTTTTTTCTCTCCTTCTATGGAGCCCCCTCTTATCACCTATCTTCCTAATGTTCCTCCATTTTTGTAGTCCATTGAAATACCTTTCACAAAGGTGGTGTCCCCCATGGATTTGTCTCCTTCTCCTACTTCCATTTCATCTATGAGGATTCCAAATCCTCTATTGAAGAAAAATTTGGAGAATGACCTCACTTCAAGTGATGGTTAGAAAAAATTCTTCATCTCTTATTCTTGTTCTTCCCTAGCCTATGACATCCTTGTGATGGAGGTAGTTCCTACCTCCATGGAATTTTTCACTACCCCTCTTCGTGAGGATGGTACTAACTCTTGAGTGTCCTTTCCTCCTTCCATTCAATTGCAACATTTAACACTTGATAAGTGCATGTTCAATTTTTTGGAGGACATTCTTACTCTGGCTTTGATATTTACTAAATCAATTACTCTAGTATCGTAAGAGTTCAAGGATGAAGAAATTGAAGGGCCTTCTTTCTTATCTCTTTTCCATAGGCGAGTTGGCTAGTACCACCCTAGCTATCCCCACACAAGCTTGTCTTCCCTCTTCATATTATGATCTAGATTGGGAGCAAGATGACCTACTAATAGAGTCAGACTACAACGGTTCCTTCTTCATCTTTAGATTAGCTTTGCATGTTTGTTTTTGTTCCCCTTTGCTTGTATACTTATGTTTGTTCTCTGACCTAGAGGACCCTTGCTACCCTTGTAGCTACTTGGATACAAGAGAGAAAATCTATCATAAAATTATTCTATTTGTATCATCATTATTTCATTTGTCATAAATTTTGGCTTTCATGTTGGAAACAATGCAAAGGGTTGGGGCATTTATGCCTCTTTCATGTTGACCCAATTTTTATTTTTATTTTATCTTCATGTGCTCTTCTTCCCATTCTAATATATTTTTTGGGTGATGAAAATTCATATATATACTATATTATAATTATCTATCTATATCTATGAGCATTTTTTACCCCGAATATTAAAATCCCCCTATTCTCTTGATTTCTTTGTCTCTACTTTTCTTTTTCATGATGTTATTTCTATGTATTTTCCCTTATGTGACAACATCCCATGAATACATCTTGATATATATCTCATGTCATAGCATCTCGTGTATTTCTCTTCTCCTTGAAATGACATGTGCTCCTTTATGTAGAAAACATCATTCTAAAGGGGGGTATCATATCTGCTTCATTTTCAAAAAGTTTTGAAAATATTTTAAAACTATTTATTGATGTCTTATGTCTCATCATCTAGCTTGGGGAAAACTTGAATAGAATTTTCTTATCTTTTCTATGACTATCCTACAACATAGCTTGCAACAACCACATGTGTATCTACTTGTTGTATGGCATCTAGCCATGCTAGCCATACCTATTAGTGTCATCTTTTATCTAATTGGATTATGTCATGTCTTGTCTATGAAAATTTTTGCATGTCTATTTTTTTCTCTTTTGCATAACATGGTTTTATACAACTAACATGTTTGTGGTGAGATTGTAGCTAGCTTTGCAGGATCAAAAACCTATGTCCCCTTCGCGTCCTAGTTGAGCTTATCTACATCACATATACTAGATTGAAGGTTTGATATTTCTTCATCTTAGGTATATTCTCTTCAATTTATTTCTCTTTTAGCTCACACATTTTTAGATACACATGCTCGCTAAAGTGGGGGAATATGTAATGTCATAAAATTTCACCCTTAACATAATTTCACATTAGATCAACCTTCACTTTAGCCTAATGAGATGATAATCCAAATTCCCTTCCTCTCTACCTTCATTTTCGTTGTTAACCTTGTCATTTTCTATTAGTGGGGGAATTATTTCCGGAGATTCTTCCACATTGCATAGATGTCTATGTGTTGTGTTAATGTCTTGACAAGATTCCTAATCCTATGGCCATTGGGACATTACACTTCTTCTTTCCTACAAGGTGAACGCCTCTACAGTTGTAAGAACACCCAAAATTGACCCTCTTGCATGCATTCTTCATTTTGAAATCATAATTTCCCTCCCATTCATCCAATTCTCATTCCTTAGCAATTAATTCTTACTTCTTAGCATTTTTCACTCTCTTTTTACACCTTTCACTCTTATGTTCTTGATCTTCTGCATCAGGTTCTTGCACATCTATGGCACTATGTCTCAAGATCTTTCAAGGCATTGTCCTTCCTCTTGGCTTCTCAAGCTCGTTAGAGGGAGGGTTATTCTCCTTTTATTACATTATTATTCTTATTGAGTAGCATGGTATTATGTTACATGTTCTATCTCTTTATCTTATGATTTCATTGTTTATTTCTCTATCTTATTGTCACTTTGGTTGTCTCTAGAGGTGGAAACACCAAAATGAGGGTTTGACCAAGGAAATCCATGAAAAACCTCAAACACTTTTACTATTTCTATGTGTGTAGGCTTCCTATGAGGATATTTATGGGAAGCTTCATAGCTAGACCACCCATGATTTCATCCCTTTTCTTCCACTCTTTTCCATTTTGTTAAATAGTTTATTTACATGTTCGTCTAGTATTCTTCTTATTGTGCTTTTACCTTTATTTTATTCACTCTATTAGATTAGTCAAAACTATTGGACTCTAGTTTCTAAGTAGTTAGTAATCCCTAAGAGTTTTTGGTGACTAACTATCTCTAGTATGTATGAGACACCATCTCCCCACTGAGATGCTAGCATACTGCACTATCATCCTTGGTCCACACTTTTGTCCTCTATTTGAGAACTATTTTTTTAATCTCCCGAGACCTTTGAGGCTTTCTCACTTAGTTCTTAAAGTTATTTTCCATAAACAATCATAAAATACCAAAATCATTGCATAAACTCTCCCTTAACCATCTCCCATCATTTGAGCTTATTTCCCCAAGGTAATCAAGAACTATTCACTCCCTATAGATTCTTCCTTGTCCTAGAGAATCAGGAGTAGAAAATCATCTCCATCTCCATAATAATATGTTGATATAATCTTTGGCGGCAATGTTGAAATGTGTAAGAGTTTGCAAAGGAGATTTAGAAGGAATTTGGAATTTCTATGATATGTGATTTATCATTCTGAATTTCTCAATCAGATGGTGGTAATTTTATCTCTCAAAAAAAGTTTCAAGGAGATGTTGAAGAAGTTTGGTATGGAAAATTACAAATCAGTGAGTACTCCTATGGTAATAGGTTGTCATTTGTACAAAAATTGAGTCAGCTCAGGTTGATAAGAATTTCTACAAGTCTATGATTGGGGGCCTACTGTACTTAACACATCTATACCTAGAATTATGCAATTTGTTTGCAAGGTGTCAAGCTGATCCAAGAGAAACTCATGTGAAGGTTGTCAAGAGGATTTCTAAATATTTGAAGAACACTTTGGATTATGGATTGTGGTATCAAAAAGGTGATTAATTTTCTTTGAGTACATATATTGATGCAAATTGGGCTGGAAATGTTGATGATAGAAGAAGTAATAGTGGTGGAGCTTTCTTTTTGGAGACATATTGGTATCATTGTTTAACAAGAAGTAGGATTCAGTTTCTTATCAAAAATTGAACAAGAGTATATAGCTATAGCATCCTGCTACACTCAAGTGTTGTGGGTGAATTAAAATTTGAAAGATATCAATGTAATGTATGATGAGCACATTCCTATTCTATGTGAAAATACAAGTGCCATCAATATTTCAAAAGAATCTAGTGATGAATTCTAGAACCAAGCACATATCTATCAAGTATCACTTTTTAAGAGAGAAGGTTATAAATCAAGAGATAAAATTGGAATATGTACCTACAAATGATCAAGTCATAGAAATATTAATAAAGGAACCTTCCAAATACATATTTGAACAACTCAAAAAGAAGTTATGGGTTGTTGCCCCTCCTTCCAACTAGATGCATAGATGATGCTCATAAAATCTATCTAGGGGGAGAAATTAGACATATTTTTATCCCTAGATTGATGGATGCTACCTCTCATGAAGATTAAGTAAGAATAATATAAGATAGATGGTAAGGTTTGTGTAGATAGGGGGAGCTTTATGTTTTTGTTGGTACAAAGGAATAAAACTATCCCTTATCCCTTGATTTCAAAAGGGGAAATTTACATATCAAGTTAGTGTTGCCATCAATGCCAAAGGAGTATATTGTTGTGTGTGTTGTCATTGATGTCAACAAAGTTGTATTACAAAAGTTTGCATGTTATGTAAATAGGGTGGTGTTCAGTAGTGTTATGAGGTGAAGGAATTAGTTATTTATGTCATGAGCATGTTGTACACAATTGTACCATATCTTCTATTGTTCATGAATAAGTGAAATTTTATAGGTTGAAGTGTATGTTATCTATGGTAGTTTGAATGTTGTATTCTCTATTCCTTGAGGTAAAGTATTGGTGAAAGAAAGTATGTAAGGTTTCATGTGGTCAATGGATTAGTATTTTGTACTAACAAAGCTTGGGAGAATGCTCCAAATTCCTCCATATTTGAAGATATGGCCTTGCAGTTTGGAAGTTAGACAAAAATAGGCATGAAGAATGTATGTTCTTGTTTTAAGAGAATAGAAGTTACCATAGAAGTTTCTAGAGCTATTAGAGTGAATATTGTGTTTTTGTAGTTAGATAATATTAGAGGAATGCTCCACATTTCTTTTCATTTGAATATATGATCTTGTGGTTTGTATGATCAGTTCAAGCTCTTTGTATTCTCATTTCAAGTTTTAAGTGTTGAGGTGCACCTCAAGTCTAGTTTATAATGTTCTATATCAAGACTATGAATTCTAGGTTTGCAAGAGGTGTTGGGTTTAGTGTCTTCTTTCTTGTGCCAACATAAAGTAGTGTGAAATTGTGAATGAAGTGTATGATAATATTTATGCATGTCATATAATTATTGTAAATTGATCCACATGATGTAATCTGGTCTCTTGGGTATTTCTTGTGGTCTAGAGTTAATGCATGAAAGGTTAAGTCTTTACTAGGTTGACTTGGAATGCTGAGATAAAATGGATCATATTTATATCTTGGTTTTGACTGCATTTTATTCCCTCTTAGCACATATTTTTTGAAGTCAAATTGTTATGGCCATTATACATTTCATGTTACACATTTCATCTTCACTGATAAAGGAGATTTTTTTTAAGCTTGTAGAGGATATAAATACATGGTTAAGTTTGTTGTGAAATGATGAAGGGTGTGTGTAATGTGTGGAGATGTATGTGTGAGTACATTTGTGATGAATTTTGTTGAATGTAGTGAGTTGAAGAAAGCATGGGTTGTTGAGCAAAGGTGTGGAAGATATGTGTTAGTGTGAAAAGTGTTGCAGTGATGGTTGATCTACAAATTCTGTCAAGTATGTTGTATTGCAGTTGTAACCTCTTTATGTAAGTATTGTAATTTGTAGGGATTTTTATTTTCTTTGGTTGAATCCATATTAAAAACTATGTTTTAGGGAGTTGTAGCTTCCTTTGGGTTGTAGAACATAAAACCTATTGTAAATCTTATTTTTATTTGTTTGGCTAGTAGCTTCAAGAAGCTTGATCACTATGGTTTTTCCATATACATTTGGTGTTATGGTTGTGTTCTTATGATTTTTAATCGCATTTGATACTCTATCTATTTGAGGTAACTTATGAAGTTTTGGTTGATAAAGTTGAATCGGATAAATTTATGGTATATACCGATTCATCCCCTTAGTACATCATTATGTTCTTACATGGTCAATGAGAAATTTTTAGCGAAGTTAAAGATTGGGAATTAATATGATGAAGTATTATGTGAAATCATTCCTACTATTTATTGTCAAATGATATTAGGGAGATCATGGAAATTTGATTTTCATACAATATATTATAGAAAACCAATGTATATTCCCTAACAAAGGATAGAGTTATCCACAAGCTAAAGCCCCTAAATGAAGTTGAAGGAAAGGTATGTAGTAGTTCCAAAAATTGTTTAGTTGATGTTAGAATTTTTTTGGATGGTATGAAGCATGATAATATGTGTTATGCATTGATTCCTAGAGTTAATAAAGAAGAAGGTGAAGATATACCAATAGAAGTCTTATATCTATTAGAGTATTTTCATGACATTATGTCAGATAATGTACTTGAGGCTTTTCCACCAGTGAGGAATACTAGTCACCAAATGAATTTGATACCAAGAGATAGTTTTTTCAAATAAGGTAGTGCATATAATGACTCCTCCAAAGAATGATGAGTTAAAGAAAAAATTTCAAGAGCTATTAAAGAAAGCGTTGATTTGAGAGAGGTTGAGTCCATGTGTAGTACCTATAGTACTAGAACCAAAGAAAGATAGAGAATGGAGAATGTGCATACAATCTTAAGATATTAAAATGATTACAATTAAATGTTGATTTCTATTTCCAAGGATGGATGATTGTATGGACTATTTGAGAGGAGCCAAGCACTTCACAAATATTTAATTGAGGAGCAGATATCATTAGATCCATATTAGAGATGGAAATGAGTGGAAGATAGCCTTCAAGAAAAAAGAGCACTTGTACAAGTGGTTAGTCAAGTCATTTGGGCTAACTAATGCATTGAGCACATTTATGTGGCTTATGAATGAGGTATTAAAAGATTTTTTAGGAAAAAGATGTACTATTTATTTAGATGACATTTTTATTTTTATTAAGATATTGGAGGAGCACCTAATGCATATCCAAAGAGTTTTTGAGAAACTAAGGGATGAGAATTTGTTGATTAATCTAAAGAAATGTAGTTTTGTGAAGAAAAAGTTGGTGCATCTAAGATTTTTTATCTCAACCGAGGGTCTTAAAATTGATCCAAAAAATGTGAAGGCTACCATTGAATGAATTACATCGAGGAGTGTTACAGAGGTAAGATCATTTCATGGTCTAACAATTTTATATAGAAATTTTAGTAGTATTTGTAAACCCCTAACTAAAATAATGAGAGTGGATAGAGTGGAGTTTAATTGGATTACATGAGAAATCAATAGTTTTGATATGTTGAAGAATAAAGTCATAGAGAAACATGTTTTGGAACTTCCATATTTCAATAAGGTATTTTAGGTAGATTGTGATACTACTGGTAGTGTCATAGGAGTTATTTTGACTCAAAAAGGAAAAATCATTGTCTATTTTAGTGAGAATTTGAATAATTCTAAAGATAAATATTTTTTCTATGATTAGGATTATTATTCTATAGTTCAAGATTTGAAGAAATAGAGACACTATTTATTTCCAACAGAGTTTATTTTATATACTGGTCATTAGGCTTCACAATATATTAATAGTCAAGGGAAGCTAAATCAAAGGAAACTAAAATGGGTTGAGTTTTTATAGAATTATACTTTTATTTTAAAGAATAAAATTGGAAGATCAAACAAATTTCTAGATGCCTTAAGTAGAAGGAATTTTTTTTGACCGAGATGAAGGTGGAAGTTGTTTGGTCTGCTGAACTCAAGAGCTTGTATCCTAAATATCCAAAATTTGTAGATGCCTAGAAGGCTTGTTTGAAACCTATTACTTTAAATAGGACAAAATGGTTGTATTTATTAATATAATATGGGATGTTATTTAGAGGAAGCCATTTGTGCATTTCAAGGAATTCTATGAGAGAGAATCTAATCAAAGAGAAGCATAATGGAGGAAAGGTTGGAAAATTTGGTTGAGATAAGATCATTTCTCTTATTGGCGAGAATTATTACTTGCCACAGCTACAAAAATATTTGAGGAAGTTTGTAGAAAGCTACATAGTATGCCAAATGGCTAAAAGGGTAACTCAAAATATTGGGCTATAGAAGCCATTAACTATACCAAAGAGGCCATGGGAAGATATTAGCATGGAATTTGTTCTTGGTTTATCAAGGACATGGAGATGACATGATTCAATATTAATGGGGGTATATGGATTTTATAAAATGACAAATTTCATTTCATGTCATAAGACTCATGATCTTGTTCACATTGTAGAAATATTTTTCAAAGATATTGTGAGACTAAATGGTTTACCAAAGAGTATAGTTTTTAAAAAAGATACCAAATTTGTTAGTTATTTTTGGAGGACGTTTGGAAGAAGTTCAAGATAGATTTTAAGTTTTTTTATGCACACCATCAACATACTAATGGATAAATAGAGGTGGTGAATAGGTGTTTGGGTAACCTGCTAAGATGCTTAGTAGGAGGTAAGCCTAAGGGATGGGATTTTATTTTACCATAGGAAAAAAATTCATACAATATTTATGTCAATAGGAGTACTATTAAATCCCCACTCCAAATTGTATACTGGATTATTCTGAGGAATTATTTTGAGTTGAGGAAGATGGAAAAAGAGGAAAAGAGCAATGTTGGGGCTAAATATTTTGTTCAACACCTATAGAACTTGTATGAAGAGGTAATAAATCATATCAATAAGATTAATTCTTAGTATAAGGATAAGATATATTAGAAGTGGAGATTTAGGAAATTAAAAGTTGGAAACTAAGTCATGGTTCACTTGGGGAAAGAAAGGTTCCCAATGGGAACATATAACATGTTATAAATCAAGAAATTTGGACCATGAAATATCTTGAAGAAGAATTATTTATGAAATACTTATGAGTTAGATTTTTCAAGTGGGATAAACATCTCTCCTATATTTTAAATTACTTATTTGATAGAGTATCATGAAGGAGATATGGAGGATGGACCAATAAATGAGAAGTGGAATATTATAACACCTATTTTAGAGAAGAGATAGAAAGTATCTTGGATAGTTGTGTGGGTAGAAGTATAGGAAATAAGAAGAATGAATCATATCTAGTTAAATGGAAAGGAATGCCTATTGAAGATTCATTATTTTTGTCTAAAGTAGAGTTTGACCAACTTATTTTTCCTCCAAAACTAGATAAATGACAAGGTAACTGATCAAATTACCCTAGGTGTCTAATACAATAACATCCAATGGTTTAGGATCAATCTTGCATCACCCCAAAAAAATCCTTATTTTATTTTGCGGTTTTGGTCCCATGATGACACTTGAGGGGTGTACAATAGTAAAATTTTAAACAAGTTTAAAAATGGTCATTCACTATTTTTAGTAAGTTAGTCTAAATGAGCTCATATGGAATTGAAAATTTACTCCAAGGAGTGGAACTGAAAATGTATCCAATGTTAGAAGAATCATCTCAAAATCGTATACCATTTAGGAGATATTAAATTTTTTGTCCCAAGAAATTTCTCCAATATAGCTTCAAACTCAAATTTAAAACTCTTAGAAGCCTCAAAAACCTCAAAAAATGGATAAAATGGTCATTAGATATTTCAGAATTGTATATATCTTCAAGATATTTCCAATAATATGTTATAATAGAAAATTGGACACCCAAGAAAAAAATTATGGATTCAAGAAGTTCTTCCACCAAAAAGTGAATTACAATAAATATCCTCCTTGGTGGGAAATTGAATGGATTTACTTTTAGCACCTAAATGAAAGGGGGAGTTACACTTTTTAGAATATTCTAAGATAGTTTTTGGTGTGAAATAAAGGGTAGAAGTGAGGTTACATGAGGCGGCTCCTTTAATGCAGATTGTGGCTCTAAATAATAAGTTTTCTTAGAGATTTTATTTTATTTGTAATGAATCAAGCCCATGTGGTTGTAGCCCATGTGGTTGTAGCATTGTAATTTTTGAATCTATAATTTCATTTTCTTCATGTAATCAAAAGCAAGTTGTTTTCTATATTGTATTTTCTAAGTTGATATTTGTTGTTATGTTTTGTGTGGGTATTAAGTGGAGTAGACCCTTCATCAATCAAAGGAAATGATATAAACCTCAAACCCTATTTTAGAGGTTATCTTAGTCATGCATATATTATCTTAATTTGTTGTTTCCCAATAAGTGTGCTGCACACTTTGTATTCTCACTAGGAGAATGTATGCTCTTAATTATTTTTGTTTCCTTCAAGTGCATTCTATAATTTTTTTTCCTATTTTAATGATTTTGAGGAATTCCTTTTAGTTTTTTGAAGGAACTATGTCTATGTTTCCAATGGATTGTGAAAATATTCTATATCCCATATTTAGCAAGAAAACATCTCGTATAATTCACCAAAATGATGTTAGTAAGATATAGGGAATGGAGTAGAATCTACCACAACCTAGTGTAAAGGACTTGTACAACCTTAGGCCAAAAAGATAGAGTAAGGGGTACCTTATAAAGATAGAAATAGACTATAATGCAAATAATAGACTAAGACCTGATATTTTAACTATTATATAAATATATATATGGAGTTATAAGGTTTAATATATGGATCTATGTTGTGGATGAAAGTTATCTTTTTTAAAAGTGATATATTAAATACTTCTAGATATAGATTCTTACCACACTTAATCTTTTCTCTCATTGTATCCTCTAGGGTATAAACATACTACATAAGGGATAATAGGGTAAAAATCTCCAAATTGTAATTCTCTATATCCTCTTTCCAACATTAGTTGTCTTTAGGACCCTAGAGTGAGTAGTAAAAAAATTACAAGGTAAAAGAATAAAAATGGTAGCAATATAAAATAAGATAGTAACAATGGGAAAAAAAATCTATAAACTCAACTCTTAGGTACAAACTTTGTGAGAGAGGGTAGGCAATTAAGTAATGAAAAATAGAAAGGGGGAGGAATTTTGAAGCATTCCTAAAAAGATGTAACTATACAACATTTTAAATTAACCATGGGATATATAAGGATTAAAAGAAACCTTTACCAGAGGTTATTTAAAGAATTAAGTTTAAAATGGAAATGAATGAAAAAGAAATGATGTTGAAACAAACCTAGAAAAAATAGGAATGATATTGTAGAAGGATGTAAAAAGAAAATTAGAGGAAAATAGAACATGATTTAGAGTTAGCTGTAAAAAATACAAATGAAGATGGGGATCATGTCATTGATGGTGTTTTTGATCGTACCATTATGGGTGAAGTCAAATAAATAAGGAAGGAGATACCATAAATAAATTCTAGCATGGAGATAATAAAGCAAATTATACAAAATATATATATATATATAAAATATTATGGGAAAACCAAAAAGGAGTTAGAACAAGAGTCTACAAAGAGTATACCAACACTTCTAACCAAAATATCAACTGCTTATTTGAATTGGAAAAAATGTAGTTTATGATAGATGAGGATTGGTTACTAGTAGTAACCCCAATACGAAATCTCCACTTAGTAACATTGGATGCAGATTAATTGGATGAGTTAGTAACTAGAAGTGTTTTGAGAATACAAGAAGAAGATGTGGTAAAAAATATAAAGGATCTTGTGAGTTTAAAAACTTATAATGAAGTGAAACTATAAACTAATCAAATGGAATTTACTAACAAATGAACATCTCTGAAGATGAAAATATAATTTAAATAGACACAAACCTTGGACCAAGAGTCACCATTAATGTCATTAAAATCAAGAAGAATTTATGTAGAAGAAATAAATTGCATCTTAAGAAAAAAATTATAGGATTCCTGAGGACACATGACTTTGAAATAGGATATATAGATAGTAACTACAAAGAAGCATAAATGAATACCTCCACTAAACTACCCATTTTTGGAAAAGACATCAATGAATGAGAAAAAAACATATATTTATTCTAGAATCAATGTTATAGAGAAAAAACATAATGAGGGACACTTAAAAGTTATTTTATTTTATTGGATCCTTATTTAGTGAGACCCTCAAATGCTACCACAAAATTTATCTCAAGAATGACAAAGATTGGGATATAGTGAAACAAGAATTTCTAGAAACCATTGACACTCTAGAATTTCCCACTAAAGGCATGAGAAAACTATGAGATCTTACAAAAAATGAAGATGCAACCATAATAGAGTTTGAATTTTTTTAAGGAAATAACTAGGAGATTAGAGAAACCACTGACAAAAAACCTAAAATTGAATGGTTCATTGTTGAAGTAATCTGAAAAAACAAATAGCCTTGGATAAGAGAATTTTTAATACTTATTTAAACATTTGTTACTTTGGCATGAGAGATTGAAAACCAGTCATGGTGGAAACTAGAAAGGAATAAATAAAATAAATAAATAGAGAATTCAATATTATGAATAAAATAATTAAGATTCTGGTAAGACATTATAGAAAAAAGGGAATTGGTAGCACAATGGCCTAATATATGGTGTACCTATTTAGATGAGAACACCTAAGAAATTAATTCCTAAAGGAAATTGGATAAAAGAAAGCTAAAACACTAAGGGTATATCTGCGAATAAAACATAAAAAGATAAAATTCATCTACTATGGAACGTGAAGAGAATGAGAAGATCATGAAATGAAGAATTTCCACGCAATTATTTTAATTAATAAAATATCCAATCGTAGTAAACCATAATGACCAATAGAGGTTGACATATGTCAAAGATTTGGCCAAAAGACCACTTTACTAACAAAACCATTGATGCAAGGTTATGAAATAGAAAAAACAAAGAAACATAAATACCCTACATAATAACCAAAACTAGAGACCATATAATGAGACAAGATAACTTTGGGGAGATAGAGGTGTTGGGATAATATTTAATATTCCTAGTGTGATATTTAATTCCATTAGTTATAAGTTTTTGTTAGAAATCTGAAATAGATTGAATAACCCGAGGAACTTTTTAAGAGAATATCAAAGGTACTGTTGGTGTAGGTTTTTATTTTCCTAGTGGGTTAATTTATTTTCCTTTAGTCCTAGGCTTTTCATACACTTAATTAAGCTTCTTAGGATAATAACTTGAGTTTATGACTAGGAGATAACTATGTGGTATCTCCTTCCTTAAAGGGTGGAATCACTTTCCACTTTTGGTGGCATCCTCCACTTTTGGTGGTCCATCTCCACTTCTTGTGGTTGATTCCTATTTGTTAGATTTTCCACCTACCTCCTCTTCTATTTTATATATAAACTCACTACCTAGCTTGTATTTGAGTACTCTTGCATTTTTTTGCAATATTTACATTGTAACCTTTTAGCTTGGAAGCTCTTAATGAAATATTGTCACATCAACATTGCATAATCTCTTGGAGTCCTGGATTACATTCTTTATGTTTTTCTAGTTTATGTAACTTTCATTTTCTCTTAAAAAGTTCCTTGGATTATTCAATCTATTTCAAATTTCTAACATGGTATCATGGATTTTGTTTTGAGAAATCTAAGTTATTATATTCCTAATTGAGAAATTGAGTTTCTTGTAAAAATATTGTGAATTCTCATATGCTCTTCCCTTGTGTTTTTAAATGTTCTGTAGAATCATAAAGGGTTTGTGAAGATTTAATTATCTCTTTATATTGCATATGTGTTTTGTGAGATCTGGGTGATTGCAACATTTATGATTATATTGGAAGCATTTTTTACTCTTTCAATGCATTCAAAAGTCAGATTTTCCTTTTGTTTCATCCAAATTAGAGATCATTTGACAAAGTTGTAAATGGGGGTTTGAAGCTCATATTTGGCAAATAGATTTCTACTGGAGCTTTTTTAATTTTTTCTTCAAAAATCTAGTTTCCACTCATTGGTAAGATTTTTTTTTTTGGAGTTTTATTCTCAGGGTTGGAAAACCATTTGGGTATTAATTAGATTTTGCATATATTGAGTGGATCTAGAAAAAATGACTGTCCAAAATGCATCATGCATCCATTTTTCTCTAGGTTAGAGGTTAAATAAAGATCTTCTTTTCAACTTTTGTTTCTTGGATAAAAAACAATTTCTGGGTTTTGTTTCCAACATCAAAATATTTCTGGGTTTTTGTTATTCTCTACCAAAAGTGAGTATATTTTCAAAATCAAATCAAAAGTAAAACATTTTTTTGCTAGAAAAAACCATTTCCTGTAGGCTAAATTCAACCAGTTTTTCAAAAATCCATAACCTTTTTCCATGGTGTCCATTTTAGGAAAATGAGATATCATAAAAAATATAGAGACAAGGAATTCCCATCCATGGAGGTATTGAAAAGAAAATTTTCCGTTTTGTAGTAGATATTTTAGGTTGAAGCTATTTTGTGCTAATTTCTTCAACATGCCATAACTTTCACCCATGTGCTCTAATTTTTAGAAATGAATAGGCATTGGAAAGGTATTGGAGAGCACTACACAACCATAAGGTTAATTTTCAAATTTGACTATTTTGAGCCTATTAAGCATTGTATCTTGGAAAAGGATTTGTAAACACACTAAATTATAAAGTCCCAATCTTATAATATTTGGGGAGGTGATCTTTGATACTAGTTAATATGGTGGGAATTTATTGGTGTTCTCTTTTGGTGTTCCTTTGTAATCATTTGAGTATTATATCATGGGTTTTTCTACTCATCCTTCTGTGATAATTTTGGATAAGGATAATTATGAGTCTTGGAAAGAAACATTCTAACCCATCTCAAATGGCTAAAACTTTTTCCTTAAGTTCCTTTATGGGCTCATGCCTAAACCAGAAACACCTAGAAGGAAATTGATATGGGGTAATAGAATTGATCA
This sequence comes from Sequoia sempervirens, assembly GCA_007258455.2. NCBI lineage: Eukaryota > Viridiplantae > Streptophyta > Pinopsida > Cupressales > Cupressaceae > Sequoia > Sequoia sempervirens. The sequence goes on from VDFB02047230.1 coordinate 577,393,796, forward strand.
TGTATTAGGAATTATTGGTTCTCATGTTGATGATTATATTATGTTGGTTATAGTGGACATTGAATGTCCCCACACACTTTTGACCAAGATTTGGGAGATGTTCAAGACCCTCATGTTTCTCCATTCCCAAATGATCCTGCTATAAATTGCCTCATTCCACTTGATGATGCATATAATATACCATTTGATGATGCTACTTTAGAGGAGCTTAAGTATTATGCACGTCTTTAACGTTCAGATGAAATAGATACCTCTAGTCTTTCTTCGAGCATCCTAAACTTGTGATTTCATTGAAATCACCTATTGCAACTTCAAATTCTAGAGTTTCTTTTTTGAAATCCTCCAATGATTGATTGCCAAAGGATTAGTTATGTCTTCTAGATTTATTCCATTGGGACCAATTTCTATTAGACATCTCTTGCTTGTTTATAGAGTCCCTCATTTCTAATCTAGATGACACTATTGAGGACACATTTCTTCTCTTTGAGGACCACTATTGTTTCCTTGCATTTGTTGCTACTTTAGAGTCTAGAGTTTCTTCATTGAGAGTTTCCAATGAATTCTTGCAATAGAACATCCATATTCTTCCTAATTCAAATTTGTAGGATGATATCTTGATAGGAGTTTTAGAATTGTTTATGGAGACACCTATTTCAAATTTGAAGGACACATTTGAAGGGTTATCTCTCCTCTTTGATTATAGTCATTGAATAACTGTAGTCAATCCATCATTATTTTTGTCTTGTGATCTACATCAGTCTCTAGGAGATTCTGATTTATCATCATTAGTAGTATGGCCTAGAATGCTTGATTTGATTGTGACAACTTTTAGCATCGACATGGGGACACTTGAGCCAACTTTAGAGACTTCATACATTCTACACTTTATTGCTACATATTCCTTTCAAGAAATGGAAGATAACATGCATACACCTTTGGTTGTGTTTCTTCCTGTATAGTCATAAAATTGCACCCCTTGCAATTTCACTTTCATTCTTGCATTTGCTTTAGTGTCCACCCCCTTAGCATCTTGTGTAGGATCATTTTATCCTCTACATTAGCTGTTTTCCTCTTAGGATGCTCTACACCCCTTTTTAATAGCCACACTTGTGCATCCACTTTGCATCAAACCTTATGATTTCATTGATCGTGTCATTTTGTAGCATGATGGATCGGGACAATAGTGCATTGTGTAGATGTTTGCACACCGCGCTAGTGTCCTGTGACATTTCAATGATCAAATGACTACCTCTGAGCATGTTTTCCACTTTTCATCTTATTCTTTCAATGGTAACGGCTAGGGATTCCTTGTAACGGTACAGGGACCTTCTTTTCCTTCCTTAAATACTATCTTTTCAATCCTATTGGTCCTAAGTTATTCTACGTTCTTCTCCCGCTTCTTGGATTCTATCTTATACTTTCTCTCTACTCTCTTGCTCTCTCAAGCTTGCACAACTAAATTTCTTGCTACAACAACATTCTCTAAAGCTGTCACATCCTTGCCACACCCTTTGCAACACTCTCAACTCTTGCAACTATCTTGCTCTCCCTCTTTGCAACTCCTTTGGCTATTGCAACTCTACCTCCCTTTTCTTGTGTTTGTGAGCATCTTGGGATTCCATATCCACTATCTATTTCACCCTCACTTTGTGATACGGGTTATCCTCCTTGAGCGAGGATTTATTTTATCACTCATACTTGGTGCAGGTTCTACTCTAGGACCGGGTTTTTCTTTCACCATGTGTTTTTTCTATTTCATTTACACTCTCTTTTTCTATTTGGCTTTCTATGGAGGTGGGAACACCAAAACAAGGGTCTGATTGAGGTAGACCCCTATACATCCCCAACACTTTCTCCATTTATTATGCATGAATGTTTTTGAAGACATTCATCTACTAGAGGCTTAATCACTTGTGTGGTTGTGATAATTTCCTTTCTATCTCTTATTCTCTTTATCATTTCTATTTTACTTTATTTCAGCTTTATCACATTCTATTATTTTCCAGTACTTTTGAAGTTCTTAATAATTGGATTATAAGTAGCCACTTTGTCATTTTCTATGATATTCTCACTTTTTGGTCTATACAAGATTCCAACGCACATCTAGGACACCAGTTCACCATGCTATCATCTATATTCTATGATGTTTTCCATTGGCTGAGAGCTTGTCAGTTTATCCAGAAAATCTCTATGACCTGCTCTTTCAGATTCTAGAACTCTCGCATTGTTCCTTGAGGTAGATTAGGGAAGTTCACCCCATGAGGCTCTCTAAATGAAGATAACTCATGAGTAGTGAATCCCCCTTCTCTACATTTTGGTGAACGCGATGTGAAGAGGGTATTTTCGAAACAAACTAGGAATTTATTTACCCCTACTTGGAAAGATCATAACTTTTGACTTGGTGCTTAGAATTTAGAACCGTTTGCACCATTGGAAAGGTCTCCAAGAGAACTAGTTCAGTCCCTAAAATACAATTCCTTTGGCTATTGAATTTTAGGGACTAATGCAAGTTATGACCTTAAATTCTGCTCCAAATACCTCCAAAAATGCAAATTACTAGAACCTAGAAAATACTAAAAAAAATTGAAAATTTGGATTTTTAGTTTTTCTTAGTTATATCACCAAAATGAATTAAATATCTTCTTTTATTCGCTCAATATCTAATTTTATTCAAAATATTAATGATATTCCACTTTATGCATGTGATGGTGACTTGGCTTTGCCTATGTCACTTGATATCTTTGATCCTTCTCACGAAAGTTCTCTTGCTTCAGAGGATATTTTATTGCAAGAAGATGAAATCACTGATACCTTTCTTAATGTTACGATAAATTCCCTTCATTACAATGCACTCTCTCCTAGATATGATGCATTTTTGAATGATGAAACTCCACTCTATTCCAATGCACTCTCTTCTAGAGATGTTGCATTAGTGAATGATGAATCTCATCTTTGTTCTAATGCACTCTCTTCTAGAGATGATGCATTAGCGAATGATGAACCTTCTTCCACATCTGATCCTCCTTGGATTGATGTTGAAAATATTTCTTCAAGTAATTATTCCAGTAGTTCTGTTAAGTCTATAAATGTA